>MU378116.1:0-212756 GCA_022495175.1 Hypoxylon argillaceum
TTAATTAATTAAAAAAGCTTTATTTTTATATATTAATTATATATTTTTATTTATTTTAAACATTTATTTAATTATATTTTAATTTTAAATAATAGTTTGTTATATATATTATTATAAACTTTATATTTTTTAAGTTATACTTTTATATTTTTTTTTATTTATATAAAAACAGCATTTACTTTTTTTATATATTTGTTATATATTTATTTGTTATTTATACTATTTATAACTTTTTTTTTTTTAATAACTAAAAATTAAAGTTTTATTAATTTTTTTTAAAACAGTTATTTTTATTTTAATTATACTTTTTATTTTTATTTATAACTTTTACTATTTACTTTTTATATTTATTACTTATACTTTTTATTTTATTTTTTTTATTTATATTTTTTATTTACTTTTTTTTTATATTATTATATATATAAATATATTATTTATATCAATTGTTTAATTTTAATTTATATATTATTTATATAAAAATTTAACAATATTTTATTAATAATTTGCTAATTTTTTCTATTTATTAACGTTTTATTATAGCTTATATAGCTTTTTATATATTATTAATAGTATTATTTATTTATTAATTACTTTATTTTTACTAATTTTTTTAGCTAATATAGTTATATATAAATATATTAAACTTATTTAATTTATATATATGTTTATTTATTAATTAAAATATTTATTATTTTATATTTTACAATTTTATAAACTTATTTATAAACTTTATATTTACTAATAAAAAAAAAACCTATTTTAGCTTAATATTACTATTAATAAATTGTTTATTATAAAATATAGTATAAAATAAACTAAATTTAATAGTTTATTACAAAAAAACTTTTAATATATATTTTTAAAGCTTTATAACAATTATAAAAACTAGTTATTTAAATTTAGTTAATAATATATAAATTATATTATAAGCTTTATATAAACAGTTTAATTTTTTTATTAATAAATAAATTATACTATAATTTTATTAAATATTTATATAATATAGATTTAATTTTTATTTTATGTTTTTTGTTTTAATTTTTTAACTTAAAGCTTTTTTAGCTTATTATTTAATTTTTAAACTTTTATATTTATATTTAGTTTTTTTATTTTTGCGCACTTATATTTAACATTTATTTTTATAACTAATATATTATTTGCTATATTTTATATATTAACTGCTGCTTTTTATTTATAAATAAAGTTAATATTTAATAAGCTTTTTTTAACTATTTAATAATAAATTATATATTTAAAGCTATTTTTTTTTAATATATTATTTATTTATAATACTGCTAGTATTTATTAGCAACAAGCAAAAAATAATCTAAATAAAAAAATTATTAAAATTTTCTGTTTTTTTATTATAATTTTATTAAAGCTTTACTATATTATAATAAAAAACTGTTGTTATTATTAAAAAGAAGTTTTTAATAACTTAATAAATTGATTTATAAAATTATTTAAAAAACTTAAATATATATTTGCTTGTTTTTTTTTTTATATTTTTATAAATAATTAATAAAAGCTTTAAAAATATATATAATGATTTTTTTTATTTGTTTATATATATATTGCTTTTTATTAGCTTTTTATATTAATATTTTTATATAATACTTTTATATTAAACTATACAAATATACTTTAACAAGTAATATTTTATTTATTTTTAATAATATTATGCTATATAACTGCTATTAGTAAACAATATATATTAAAATGTCGATATGCTATTTATAAGCTATTAATAAATACTTTAAAAGTTATAATTATTAAGCTTTATATTTTGTAACTAATTTTAATAATATTAATATAAAACAACATTTAGTTTTAATATTTTTTTTTAATTTAAAAAAACTTTTATATAAAGCTAAAACAAATATAAAAATGCTGTTTATATTTAGCTTATATTTTAAATTTTTTATATTTATATAATACTTTTAAATATGTTATATAAAATTAACAAACAAATATTTATTACAGTTTTATAAAAAATTAACTTATAATAATATTTAAAGTTTTTTTAAAATTTATATTATTTATTATTTAAAAAAGTTATATTATTATATTATATAAAGTTTTAAAATTTTTTAATAAGTTTTTATTTATAAAGTTTATTATTTTATATTTATAATAAACTTAATAAAAACATATATTTATATTATAATATTGTTGCTATATTAAATTAAACTTTAGAAATTTTTTTACTAAAAAGTTATTTTAATTTATAATATATTTAATAAAAACTTTAATAGTTTTTATATATATTAGCAAAAAAAATTTAATTTATTATAAAAGTTGGCTTATTTTTAGTTAAAAGTTAAATTTAGTAACTTTTTTTTATATAAATATTAAAAGTATAATTAAAATTTATACTGTTTAAAAAATAAAAAAGTAAATTTAAATATATATAAATATATTTTTATAAATTAAAAATTAATAATAATAGTTATAATAACATTTGCTATATTATAAAGTTAATAATAAATATTTATAGTAAATTTATATTATATTTATATTTATTGCATTTATAGTTTTATATAATTTAATAAATTGTTTAGTACTTTTTATATAAATCGATTATTTTATAGTTTATATTAATTTTAATTAATTTAATATTGTAGCTTTTTAATAACTTAATTTATTTTTTATAAAAATAAATAACTATTAAATTTATTTTATTGTTAAAATAATATTAAATATATTATAAAATATTAATAAAGCTTTAAAGTACTTTTTAAAAACTTATTTAATTAAAATTATTACAATAGTATATTATTTATTTATATTTAAATTTTAAACAATTTAATTTAAAAAGTATATAAATAAGCTTTTGTTTATAAAACATATAATATATTTAGCTTTTGTTAATAAAACTAATATATATATTTACAGTAGTTTTGTTTTAAAAATTAGCATAAAAGTTTATATAAATAAAACTATATATAAAACTAACTAGTAATTAAAAGTTAATTACTAAATATTTATTAATATTTTATTATTTATTAGTTGTTTTATTTAAATTAATTGTTTAATATTTTTAAACTGTTTATATATATATATTTGTAATATTTATTAATTTAGTTTTAAATAAATAATAAAAATAAATATATTTTTTATATATTGTTAACAATATTTTTTTATTAAAAATTTACTATTACATAATAATATTGCAGTTATATTAAATTATAGTAAAATTATTAAAACAGTAGTTTTAAGTTATATATAAAAAAATCAATAAATATTTTATAAGTTTAATTTTTTAATTTATAATAAAGCTTTTTTTAATAAATATTACTTTTAATATTTTAACAAATAAATTTTGCTACTTTTTTAATATAACTATTTGTTAAAATATAATTAATTAATTTAATAAACTAATTAAAACAAATTAATATTTAATATTAAAAATGTTTAAATTTATATTTTAAATGATTTAAATAAAAAATATTAAGTTTATTTTTACTATTAATTATTTATGTTATATATTAACAAGCTTTTATTAAATATTTAATAAATCGATTTATATTATTTTTTTTTATTTGTTAAAATATTTAACAGCATTTTTTATTATAATTTTTATTTATTTATTTAAAATATATTTGCTTTTTTTTAAAGTTTTTTTAAATTATATATATAAATATTAAAACTGTTTGCTTAAAGTTAAAAAAATCGCACAACTTTTATAACTTTTTTTGCTTAATAAATATATTAGAACTTTTATTAAATAAATCTGTTTTTTTTTTAACAACTTTAAATCAATTTAATTATAATATTAAATATTAATATATTTATATTTATATTAATAAATAGTTTTATTTAAATATAAACAGTATATTAATTAAAAAATTAATAGTTATTTATAAAAATATTAAATTTAAAACTATATAAATACTTTATAAAATATATAAAAGTATATATTTATATTTTTTTAAAACTTAAATTGCAAACTTTAAAAAAAGTGTTTTTTTTTAATAATATATATAAATTTATTATTATAAATAAATAGCTAATTTAATATTTTAATAATATTAATAATTATTTTAATATAAATAAAACTATAGTTTATTTTTTTTTTGTTTATATAATTAGTTTTAAAATTAATATTAATAACAAGTTTTTAAAAATATTAAAAAGTAAACTTATTAAATATTTTATAAAATTGTTTTTGCTTTTAATTTTATTTGCATTTTTGTAGCTTTTATTATTAATAAAAAAAAGCAGAAACAAAAAATTGTTAATAAAAAAGTTATTAAAATTTATTGAAAATTTTATAAAAATATCATTTTATATTTTAATAATAGTTTGTGTTTTTTTTTTAATTTAAGTTTATTTTTAAAAAAAGTAAAAATATTAAAAGTATTTTTTATATTAATATATTTTAAAATATTAAATATTGAAAAATTATTAAAATATAATTTGTTAAATTTATTTATTTATTAATAAAATTTAAAAATTTTTTTAAATAGTTTAATTAAATATTAATAAATATATAATAAGTTTTTTAATGCTATATATTATATATTTATTAAAAAAAAGCGAATTTTTTTTATATTTGCTTTTTTAGCTTTTTTTTGTTTTGAAATTTTAATATTTAGTTTATTATTTATATAAAAATTTATAATAATTAAAATATGTCAAATGTTTAAATTTTAATAAAACATGTTAAAAAATAGTACTAAAAATATATAAAAAAAAACAATTAACTTAGTAAATATTTATAAATCGCTTAATATAAAAAAGTAAAAAAAAATAAAATAAAATATAAAAATATTTATATAGATTTTTTATTTATTAAATATAAAGTAAATTTATTAAATTATTTCAAATCTTTTTAAATTAAGTTTAATTTATTTTATAGTATATAAATAAAAAAATCACTTAATATAAACTATTGTATAACAACTAAAGTAAGTATTTACTTACTAATTACTGTTTCTAGTTAGTTGCTAAGCTATGTATGGTCGGATGATCTACCTCCTCGATGTGGATTGGGAGCAGCTATCTGTATCCTGCTTTGTAAAATATTATTTAGGATAAAGAGAGAAAAGAATGCTGGCCTGTACAGTCAGCGACCACCTAAACCAAGAAGGTATCTTTTCACCCCAGAATAACAGGGCTCTATCTAAGCCACGTGTGCACGGTCAGTCCACCCTGCGACACCTCGACCATTAAAAACTTGGCGTAATCCGTTCATTTTTACGAGAAGGTGAATAATCCTACCTAGAAATTCATAGTTCTATTGAGAAACGTAGGTTGGACGGTTTTATTACATATCAAGGAGCTTTTCACGTCGGATTCTCAGTCTCCGTTCGCAGAAAGATTGGTACAGCTCATTTAACCTACAACCCCTGTAGGTAATCTATGAAAGTCCAATCATGGCACCTGTACAGAGTATGAGGTGGTTTGACCATGACTTTATTTTGTTACTCTATGTAAATACTGAAACATGATTTAGAGTAAAGGGAAATTTTTGTGAGGAATGTTGTAAAGCAGATGATGTTGATTAATTCAACGCGGTTTAGCAACACCACGCACTTTTGTTACTTGAACATGAGACAAGGCGCCAAATATCTAGCTTCAAATTCCCCACTTAGTTTGATGATGGCTGGTCTCCCGCCCATAGTCAGGGTGGGTAGGAACAAGGGCAGAATTTACAAGAATATTAAAAGTACCTACAGAGTACTTAATCTAGTAATGACAGCTTTAGGTCTCAAGCCTAACAAAATCCCGTAACGCAACTATTAAATAGCAGACGGTTAGGTGACTACAATGTAGTCACCAGTAGTCGAGTAGCCACATGGTAGCTGCGGGCTTTAAGCCTGTATACGAAATACTGTCAAAGTCAGCTTCAAGCTAATAGCTTGCGATTTGCGACTTTGAGTCATTGAATGTAGTGGAAGCGGTTCAGTCCAGCTATGACATGTAGCTAGCCTCGGTGGACTAATCGCAGCAGGCTAAATTATCATTATTATCATTTAATTCGTTGGGCTACCTACCCTTAATACAGGTATAAATATGATTCTATAACTTTTATTCAACTGTCCTTTGTATAATCAGACAGCTGTCGCCAACGAGACCCGTACCTGAACACCAAGACAGGAATAGGGGCAATGAGCAGCCCAATTCCCCCCAGAACAGAGAGTCCCAGTCCCCAATCAAACTTGCTCACGAGGGGGTCCGTAGCCAAGGGCAAGACCGTGCTCATGAGACAGCGCGCGACGATGATGGCCGTCATCCCCGAGGCGGCGTACAGACCAAACGCATCGACGACGTACGCATTCAGGGGTAGGTACGCGAGCGTCAGCGTGGTGCCGAACAGCCCGACGGAGAACATGACGACGGGCAGGGGCAGCCGCATCTGGGCGACCCAGCCGTACGCCGTGATGGCTAGGGGCAGACTGAAGCCCCCCACGATGCACATTGGTAGTCGGAACTCGGGCGCGCCGACGCCCTTGTGCTTCTCGCGCAGCTTTATGTAGATCTTATCGAGCAGAACATTCAGGCAGATGACGCTAATAGTTGAGCCGGCACCTGCGATGCGGGTTAGATAATGACTATGAAATAAAGGCGCGAGGTAGATAGCTGAAAAGCCCGACTCACTGAACGCTATGAATGCCAGCCCGGTGGCGGCCGCCGAGAGGCCGTATAGCTGCTGCAGGATATCCGGCAGCGTGGTCGAAAACACGTAGTAATAACTGAACATGACGGCGCCGTGTAAGGACATGACCTGCAAGACGCTCGACCCCGACAAGACGATGGCGGGGCGGACGGCGCACTCCCAGACCTTGTGCAGCCTCGACTGCCGGTCGTTGACATCGAACAGGGTCCTAAGCCTCGGATTCCCCGTCTCAGCCCTTAACCTCGCAGCGCGCTGTCGCAGGATAGCGACCTTATAAGTCTCGCGAAAGCAAGTGAAGAACACAAGCTCGCACGCAAGCGCAAGGCCCGCAGAAAGCCACAGCACAGAGCGCCACCCCAGCGTCTCCGCCATCGCGCCCCCAATAGCAGGGCCCAGCGAGCCGCCGATGAGGGGCGCCAGGGCGATCATGCTAATGGCGGAGCCGCGCTGCTCGGCTGCGAACATGTCGCCGACGATGGCCGGACCAAGCACGTTGGAGGCGACGGAGAGGCCGGTGAGGGCGCGCGCCCCGATGAAGAGGGCCGTGCTCTGCGACACGGCGGCCAGCGCCGTGGCGAGCACGAAGAGGATCGTCGCGCCGTTCATCACGGGGTAGCGCCCGAAGACCTCGGACAGCGGCGCGATGAGCAGCGGGCCGGCGGCCTCGCCGAGCTCCCAGATCGTCACGAGCAGCACGCTTGACGACTTGCTCACGCGGCCGTCGTCGAGGTCAGCCACGATCTGGTTCGCTATAGGGACTACAGCAATGCACGTAAAGGTTCTATGCATTAAGTGTCTATGTTAGTATACCATCCTAAACTAGTATTCTTGATCGGGGTGATCACGCACACTGTGAAGGCCATGAAGGACAGTAAAAAGACGATGCCCCACTTGTAGGCGGCTGGCCATTCCATGGGGTTCTCGGCGTCGCCGTCGACGTTGAAGTCGACGATGTCTTTGTGGGAGACGCCATCGCAGCGCTCAGTGTCGATGAGGCGGACATCAGCCAACAGCGGCTCCGTCTCGTCCATCTCAGGGGTTATCTAGATGTTTACTGTAAATGAGGACGTTCGAGACTTGCACATATAGATAGATATATATATAACCTTACCGGGCGTATGAAGACATATATAAAGACGAATGAAATAAAAAGATTGTTAGCTGCAAGATCCGAGATTTCATATTTATTATTAATAGGGTCGGCCTATCTACCGGGATGAGTGACCTGCATCGGCTGCTGGCGGCGTGCAACCTAGCGGAGGTTCATGTTGAGCGCTGGCTTGTGATTGGGTGGATTGACATCAGATTGCGCCCTTCACCGTAACGACATCGGCCAACATACATAGTTCTAAAGAGGAATGGTGATGGCGTCAGTCGCTGTGTTTTAGCCCACTTAGGTACCTAATTTGAGATACGGTAAGTACTCAAAATCATTGTTGGATATAAATATTCTGTAATTTGCAAATATTTTTAAGAAATAGGTACATATGTAGTGTAGCGGTTGCATACATGACTGTTAGGTATATCGAATCTGCGAGACTGTGAACCGTTGTATGGGGATAAGTACATTTTTATCCATATATGCGTACCCTGGTCTAGTCGCAATATTACGTAAGTAAGGTACGCTGTTGGTAGATAAGGCTTCCACATGCATTCTTTATGCCGATACCGCATTTTACATGAGCAACCTCTCGCTACTATATATCAAGAGCCGAGAAGCATGACCGGTATTAACCTACAACATATCATAACTCTATATAATGCTTCTAATCCTGCTTAAAAGTAACACCAACAACGCACGAGCAGCCCGTTTGCCTTAAGCAACCGCTGTTAGGCCGATGACAGCCGACTAGAAATTTGCCACTCGGCGTATCAATTAGATGGGTTTGCCTAACCGCCAAGCCGTCTATATTTGAAGGGGACCTCTAGTCGCCGAAAACCGTGTTCATAGAAGTTGAAATGATATGATTGTGCTTCACTAAGAATGTCGTATGGAGGGGTGCAGTTTAGCTATCATGAACTACTATCTAGACTCCTGCACCTACCCGCTATCGCAACCGAAGGAATATTTCACGCCAAGATACGACACAATTGATAGCTATAATAGTAGATACAAAGCCGACTCAATCTCTTTATAGGTACTAACAACAAGGCGTTCCCGCATATACGGCAATACGATCTACAACAAGGAACGCGGGGTCCCGTCAGCGGACCGTTTTATATAGACCCCTCGCTAACACATGCTAAACATAGGTATACGTACGCAGAAATTATGGTTTTCCCCAAAAGAAGGGCAAACAAACCTCAATATGTCTTAACTAAATCTCAAAGCACTATACCAATCAGGATCTAAGCCGAAAGTCTAACTTAGCGTGGACAAGTAGGACAGGCGTGACAACAACTCCTATCAGTCACCTACTATATACCTATCTACCTAGGCAGCCAAGGTCCTATCTCCTACTTAAGTCCGTGGTATCATTAGATAGTGAGTCACCACTTGCCTAGTAAATTATTATGTAGGTACTCATAGGAAGGTGCGAGGGACAGTGTATAATAAAAGCCCCTCACGGTGGATGCTATGTCAATTATCTCCATCCCTTCTACAACATCAAGATCCACATCCACCAAATTGCCCTACAGTACTATGCCTGAGAATTGGCTAAATTGTAAGCTGACACGTACCGACAGCTATCGCCATGATGCTTCTTATGCTTATCGAGGCAACATATGGCTAAGTACTGAGAGGGTAGGTACGCCGGGAGAATGATCGACGGTCTACTATGCGCGCAAATAACATGACATGCTCATAGAGGTAATCTTTCTTATCTTTAAGTTTAGGCATAATGCCAATTAGGTAACTTCAATTAAGCCCCTGTTACGATCTGGGACTATGACCATTATTACTGGGCCCCGGTGAGTTTGTCTGTTCCGTTCCAAGCTGCTCGACCAATTCCACGCTATCTGCCGTGTGTGCTGTTTCTAGAAGACTAGCTTCCGGGTCAATAATCCTCTTCTTCCTCGAAATCAATGAAAACGGCTTCGGTCCAGTATCCTCTGTTCCTTCTCTACAATTCACATCGCCACTCCCGCTCTCCCTGCGGTGGCCGAGAACGGAGTATGACCGAAGGCTACTTGTCATCCCCCCTTTCGATAATGAGGACGAGATCTTGACCATGAAAGATGATTTCATGATGCGATCTAGGAGGGGATTGAGGATGGGAAGGCTCGCACAGACGATAGCTATAGCCGTATGCACGGTTGTCCACAGCTCAGTGTTGGAATATGACGGCACGCGGCTGCCTGGGGGGTAGCCGAGGACAACCTTGACAATGCCCGTAATTACGACACTGAAAGCCGCTGTCAGCTTCGGGAACAGGGGGGCTTAGCGATGAAGAAAGTAAGGGGACCGAGTGACGACGTACAACCCGCCAAGGAGAAAGATGCCCGAAATGGTGAGCTTCCGCCTCCACGACAACCGCAACCTCGCCAACACGCTGATCGGGAGCGCCAGAATGATCACGTCCAGGAGGATCTCGACGGACCCCGCTGCCATCCAAAAGATATTGTAGTTGAAGCAGTATTTTGGGTCCGCGAGACTATTGAGCCAGCTCCACTTGAGCGGCATGCAGTTCGTCAGAGTGGCGACCGTGCTGCCTACCCACCATCCGACCACCAGCCCGGCCGAAGCGAAGAGCTGGTATCGGAAGGCGTCGCTGACGTGGAAGATCCGGTAGTACATGCACAAGATGCCGAGCTTGGTGGTGCCGGCGATCGTGAAGTAAAGGACCGAGGTGGCGAATGCCAGCTTGAGATAGAATACGTCTTCGGTTGTGTAGACGTAGTTAGGGTCGGTATTTTCCGACACCCAGAGACCGTCTGGGTCGACCGCATTCCCTACCAGCTTGTTAGATCATTGTAACGATGACTTTGGTATTTCCCGGTTCTACCCACCCCAAAGGAGCAATGCTGCTGTCGCTAACGTTGCGATGACGGCTGCCATGATGAACCAGTCATCCCACCGGAGACCCTGACGCGTAAAGATGCGGGTGTAGAATCTCAGGGCCACGGATATCACGGCTAGTCCGATCACAAGGCCACTGACACCGAGTGTCGCATCGTCATCACCGCTTGGCTGAGCTTGGACTGGCGCCATGTTGATTCCTGACAGGCTGGGCTCATGCTACTTATTCTCTAGAAGCAATTAGGGGAGTCGATGCCATAAAAAGGAGAAGTAAGTCTCGCAACTCCGTTCTATAGAGATCTACTCAACGAGTAGAGAGATCCGACTTGGGCGCATGGATATACGTGATATCTGCTCTCAGCCTACAGATCACACCACTCGAGTATACATATCTACTATCTGCCGTTTACCTCGCACGAGGGGATTGGCTAGCTGTGTGTAGCCGTAGCTGCATCTCTTCACATCATTAATAGAAACATAACTGTGCTAAAGTTAAGCCTGGATACCAACAGACGAAAAATATATAGCTACCATCCAATGGGCGTAAGGACTAGTACACCCTCATGAACCGAATGTGTAGGTATAGTGGTGCGCAAAGGTATACTTGGCAGTGGCAGCGATATCAAGGGCACACATTTCTTCAGTTTGGCTCCATCGAACCGCCTATTTTTACTGGACGCCACTATACTCTGCACCATCAGGACCACTCCTCATTAAGACATGCATGCTACCTTACCTACCAATTTTAGAATTCTGTGACCAGGAGAGTCGGCACCGATTGATCTCGTGGCGGAGTCGATCGATCGGACGTAAACAAACTGGGGAGACTAATTTGACTGGCAGCAACTTCACTATCCACGATAGTCTCCCGATATCCACTTCTTAAGTATTAAGAATGGGGGCGCTCATTTCTAAAAATGAGTTTCCCGTCGACGGTCGGGTAAATAGCCCTATCGAAACCCACATGGGAAGACCAAACAGTGCGCGCTGACATGAGACGTAGACAGTCCTCATCACCGGTGGCTCCAAAGGTCTCGGGCTGAACGCCGCGCGCCAGCTCGCCGAGAAGGGCGCCAACGTGATCATTGTCGCGCGTGGCATCGGCCATCTACAAGACGGAATTTCGTACATATCCGTCCGTATATCGCCATCCAATGCTGGACTAATACGGAGGGGCTAATATTCCTCCCAGAAAGGCGCTGTAAAACCTGACGTCCAGCGCTTCCACTACATCAGCGCCGACGTGACGACGGCAGAGGAGTGCGCCCGCGTGGTCGCCGAGGCCACCGCCTTCGGCGACGGCGCCCCGCCCGACATCGTCTGGTGCTGCAGCGGCAGCGCGCACCCGACGCTGTTCGTCGACACACCGCCCGCGCAGTTCCAGACCATGATGGACAGCAACTACTTCTCCAGCGTGTACATGGCGCACGCCATCCTCAACACCTGGCTGCCCGGATCCTCTGCCTCAGGAACCCCCTCACCGCCCCCTCGCCGGGCAGCAGCAGCAGCAGCGTCCGCCGCTCACAAGCCGGCAGTGCGCCACATCGTCTTCACGGGCTCGTTCGTCTCATTCTACAGCTTCGCAGGCTTCGCGCCGTACGCGCCGTCCAAGGCCGCGGTGCGCGCTCTCGGCGACGCGCTGTCGCAGGAGATGAACCTGTACGCCGCGGCGCGGCCGGACCTGCCGCGCGTGCGCGTGCACACCGTGTTTCCCGCCACCATGCCCACGCGGTCCCTCGACGACGAGAACGCCGTCAAGACGGACCTCACCAAGGCGCTCGAGGAGGGCGACCAGGTCCTGCCGCCCGCGGAGTGCGCGCGCCGCGCCATCGCCGCCCTCGAGCGCGGCGAGGAGCTCGTGGCTACCAGCACCATCATCCGGCTCGTCATGGCTAGTGTTATGGGCGGGAGCGTGCGGGGCGGGTTCTGGACTGGGCTTGTGAACACTGTCCTCGGGTGGGTGACGATGGTGGTTATGATCTTTATTAGGTGGGAGATGGATACTAAGGTGAGGAAATGGGGGAGAGAGCACGGCTCGAGTGGCATGCGGAAGAAGGAGTCGTAATTTGGTCTATACAGGCGTGATATGACGGGTATGGAAAGGTGTAATATTCTCTTTCGTTTGGGGGTATCTACTGGTAATAGGAGATGGTAATAGGTAATTCTAGCACCCCCTGAAAAGCGTGGTTAAGATCATTTAATGGCATAGCGAATTAATTAACACATCTATCTGCAGATCAAACCAAGCTCACTACACCACACCAAATTATATCACAAGATATACATAAAATCAATGTAGAAAACCTTCGTGCAATAAAATATGACAACATTGAAGTGTACATAATGCTTCAGGTATTCTAAATACATCATCTAATAGTACATAGGCATGAAGGATACACAGGAAACTAAAATGTGTTACTAGGTAAGGGTTGAGAATACTGCGGACACAAGGTAGCGATGTAGCAAAATAGTAGTCACTTTTTATGACCTCTGTCTACAAAGCAGTATCGCGTAATCTTCTGTGCTACCGAGGAAGTGTATATTTTCTAACAGCATCATCACTCGTAGGTTCGTTCTGTTATATTCGCAAGTACGGTATCGCCACACTCCTTCGCCAATTCTTCTATGTATCCTGCCCGTGCTGGCTCATTACACATTATGAGAGGCGATGATATAAGCATGGTTTCAGTCTTCCCGCCGTCTCTCCCTACTGTCAGGCGCCCTACATGACTTCGCTAGGGATCCATGTTCAACAAGCAAGGGAGCCAAGCCTGATATCGGGCACAAACTAACCCCTTCCCCACCCTAACCATCTTCATCTATGATTCGCACACGCCCGCCGAAAGGGATAGATATACACATCGAGCAGGGCGCACCCCCCTCAATCCGTGCCGAGCCGCCACAGGCCGTCGCCGAGGTAATGCGCATCCTCAATAACGGGTCCCTTCCCCTTATCCTTGACATCCTTCGTGCCCATGACCAGGAATCCCACCGCGCACGCCTCCGTCTTGCCCTCAGCGCGCACAACAACCGGCTCCCCCTTCGCGAGCTCCCTCGTCCACCTATCCTCCTCATCCAGCCCCTCCCCGGCCCCGTCCTCCGCCCGCACCGTCAACACCCCGCTCGGCAGGCGGCCACCAGCGGACGTGAGGCCGGGGGCCATGAGGGTGGCGCCGGAGAGCACGAAGCGGATGGCGCCGCGGTCGATGCGCACGCTGGGGAAGGCGGCGGGGAAGCGGTGCACGAGGCGCAGGTGCGGCAGCAGCGTGGCCGTGTCCTGCTGGAAGAAGAGCGGCTCGCCGTCCAGCACGTACAGCGTGCAGCGGTCGGGCAGCTTCATGGCCTCGAGGGACCCCTTCTTGGGCAGGATCTCGTCCATGTAGCGGTGCAGGAGCGGGTACGTCGCCAGCAGCGACTGCCGGAGGTTCCGCTGCACCGACGACTTGAGCTTCGACTTGGGCGCCGCCTGGATCCTGGGGGCCATCGGGGGCGAAGGGTTAGTTCGGGATGCGGCGGTTGTTTTTTTAAGGGCTTTCGCGGGACGGGTGGTGGGATGGATGGGCGGGGTTCTGGGAGGGGTGGATTTCTGTGTGCAGGGACATTGGAAAGGTTGCGATGGCTTGATTGATTGGGACTCGGGATATGGAAATGGGCTTACTCTTTCTTGAACATTTTGGCCGGCTTCGTCGCACTGTTGTACGAATTACAAGTATAGTATGTAGGTATGTATGGTGGTGCTCTAGAAGCTTGTGAAAGTTTGGAGGGGCAGCAGACGCGCGTGAATAGTACTGCCCCGCATTAGGTGTACCAGCGCCTATCTACTTACCTAGCGTAGATTTAATGGGCAGATTAAAGAATGAGGGGCAGAAGGTAAGCCCCGCAAAATAGAAACCTATCATGACTAACCATTTGTGGAGATGGCTAGCTGCTAGCGAGCTGTCAAAGGAATCTTCGTCATCTTACCACCTTCTAGGTCCTAGGACAAAGAGTATATACATAGGCAAGTCAGTCAGACACAAGGTAAGCACGATACATACAATTGAATATACAATGTGAAACTGCGGCGTGAGATGTACGGTACGACGTGAGAGGTGCGACGCGGTTCAGAGAAGGTCGCAAATGTGGAATCATCTTTCTTCATTCATCGTACAGGTACCATCAACCACTATGGGTCACCATCAACCCCGCTCGTAGACGGTATACCTAGGTAGTCCTACAATCCACCGCAACATAATGGTCGTGTCATCGTATGGTATCAGGAGGAACAGACAGCAGCCGGTCCTCATTTCATTTATAGATGTGAAACGAGACGGAGACAGGACTGATAGATTAGCCGTGCTGGACGTGCGAGACAGTGCCATCCTCCTTGACGTGGACGTTGAGTCGGTCGGGTTTAAAGTCCTTGGTCACCATCATGCCTGGCTGGATTACGCGACATTCCTGTGGCAGATCCTTCTTGCAGAAATTCTACGAGGCGCATAAACACAAATATCAGCTGACCTGTTCCGAGCGGGAGAAAAGTAAGAAACAGGACGGATCGGGGGTATGCACTGACCGTTTCGCTGTGCGAGCTGTCGGACACGGTCTTGCCAACCAGCTTGTTGGACCACTCCTGCGTAGCATCCGCAGAGTTGGTAGTGATGCCAGGAATGACGAGAGGCATATTGTATGTTATGGGTTGTTGTTCTGATTTGATTTTGTGATAGTAGGCGATGCGTATTTTTCTATGATAGAAAGATGTATAGGAATGGGAAATGTTGATGCAAATTGAAGTTTGAAGGAGACAAGAACAGCTTCTTCGTATCGAATGCGCAAGTATATAACTAGGACTTAAAGTACCTAAGCTACCTCCAATGTGTAGACGCAATTTTTAGGCAATCACTTTCCTTAGTGACGTCAGCTCTACTATCTAGATCGTACCTGTTCTACTGTATCACTTGGCATATTCCTCAAGAGGGAAGGCGAGAAACCAACACAGCAGCAGTTTGCATAGCGTACGTAGACAACTTTACGCGTACCTAGGCTAGGCACTTATCAGGTAACATTGATTCTCAGATTCTAGATTCCCGGGTTTCTTCCAAGGCTAGGAATCCAGCTGGCAGTATTCCGTGATTCAGAATCATCAATGGCTTTTAATTCCATTGAAGGTACGGAGGTAGTTAGTGTCTCAAATCATAGAACAACACTCCGCATTTGACGATAACTACGGTCTACTAATTGCCTCCTAAATCGAATGAATGCCCCGGAATTTCGTTAGAAGTCTGCCGAAAGTGGCATTCGGTGACTTCCGAGTGACGGGATGTAGATGCTCCCGAGCCTTTATGGTGGACACTATCTAGATTCTAGATAGATGGGTATCCCTTGCTACCGAAGGGTTCAGAAGTTCAGTCGGCGTGACGTGTAATGCGCGCCACAACGCGATCGGGTACAGTCATATCTCCCCACCCAGTAGCTGTGGCGGCATTCTTACCATGAGATACCTGTTCATCTGATGTGGTAATTTCGCTCTAGACTGGAAAATAGGTAGACAGTCTATACTAGATCTCCTCATATCTCATCACACTAGGTATGTGCCCAGTCGTTTACATATACTCACAAGTGGCTAACGCCCTGGCTGAGCTGCACCATGTGTGGATCATCACTAGGGTACCAACTATTTCAAGCCCAAGGTATGGTGAATAACTAACACGTGCATACTACCTGGTTTACACTGCAGCTCTCAAAGTCTCGGTTCACTATGCCATTTCGCCATAACCAGGGGCTTGGTCGATATATTTATCTAGCACGTATAACTACCAATCACCGACAATATCGAGCACCGCGTTTCCGACTACAACTGAGGAAACTGACATTGCGAGATTATACACGACTACATATGTAGGACTTCAGTTCTCCGTTGCTGCCAGGAGCAGCAGCCGGAAACCACAGATCCGGTCGCAATAGATAATCTCCGCAACAGAATCATCCGTGTCAACTACCCGTGATTCTTAAGATAAGATCGCACGATATATCGCATGTGAGCATCAACTATGCGTGCCCAAAACATAGTAAACCTATCATTTCAATTTCCCTGGCGAAAAAGGACAGACAGATTCGCCCTACAGCCTGCCAAGCTGCACGAGATGGCTCACTAGCTGTCTAAATTAAGTAAAGACATATGTAATCAGCCTCAGCTCATTCATTTGGACTGGGCAGACAGACATTAGCGGGCCTCAGCTGCACATCCCGGCTAGCTGAGTTTGCCATAGCAGACAGTAGACCTACATCATCAAAGGACCCAAGCCTCCCTCAGCTCTCCGGCCTAAGCTGGGGATAGGGCTGCTAGCTGACCGTCGAGGCTAACTCGCCAGATGCTATGCGCCAGGGTCCGCGCGGTATACGGTAGATACGGTGAACAGCAGAGATCTCCAGGAAAACATATGAATCGTAGGATGCTCTGCCAAGATGGACTCTCTGATCTGATCTGATCTGGTTTCTTTGTTTAATTCACCAGTGTTCCAGCAATCTAAGCCTCCGGGTAGGTGTCTACCAGAGACTGATACATCGCTTGTGACAGACCTCTCCTTATTTTAGAAGGAATAACAACGCTCCTTAGAAAGAAAAATTGTCCAGAGCCAAGGCTTAGAAACAGGTGCCCATTAATTCTAAAACTACACATTTTAATATTTACCCCATCCGCTCTTTAAACCCTCTACGACGATATCCATCCAGGCTTCTCTTCCAAGGACATATTTAGGAGATATTCGCCATGTATAAACCTTCGAGTTCAACATTACCAGTTACACTACTCAGCTTCCTTCTCCTGAGCCCAGTGCCTATAGTGTGCGCAATATCAGACAGATCGATATGTGTGCGCCAAAACGCCCCTATATTAGCCCAAGCAGCGGCTTGCGGTGATCGACTATCACTACAAAACTGCCTCGTAGAGGCTCCGGCATTCGTCACCCTAGATGATCTGCAGAGATGTTTCATAGATGCCAACTGCACAATACCGGAGGCCACTATAGAGGCCACGATCATACTAGAGAATTGCGATGCAAGCAGCCTAGTACCCGAGCTGCGGCGGCGCGGTCCGGAAGCAATGCCAGGTAGGACCTCATGCCCCTGACCATCAACCATACGAAGACAGCTCGACTGACAAACAACCTGCAAAACAACAGCCGCAACACCAGCACCTCAAAGCACCCAAACCTCAGAATCCACAAGTCCCGCAACAGTAACAACCACATTACCCACTACACCAACCGAATGCAGCACAGCACACACCTTCAAAACAACAATATGCCCCATATCCTCTCTCAGCAAGGACATAGTCACCAAGCTCCCCTGCACAACAAGCACAGCAACAACCCAAGCCTGCGCCGCCACCAACATCTGCTTCGCCGACGGGACCTGCGCCTACCGCACCACCACCCTCTCGCAAAGCGGCGTCATCGTAACCGTCGTCCTAGCCCTCGCCATCGTCGCCGTGATAGCGACGTTGCTATTCTTCTACGCCCGCGACCGCGCGGCGCGCCGCCTCGCGCGCGAGAAGGCCGAGGCCGACAGGCGCGAGAAGGAGCAGAAGGCCTCCGACGAGTCCCTGCGGCGCTTCGCCAAGATGCAGGTCGAGCGCGAGCGCCTGCGGCGGCAGCGCATGGAGGCGCGCGACTGGGCGTTGAGGCGCGCCATGGAGGGGCGGCGGGAGGAGAACCCGTTTGAGGAGGGCGTAGTAAGTAGTGCGGCGTGAGGCGTGAGGCGTGAGGCGTGAGGCGTGAGGCGTGTCTTTTGGATAAACAACAAAATAATGGTTTTCGTATTCGCGGTGTCGGGATGTAGCGAGATAAGGCATGGGGTGTATTTCATGGCGTCCTGAGCACGGGTGTACTCTCGTTAGTTACTTCCCTCACGATGTTCCTTTTTCGTGATTCGGTCGATATCTCATGGTTAGAAAACTAGATTGGATGGGTATATTGCGTTGATACGAGGAGTCACAAGTTAGATCGGCAGTTAACCTCGTCCTTGGCCCACTTCTTATTTTCGATGTTTATACTTAGACTGAAAAAGCTTCCCATAATGTTGCCTGCATTCGGGGTCAACCCCTAAATAAATCATCTCCGATTCGACACAACATCGAATTTAGGAGCCTCTGGTGTAATGCCCATCCTACATTTCCTGAGTGGCGTCATAGGAGAAGCTTGGTAGATCGCATTTGTGATAGTTTGTCTCCCTGTCAACGTTTCCACCCACGTCCGTCCGTCGGGAATATCGATAAACGGACCGTTGGTCGTACAGCATAAAATGAAGTCGCCTCTCTCGGGTTCACTATGGTCAAATTCCTGAACGTATTTGCTAATCCACCTATCCATCTTCTTCGTATATTTTTGCCCCTCCCTTCGCTCTTCGCCTCGTATGGAAATAACAGTGGTCTTTCTATTCCCAATCGTATGTGAGCACGTGTGACAAGGTCCAACTGAATTTTGTTCCTAGTTAGAAAAGACCCATTATCACAATGGAGATGGAAAAAATCCAAGTACAACAAGATTAGACTTCAAGTTTCCATCATCATCATTAATTCTTAGATTCTCTAACCGAGTATCCCTAGCCGTAGAAGAGTAGCCCAACCAGAGCAAAAAACTTTTACCAAATATGTGCGAGAATGGAAGCATAGGAGAAAAAAGAAAAGAGCCGTGAGGCAGTGCAGGATAATATCCGTAAAGGGTGGGTAAGGTTACACAGATGCAGATAGATTAGGGTAGTGACAGCACAGCTCTCCTCCCACTCATCTATCCATTCTAATTCACCCAAGTATGGGGGCATCTTAACATAAAAAAAAGGCGAAGCGAGAAGCCCCTTTAAAATAACAGGGAAATTATTTGAAATGCCCTTGTAGCAGGGGATGTGCCTGTATCGTTAAGAACATCATTGCGTAGCTTAGACACCTGGGGTAGGTAGAGATGACTCTGGTATGCCGCGAGACCAGCTCATAAATACGAAGGCAACAAAGAAGAGGCCTCCGCAGATAGCGCCTAGCTTGAAGCCAGCTGGGTTGTTGCGACGCACCTCGTTGATAGTCAACTTGGCGTCCGTAGTCATTTGCTGCAGTTTCTCAGCGCCAAGCTTGTAGTAAACCAAGCCAGCCAGTGCGATGGAGTAGCCGAAGTACTGCTGGAGAGTGACCGGATCACCGAAGATGGTCATGGAAGCGACGACTAGCAGGATATCCTTTAGAACGCCGGACATGGTGAGGACAACAGCGTTCGTCTTGCCGATCTAGTGGAGGGTTAGTATTGGAATCATGGTAAACTAGAAGTCTGTAGTTCATAAAAATACATACCAGCAGAACAACGGATACGTTGAGAAGGAAGGCGACAAATGCATTGGCAATTAATGTGATCAGGCCAACTTGGAGAATGTCACCCATCGTCATACGGGGAAGTTCGATCATGAGAGTAAAGAAACCGTTGATAGCTGCGCACGCAGGAGCATAGTCTAGTCAGATGTTAGCACTCTTCTTTGACATCTCAAAGCCCAGAGGTTGGACAGTAATAGCCAGACACAAAAAAATGTTGACATGACGTATAAAAAAGTCGAAAATAAGGGCAGAATAGCGTCTTACAGTAAACGGATACTAGGGGATCCATCTTGAACTCATCGGAGCTCAAAAGGCGCTGGACCATGACAAGTCTTAGTGCTTCGCAGACGATGCCAGTAACTTGGACTATAATCAAGGTTAGATCATGGCCTTCGACCATTGCCATAGATGTCATTACATACTGATAAATCCTAGGCCATCAAACTTCAGTTCGCCAAAGGAAGCGATAGCAACACCAATGACAATGGCAGACACGTTAACCAATTTGTTTAAGTTCGGGGCAGCCATGCCGAAAGCCCAGGTAGCAAGGAGAGTGGCGACAGCATTTGTAGCCTAACATGATTCTGTTAGCTCTACCGGTGCTACTCATTAATAGGCAGACTCTTAAGCTACTGACCTTGAGCATTTGGATGAAGGAAACGCTCAGATAGAGGTAAGCAAAGTTGCCGAAAATCAAGCTCAAGCTGAACATGACGCCAATAGGCACAATAGCCTTGCTATTACCGATGTCAGTTGACTGCGCCCAAGGTTTATAGCCTTCCATTCATGCCATCAACTTACACATAAGTATTGGTGTTCATAGGCACCTTGTGACGCGAGTCGAGTGTTGTGGTAAACTTAGCCATAAACTGCGTCATCAACGTAGCGAAGGCCATGTGCCATGTTGTCAAAAACAAGGCTGATTAATAGCAAATGTCAGTCTACATGCACGCGCAACTATGCAAAGATCGTCTTCGGTCGGGCGTTGAGGTTGAATGTCACTCACGATAATCTAATTATTTCGTTAGTTGGTTCTTGATTCAATTTGTGCACTTGTTTAGGGGTTCAAATCCACTGCAGTTGGGGATAGACATACCGAATTTGGCGCTGAAGAGTACCCATTTGTTGAAGAGAATAACACTAGAGCTCAGAGCAATCCACAGCCTATGATAGACGTCAGTAATTCGCTTTCTATGATCGCGCCTCTGTTGGTGGTGGACTGGTCGCGTACGCAATGTAGAATGCTGGGTGGATGTTTCGCGTTGGTGCTGGAGCCACCCCGCCGCTCTCGAGCTTGCGCTCGTCATTAGGAGCACCCATTGTGATGTGAAAGAATTGCCGTGTGCAAGGAATATGGAGAGTCAGAAGTCGTTTGAACAGCGCGCTCGGTTCGGCTGGTAGATGGCGGTGTCTGTGTTGAGAGGAGGATGAAGTCGTGCGGAAGTTGAAAATTCTGGAGGACAACTAAATGGGATGGGACCCGAGATTTTTTGATTCAAGCAAGACGCAAGACCCATGGTATGCAGATCGGTACTTGTCAGTCAGTGGGTTACATAGCATACCTAGTTAGACTAACGCGCTTACCCACTCTGCACCACCCTGGAGGCACCCCTACACATCCCTACACTTCTTTTGTGTTAGTTGATCCCAGCTGAAGCAGCACCCAATCCTGCTAGCTCCAGCAGTGATAAGCGTCTACAGGGCAGGAAATTAGGGGATAAAATCTGAACCACTTATGCCAACCGCCGTTGAGCATTAGCCAATTCGGTACACGATCCCGCCAAGCCTTTAATAAACGGGAAATTGGCTGGACCCGTTTATATTTTATCTTATACGATCGACATTGACGTCAGTAACTAGGACGAACCAGGGCCAACCGATAAGCCCCTTTCCCCCCCACGTGCTAGCAGCGTCTCTTTTCTGCCCCTTTAGCATAAGTAGGTACCTAAGGCGAGAAAAGGGGCTCATGAAAATGGCTTCAGATCACCATATCTGTCCACTACTCCATACGTACATACAGTCGCATACATAGATATCTTTTTAACTTCACAACACCTAATCTACAAGGCTACACTGCTGTTATAGGTATGTGTGGTGATCAATTATTGCGTAAGTTAGCACTTTCAGTCACAGAGGGTTCTCAGACATACGCGTACAATACTATAAACACGTCACTACCCAATACCAATGCCCTCGGGACCCCTCGTGAATTTACGTACGTGACGCGTTCCATCACGAACCCTATTTATTTACGGACATGGCTATAAAATCTCGAGGACAGTATACCACGCTTAAACTCTCATTCCGACTTAAAATATCTAGGTATACAAGTGAAAAGATTATCGATTACTACCCCTAGGTACCTATCTCCCTACAGAATACCTACATATGTAAGTAGCTGCTAATAGAATCCAGAGTACCAAGGTACATACTCTGTATAAAAAGTTTATTTATTCTAGCGCGATAGCCTCACCTTACCTAAGCTATGCTCCCCCTTTAACCACACAGGTATCCTAAACGAGTATTTCCTTCCCACCTAGCCCGCTATTTTCCCTGCACCCATCTCCATATATCCTATTGTAGGTAGATGAGCGTCAGATTCTCTACACTATTTTCAGCCATAGTAAGTACTATCATCGGGAATGACGACGCGTAAGGGAAAACATCCGTTACAGCCCAGCAAGTCAATCAAGACAAGATGTCTCATTTAGTACACATTCTCAAGGATGTCTTTTGCTCCGAAGCACTACCGCCTCCAACACGAGTTCTCCAACACAGGCGACCGCAGTTGCAATGTTGGCGTAATCCCTGCATAGCTACACTAACATTTACCTCTTCACTGTGTGCCCATTGTCGCAATATCAAACGCACTACGATACTTTTTTGTGTATGAGGCAAAAATGAATCGTTTAGTACAACTCTAATTCTAGAGGCCGTTTTAGTTCCTAATACTACGAGTGTAAGATGAAGCTAAGATTTACACAGCTACGTCTAACGATAGCTCAAGGAATAGTATTTCGCATAGTGTGCTGCTTGCTATTTGCGCAGAGCTAGACATGCCGCACAGGCCCTGAAAACTGCCAAGCATGGTCCCTATGCCGGCAATTCTCAGTCACTACTTGTAGAAGTCGTGAAAGGCAGGCCGGCCGATGGTAATCAATCAATGCTTGCTCTTTTATCCGCCGAGTCAATACCAAGCCCAGCATCAGCTACAGAGTATTATTCGCACCGGCATCTACGCAGAGCAATGGATAAGGCTAGGGAGTGTCATTCGGAAGGAGCCAGCAATCCTAACAGGGGTATTATCTAGCCTTAAACTAGATGATCTATAAACCTCGGGGAGCTCCCGCTCTATCCACAACACACCTTGAGGTATTGAGCTGAGGCCAGCTCTAGATCATGGCCTACATACCCAAACGACCGGAAGGATCTTATCAGGATCAGGGGCATTTGGGTTCGCTTTTACTAATACGTTCCATTTAAGAGCAGTCCTACTATACCAAGCTTTGGTCATTGATACGGTACAAAATCGAGCCCGTTAAACCTACCAATAAGCAGAGAGACAACAAATACGCCTACTTCAAGATGCAGGAGTTAAACTATAGTTCAGAACAGACCAGTCTCCCTCATGGTCGCGTGTTGGCCTGCCATAGAAAAAAAAGATCAAAATCTCTCTCCCATCTGGCGTGGTTATCCACGACGGGTATCTGGTGTCTAATCGCATTGCCCAGAAACCGGGAACCGGGGCATAATCATCAGCCTTACGCGCGCCTTACCTATAACGCTAGCCCTAGACTACTACTGAAATCGAGAGGCAGGGGTTTAGAGTTCCCTGACCCCTGTCATCCCACGATATTCCGTAGCGCAGTCAACAAAACTTTTAGAATGTTCGACTACTGTAGCAAATCAAAAGCAACATTAGGCCATCTAAGGTATGCTGTCGAATTTAACAACCAAGGCACTTTAATATCGACCTCTAGCGACCTACTCCAAGAACTCCAACCACACACGGGGCTACAACTCGTACATCTCCCCTTCTCTCCAGCCCTGTCTCTAGAAGCACCCAGTAATAGCCTATCTTCCCATAATATGTAAGATATATTCGCAACAACCAAATGTTATGTAGCCAACCAGGCTTTCATCAATTAATCGATGCTCTCTTTCTTAGCCAAGTTACAAAATAACCCGCAGGCCGTATGAATGATTCGCTTGAAATAGAACTTCAAGTCTTTCAGTATTTTGCCCGCCCCACAAACGCATGGGCTTCTTCCACGACCCTTGGTGCCGCATGTGCTTCTTCCACGACCCTTGGTGCCGCATGTGCTTCTTCCACGACCCTTGGTGCCGCATGTGCTTCTTCCTCGACCCGTGGTAGGGCATGGGCTTCTTTCAGGACCTTTGATAGGTCGGGTTATTGCAAGAACTGCCCGGTTCGGTCGAGGCGTAAAGGGGGCAGCGGTAAAGTTGGTTATGTAATAGTGGCTCTATTTTACAATCTTTGGTTAGTTGCGACTAAATATTTGCCCCGAGCGTGTGTATGCGTAACAGAAGAAGTAAACAACTTGTAGTTAAGTACTTGTTCTCGAGATACCGAAGGAAAAGCAAAAGGTTCAAGGAGGTTTCAGATTACTTACGATATCAATACGCTCTACCGAGTTCTGCTGGCTGTCGTTGCCCGACGCAATGCTGCCAGCGTCATCGGTAGTTGTCGATTCAGACATATTGTTTAGATGATAGCAGGTATTTGTTACGAGCTCCTATATATATGTCGAAAGATAGAGCAACAAGTAGAGTTATCTCTGGTAGGTGCTATTAGCTTGTTAGATTAGGGAGAGTGATATGTTAGATGCTGCTGAGCCTCTAGAGATCATTTGGGACTTAGGGTACTCACTATCTGACCAGGTGCCCTCTGGCGAAAGTAATGTAGTGTTTAATGTTAGAAGTGAAGATAATTAGATAAGGTTGTAACCGTGATTGTAGAAGATGATGTAATATCAATTGTGATCTTTTGGAGTAACATGTGCAGAACTGATGTTGGTTTGGGATTTCTCTGGATTCGGACAGAAAAGGGAGTGGAATAGTGGTGGTTTATATACACAGCATTTGTTTACCTTTTTGCTGAGAAGGGGTATTGGACCCTTCGAAAGTTTGCATAGTATACCTTATTTAAGGCTGTCATATCGTCTGAACAGAGAAACAACGACCTAGTATCCAAACTTAATTTTTAAGTCATTTGCGTAGCTCCTGAGGCCCTAACCATGAGTAAGCCATAACGTAACCTTCAGTGATAGCCAACTAGAGTTAGGCTCGTTGTCTATAGAGCTTATTCAGAGTATACTACCCAAGATTTTCTATGAGCAAGTTTCATTTTCCTAGCCTCACTAGCACATCGATTAAAGATTCTATCGGTTTACATTTAGATTTCTCTAACAGGCCATTAAGCACAGGAAAAATGGTACAATTTATCTGATGAGTCAGAGCGTTGATTCTTTAGTATATATTTATTTAAATTAAGGTTTAAGAGTTCCACCCTTATGAGTTAGTAAATTGGAGTATTATATACGGTTTCTGTGATTTCTTTCATTTTTATGGGTTTTATGGTTTCTGTACTTAGTTTATAAAGTTACTCACCGCAGGTTACCGGAGATCTAGTACTCTAAGGTAAGTATTAGCTTTAACACTATAACTGTGTTTCGTACGTGCAATATTTGCAGGATTTAATAACAGAAATACTATGGATATTTATTCTCTCACAGTAAAAAATGACTTTAATAGCCCTCGCTGAGACTATTCTTCCCCTAATACAAGAGCTAATAATAGACATTTTCTCTTCTAAGTTGGGAGAGCCTTAAAAATCAATGATATCAAAATTAACTTCCGGATTACGAACTGACTGTAGATAGCACAATAGTGACCTAGCAAACTGATTCATTATTAGTGGCGTCCTTCACTCTGGAGCTAGGTCATCTGGCAAAAATGTAGATAAAATCCTATGGTGCCGCCTCTTAGAAAATATGCTAATAGAATATAAAAACAAGTATAACTGGCTTTGTTAATACTTGAGAATAGAGTTACAATTAGCGCACAAAAGTACGCTTCTTAACGAATTACCTACTTAGGCATACTGTTTTCACAGATGATAGCATATGACTTTTATAAGGCCTTGAAAGTGCATTTATCCTCTAATCTTACCCAATAATTAACCGGACCAATTTTTATTATTGGAGAGCTTTCTCTAATGTTGAAGAGTTGGGAAACAGTCCGTGATAAGGCCATAAATATACAAGTAGACCATAGTTAATAAAACTTATCATACTCCCTTTACGTTTTACACTGAGCCATGGGAGCGGCCTGGTCTTCAATATAAACATACGATAGGTCTCACCAATCAACAACATTTATACTAGAAATTGTGAGCAAGTGGGAATAATTCAGCCTCAAGTCGGAGGCCTTTAAATATAATTTAACAAGACCAATCAGTCTTTATTGACTATGGTACTAAATGAGGCGGAGAAAGTAATCGCCTCAAAGAATCAGCGTAAACTGCCTCAAGGCACGTGCAGATGACATCCCTAACCCTTGAGTGGGTAGATGTCTAGACAAAGCGCCGAAAAAAAATACGCTATCTATTGTACAGAGGGGCCGCGGTTTGCTCACCCAGCACGCGGCTTATCCCCCGACAACGATATGCGTTTTACTCGTGGCAATAGGCCTTTGTGGTTGGTGTAGCTCGTGACAGGGGCTAAAGATATGATAATGAATGACTTCAACGGAATGCCGGTCCCATGTCTCCTGGCCAACAAGAGCGATAGCGCCAACTCATTAAATGAGGTGGTGATTAACGCTTACGCGGGATCTAGCCACGAGAGAAAGGTGTGCCTGGTTCTACAATAGGACTTCTGATCTCACCGGGAGCACCAACGTTCCTCGGAAACGGACCAACACCAGAACCTACAGTTATCTCAAAGCGGATAGCGACCTTGCCGTTGTCTGCACGACGGATATCAAAGCTACCGCCACCGTTTTGCTGGTTTCCTTCTGTTTCACAGATGTCAAGTAGTTCGACCTCATCTATCGACTCAGAGGAAGAAGGGTTGATCGAATCCACATGCCCTTTGATTGCAGATAGATCAATGTAGCCTTCAGCGTCTGCCGCATAATTTTCTAAATCCTTGCAAGCACGCACAAGCAATTGACGAATTACGAGCGAGCGAGGTTGTGCTGGTCTTTTTATATGAGGCAGAACACCGAATGCTGAGCTAGGCGGCCAAGCTGCATTCCCAGGAACGTGACCAAAACCTGGCGGTGGCGGCTGGAATATGGCGGGAGCACCCCAATGGGCACCAGGGCTTGGGAAAACTGGGTTCATAAACGATGGGCCACTTGACCCCCATTCCCTGCCTGGGGCGACTGTACCTCGACGAACTGGATCAAAACGATCCAAGGGTTCGTCTGTGTCATCTAACAAGGCGCTGCTGCCAAGATGGCTACTCATGTCATCAATATCCGCAGACATGTCATGGCTTCGCTGACCGTGAACTATACTTTCTGGCCGGCCAATCGGTGTTGGCTTTCCCGGAGGCTGCCCATTTAGAGTATTTGCTTCGAAAGACGTTGATCCTTGACGGGAATGCGATCCTTGATGCGAATGCGACGTATAATGGCTGGGAGCATTCTCCGGAGAGGAATAACTTTGATGCAAGTTCGGTAGGTGTGGATCTATTCCTGGCTGGGGAAAACCTGGTGGCGGCATGTGAAATGGTCTGCCCATATGACCACCTAGGCCGGGAGGCGGCACGGGTATACCAGGTGGACGAAATTGTCCGACCATCGGTGGAAATATGGGCTCCTGCATCCGGGGAAAACCGTGAGGCATCGGTGGAATTCCTGGAGGCATTTGTATTGGCATCGATGGCATACCCATGTCAAAAGGGCCCTGCGGAAGACCAGGAGGAGTTTTTACAGTGCTGTGATGGGGTGACATAGGCTGAAGTGGAAGCCCAGAGGACGGTATCTTGCCTGGAGGTCCAATTGGCCTAGGACTGGCATGTAGTGGACTGAGGGCATGTGGTGATGCCGTCTGACTTGGGCCAGACACCGAGTGGGATGCCTGGGAAACTGACCGCGTGACATCTTGAGAAACCGACCGTGGCTTGATGGGCGTGTGAGCTAATGGTAAGACTGGCGTTGCAACTGGAATTTGGGGTGAAGCATGATTCCCTAAAATCTGTTGAGGAAGGGCAGGTATTGAGATTGGATGCTGTTTTTTCACGGGCTGTGAGGGAATAGGAGCAGCAAGTGAATGAGGTTTCACCGCCGTCTTCTCTTCCTGCTTCATCTTCTCTTTGGCCTCGCGTTCGGCTTTAGCCTGAGCCGCCCTCAACTCCTTTTCCCTCTTGTCCTTCTCATGCTTCTCCCGGCGTTCACGAGTCTCGCGTTCCTTAATTTCACGTGCCTCTTGTTCTTTCCGTCGTTGTTCTTCCTTTAGCTTCCTTTCGCGCTCCTTCGCTTCCCGAGCCTTTCGTTCCTGTTCGGCCTGCCTCTCCTTCTGCTCGTGCGCTCGGCGTTGTTTCTCGGCCTCCTTTCGTAAGCGCTCATCTTCTTCCGCCTTCTTTTGCGCCTCTTTCTTCTTCCGCCTTTCATCTGCCTTGAGTCGAGCTTCCTCTTCGCGCCTAGCTTCCTCGATTGATCTAGCTTTCTCTTCGGCTGCCTTCTCAGCCTCGCGCCTCGTTTTCTCCTCGAGAAGAGCTTGCTTTTTCTGAAGAGCCTTTTCTTTTCGTTTCTGTGCATCCTTTGCTTTCTTGGCCTTGCGTTGGGACTCCTGGGTTTCTTCTTGTTCAAGCTCTTCTAGTAGTTTCTCTTGTCGCTCCTTTGCCACTTTTTCTCGGTAAGCTGTTAAGACGCGCTGTTCAAACATCCTAGCAGCGAAAATTTGGAACATCCTACGGCCTTCCTCCATGCGCTGCTCTTCAGTCATCTGCTCCTGTGTAAATGTTAGCACATATATAGGAGACTGGTTCTAATGGAGTTACCTCTTCCTCCTCCTCCTCTTCATAATCCTCCTCCTGACTTTCGTACTCCTCCTCCTCCTCTTCTCCTTCGGCATACTCTTCGTCTTCGGGAGGGGGATGGTTGTGAGGATTTGATAAGCCGCCATTTATACTGTGACTATAACCACTAGAATAATGAGCAGTGTCCTCTTCACGAGCCATCCTGCGCTCGGCTAGTTGTTCCATCATCTCAATAAACTTTTTGCCGTCGTTCTTTAAAAGGTCGTCCGCCACAGTAAGGATGCCGCCTGAGGCGCGTTAGTTAAGCCTATTGAGATTACGAGGATCGGAGACTGGGGAGGCGCACCTTTGACAGTGAGACTCGCACCGAAATTGAAAAAGTCGTTCGCATATGGGTCTCGGGAGATTTCCTCGGGCTCATCCTCGTCTTCTTCCTCTTCTACATCTCCTTCATCAGTATATTCCCCGTCTCCGCCTTCAAGCTCATCCTCCTCATTATCCACGTGTTCTACTATATGCCCGCGCGACGGATGATGATTAGAGTAGCCGGACGGCATTATGCCGGGCGGATGTAGTCCACTTATGGGGCTGAACTGTTTTTGAGCGAACATGGGCGGACCATGGGTATGGGGTTGGTTGGCGTAGGACTCAAGCTCCTGATAATACGCATCGTAGAGCCCCTCTAGTTCTTCTTCTATTGCAGTGCGCTTGCGACCGCATACAGAGCAGCTGCAGGTATGCTTTTGCTGTTCTTTCATCTTGCGAAGCACAGCATCCTTCTCAACCTTGACTAGAGATTTTCGTTCCTCCTCACCTAGTCCCAGCCAAAATTGCTTAATTCGCTCCCTCTCTTCAGGGCCGGACGTGTTCCATATCTTTTCCCGGGAGATACCTGATGGGCGGGCAGTTTCAGGGTCTGCAGCGGCGTCCTTTTTTGATTTCTTCTTTTTCTTGGACTTTTTCGATTTTAGCCCCGGTCCGTTGGCAGATAGATGGTGAGGATCTCTGGCGAAAGTGTCCCGACGGCCATCGTCGCTCTCTGTTTCTTCACCCCAATCGTCGTTATTGAAGTAATTAGCTCGAGGTGGGATTTGTTCAACCTGTGGGACATGGTGAGGGGTAGGTGGGTGCTTTCGATGTGTGGGGAGAGGAGCGCTTGAAGTTGATGCTGGACTCGGAAGGCCATTAGCAGTAACAACATGTTCTTTCTCGGCAGCAGCCTTCGCCGCAGCCTTCGCACGGCGTTTTTGCTTCTTTTTATTCACGGCTGTAGGCAGCTGGGGCTCGGGAGGAACTTGGCCGTTTGTCGGCGCACCACCCCGCGAGGATGAGGTTGTCGTGGGCGATGGCTGAGCCGGGGGAGTAGATGCCGAGGACTTGGGAACAGATATGTACTTGGTTCCGTCTTTATTGGTGTACTTCTTCGGTGTCGACAAGGCGGCTGCGACGGCAGCGGGCTGCCTGGGGTTGTTGGTAGGCATGGGAATTACCACACAGGACAAGCTAGGATCATGCAAAGGAGCGACAGACGACGGCGGACAACAATAATCGGCGGTAAAATGGAATGCGACCTATTGTCGGGCAAGGAGCGCAGCGAGCATTGGCGGGGAATGCAGGCACGGGAACCGCCACCACAGGATCGAGAAATGCTAGATGTTCGGTAAGAAATGCACGAGGGTGAGGAGTAAGACGTGTTTGGTATGTTTTGTTTGTTATTTGGTGGTGCGGAAGGCGACCGCAATGGTGATGGTGGTGATGGTAGCAGTACAGTGGTAGAACGGTAATTGTATTGGTATTGGTAGTGGTGGTGGTTTTGGGTTGGTGGTTAAGGCCCCCTGCAACTGCAATCGAGATGTGGGAAAGGCGTCCGTCGTTGGTTACAGCGAGTCTGAACTGCAGGTTTCAAGCTTGCTGCTTGCTGTCGGGGGGCAGGTGACCCGCGAGGACGGAAGGTGGGAGAGGGATCCCTTTGCGCCTTCTCTGGATAAAATGATTGCCAGGAGACTGCCTCGTTCTCGTGCTATCGTATGCCGCGTTGTTCGGGAGGATAAGTACGGTTGTTGATTGTAGAATCAGAACTGTAGCGTGGATTAGGTATGCGTGGTGGTGACTGAGCGACCTCCTGTCTGTCACTTGTCACTGTATTTGCAATTTGCACCTGAATTGCGATGGCAGGTACCTACATTAGGTACATCGACCATCAAATGTCGACCTGTTCGGTACCTGGACGTACCTACAGGTACGTACCTATCTACTTCTGCGCCGATGCCGAATCTCTTGGCAGCCACCGCCCAGCTTCAGCCCCAGCACCCAGGTCTACAGGTTGCATAGGCAGCTGCTGGAGTGGCTGAAGCTAATGGGCGATAGTCACGTGACTAGAGATGATACCGAAATAAATATTTCGAGTTACAGAGTACTGTACGTGCCCCACGTTGCTGATTTCTCCTGGACACATCATGTTTGTCCTCCCACGTATCACTTGATTGCTATGCCAAGTTATCATATATTCCTCACGTAGTAGTACTGTTACGTATTTGTCTACCTGGACTAATGGCGCCTTAGACTATGGTAAGAGCTGGCACTGCTTCTGCTGAGCCCGTGACGCTATTTCGCCTGGGGAAGTATTTGTTTTGTTGCTGTAAAAGGGCAGTCATGAACAAATAGTTCCTAGGTCTAATATTAAGCATAGTTAAGGTTTTAAGCAAGTAACCAAGAGCTTACGTCATAGTTCCATGATTGAAAGACGAGCGAGCAATAGTACAAGAAACTTGACCTCCTTGGGAGTTATTGATGATAGCACTTTTTCAATAGAAAACATACCGCCCTTTGCTAACTTATTGTATACCTAGTGTTTGAAGATGATCTGACTTAAGAAACCTGCAGTTGATGTACTGTAAAACCTGCTTGGTAATTGGTACTTAGTAGGCACGTGAAAATGATGGATTATTAAATACTTAGGTACTATTGTTACGATAACCGAGCTATGGGATTATGCTGTATATTTTATACCTATCCTCTGCCTGAGAACTTAAGCAATGCTACTCATGGGTTTCTTTATATGGTCTAGAATCTAGATATTCTCTGACTATGATAATGTTAAGGCTCGAGCTATAAACCTGAGCATTTCATACTTTCCACCTCTAACAAAGATGGGAATTCCTAGCATTTACAACCCCTTTATTTATCTAGGCCATCTATCTAAGTCTTAGAGCTTCAATTAAAAACCTGCCTGCAACGCTGGTGTAATATATACAGCAGCGCGCTCTTTCCGTTATACGCAGTACTCTGCATGTAATCCAATATTTGGGACGTAGCCAAGAGTCGGTTGTCCCGGACGCCAACAGCGCCACTTGTAACGTAACTTCACCGTCTCCCGTCTGTGGAATGGCACCACTTCAGATGTTGAAGGTCTATTACGTTTTGCGATGTAGGACTTCTTGATAATCTGCGGGCCCAGGATAGATTTGATATGTAGGTACCGGCCAGGAAAAGTTCTATGAAAGATATAACCATATAGGGACTGGACATAATATGCATTACTAGAACTGGGGTTAGTCTAAGCAGCCCGTCTGTGGATCAGTGGACAAAATACCATCCGGAATTACCTACCTGCATCTTTCACCTGTAGAGCTGAGCTTATAGGGGGTAAGTTAGTGGATTACACCGGTGTTGTATTGATTGTGGGTGCCACGGTACATGCCTGGAGGGGCTTCACAGCCAGCAATAAAACCCACCCCAACACCCACCCGCTATTTTGAGGCTGCACCGGCTGTTGGATTTCAATGTTTATTTTTATCCCTTCTTCCTTTAAGACTCCCTTCGTCTGCTATATCATTTCCGGTTCTTATTAAAACTCCAACCTACCTAGAGTTTTGTAAACTTGAGACACACACGCATAGGGAGGGAGAGAAAGAGAGAGAAAGCACCACAGCACATGTACCTGGTATTATAAGATTGATCTACGGCGTACGCCTAACCAAGCTACAGTGCCCAAGTCCCAGGCTTTAGGTGCCTCGGTACTCTGTAGCTTTGCATAGATCGGTAGGTAGGTACCTACCTCCCTTCGGCATCACATCTTACATCTTTCTGTTCGTCGATCAACCCAACGCAACAACTCAAGTAAGTAGGAGGCCTCGGGACAGCGCTCTCCTCTTCTTCTCTTCCTGTATATCCGCTTATTGGACCCAAGCCCCCTTCATGTACAACACTACAACCTGAGACACGGCTGCGGTGCCATACGGCCAAGTTGGATTCTCCACTTGGTGCTCTGTCTCTGTATCAGCTAATCTTCTTACTACCTACTCCCTCCCTCCTACCGACTTACTTGTCTCGGGCGCTGCGCCTCAGCCCATCTTATCTCTCCCTCCGCGCTGCCTGATCCAGCTATTGCTACCTCCCAGTTCTCAAAACTCCAAATTCTAAACCCACGCACCAACCAACCAGATCCGTCGCCGGCCCTTCTTGTCTTTCGCTACTCCCGCTTACGGCTTACGCGGGCCCTCTCGAACCGGTCTTGTGACATTTTCCTTCTGCGCTACATTGGCTGTACGCCTGAGACCTGCCATGGCGTCGTCGACTGCCCCGAATGTCATTCGTAGGTACGTGTAACTGGACTGAACCCAGACTGGACTGGACTGGGCTGTTGATGCCGATGCCGACGCCGATCTTTTCTCGCATGCGGCCCTATGCCCCTGCCAGGGTCGTTGGAGTAACGATCGCGCGACGTCATCTTTTCGTTGCTCTTCGTTTTCTAAACTCTCCCTACAACTATCCACATATGTCCGCGCTGTCTCAGTTTACAGCCAGGGCGTTGGGACATGGACTACCTGCTCTGCAAATCGTGTCGAGATGCGTCGTTTCGTAGGATGGAAATGCTGACCATGGACCGATAGAAAGCTGGTCATCATAGGCGATGGAGCTTGCGGTAAGACCTCTTTGCTGAGCGTCTTCACGCTAGGATACTTCCCAACTGTGAGTCTTCGGCCTCCTCGGCTTCCTATTCTTCTCACGCTATACTTGATTATCCATGCTGACCGCTCGTAGCATTATGTAAGCAATACTGGCGAAGGTGTCACCATTTGCCGACAAGATCGTCATTGTTAACCGCCGAGAACCGTAGATCCCAACCGTTTTCGAGAACTACGTCACGGACTGTCGAGTAGATGGCAAGTCAGTACAGCTAGCGTTATGGGATACGGCAGGACAAGAGGACTATGAACGGTTGCGCCCCCTCGCCTACGCCAAAGCACACATTCTCCTTATCGGATTCTCAGTCGACACCCCAGACTCCCTAGATAACGTGAAACACAAGGTCAATAAGATCCCCCCTCGACGACTTTTCTACCTACGTTCCACAGACACTAATAGTTGCGACAGTGGATAACAGAAGCAACGGAGCGATGCCCGGGGGTTCCGATCATCCTAGTGGGCCTCAAGAAAGATCTTCGAGACGACCCTACAGCGATTGAAGCAATGAGGAAGAAGAGTCAAAAGTTCGTGACCGAACGACAAGGCGAGGCAGTTGCACAAGAGATAGGGGCACGCAAGTACCTCGAGTGCTCTAGCTTGAGTGGCGACGGCGTTGACGATGTATTTGAGGCTGCGACGCGAGCTGCTCTGCTTACCTTTGAAAAAGGCGAGAATGGAGGCTGCTGCGTGATCTTATGAGGTGATCAATCCGACTCATGGGTTACCCAAAGAATGAGGATGGTTATTGCGAAAGGTCCCGGTCCTGCTGAAAAGCATCACCAGAGAGACCCGTCTACCGACCACCTCATCTCATCATGACTACAAGTGGAAAGTCCAAGAAGGATCAAGGTGACTCGTTACCTAAGCTCGCTTACCTATCTACCGCAACAGGATATCGACATTCCATGTTACAAAAACGAAGATTTCGAGAACCCTATGCAACCAACAAACTAAACAACCGCGCAATGCTTACTGGAGCGTTCTCGGAGGGTGACTGTATTAATCACGAAATATACTTTTTTTGCTTTGCTTTGCTTTTCATCACAACGAATCTCATCTATCCATCACCTCATAGATATTAGCAGAAAGTGCTAAGGCATTCCGGGAAGTTTTTTCTAACTCATAGCCGGACCGGAGCTGGTAAAAAGAAAATAATCCGAGGGGAGCGCAAAAAATTGGCTTAAGGGGGGACAGGCAGGGACAGGCAGGGGGGGGATACATCTTTGAACACAATTACCACCACTACTACTACGAACATGACACCATCACTCATTGTACCCACTTATTGAAAAACCCAGCTTGCATAATAGTCATAGATGCGGTATTAATTTATACACCATCTACTCGACATGGTGGACGTAGTGTCTTCAGGTGACCATGGATGTGGCTAGCAAGGATGCAGGGCGGGATGAGAATCCCATCCACTACGCATAAGTGGCATGAATGAACACATATCACGAGTTGAGAATTCCTGCTTTGATTCGTCGCTAATTTTTATTACTCCCGTATTCCTAACTTGCAGAAGTTGGTACCACCCAACGCGTACGCATGCTCTACTCTGTCTGTGTAGACATGAAAAGTGACAAATCCACAATTCTGGTGGGAGAGAGTGGGAATGCATATCTAGCATACAAAGGGAGGACGAAACTGTCTCCGTAGGCAGAGTTTTATACCTAACCTCTATGCAACTTTTTATCTAACCCCTTCGTCCTCACCGATTCTGGGAAACCATCAGAGCGTAGCGCATTATATCGTACACTCGAGGTAGGCGAAACGCTAGGTAGTAAGTAGGCCCATGCTCAACGGCACGTTCGTCGCCAGATCTTGTCTCAGGGGGGTTGGAAAACCGGAAATTAGAAAATAGGGGAAAAAAAAGGAAATTCATGACCGCGTCCACTCGTGATTCCACGCCTGGCGGGCAGGCGTCTCGGTCTGCGGGCGCGCGTACTCGATGGGCACGGCGTTATGGCCGTACATGCCGTGCTTCTCCATGGCGACGCGGTACAAGTAGCCCTCCTCGCGGGTACCTGGGCCGCTGGTGCTGCGGAGCTCTTCGCAGGCGTTGTGCATGGACTGGTACATTCTGTTTTTTTTTTCCCGTTAGAATACCGTATTTCCTTATTATAATGCGGGAGGAGAGGGGAGGGGAGAGGGGGGACCTACTTCTCGAGCTCGTGCTCCCGCCGCACCCGCTCCTTGCGCTGGAACAGCAGCCACGCGCGGTGGATGGTCCAGTGGCGCAGCGCGCGGTTGCGAGCGAAGCGGAGGGGCGAGGGCACGGTGCGCGGCATCGACGTCTTGAGGTTCACGATGCGCGGGTCGGGGCCGTCGTCCCGGCCCTTCTTGCCCTTCTTCTTCTTCTTCTTCTTCTGCTTCTTGCTGCCTTTCGCGGGCACGACCGACTTCGACTGCGCTGCCGTTATGTGGAAAGAGCGGGACTGGCGCCATGGCGTGGGAGGGGAGGTGCTAGATGGGGTATTGGTGGCGGATGTGGTGATATATGCGATTGTTGGCGACATGCTGCGGGTGGTCGCTCGTGTGAGGGGGGGAGACGTCAGGGACAGCCTCGCGAAGAGGCTGCGAAACATGGGGGCGGACATGGTGCGTGTCAATCGTCGGTTGAGTTGTCGGCTTGCCACGAGATCCTGAGTTTCGGCTAACGTCTTGTGCTTGCGCCAGCTGAGCCCTCTTGGTTAGAGACTTGCTTGGATCGCTTGCGCTTCCTTGAGCTGGCGGCACTTTTCTCTCTAGTGGCAGCAGGTGCCGCAGGTACCGCAGGCGCCGCAGGTGCGGTGTATATTGCCTCCTTTATGTCTGGATATACACTTTCAGGGAACCAGTTGCTTTGTGCGTAATGGTTCGCTAGGCTGTTAAGGTGATTAATCTGTTGTGAAGAGATGTAGCACTTCGGTCCGTCGGGTTTGTATATAACCTGAAGCTGTAGAAAATAATTAGCTTCGAGATTCGCTGCATGGGATGCAAGGATGGCGCCGGTCCTAGTTTGATGTGCATGCATGCAGATAAAGTAGATAGGCACAATCTAGGTATCTAGTGGCGGTGCTTGGTTGGTGGGGTAGGGGCTCCCCAAAACTGCCCAGGGGAATAAGTACTGTGTAAGTACCTACTATACACAAGAGGGAGAATCTATAATCCCTCCGGCCAATAGAGATGACAAGAGATAGAGGTGAATAGGGCACGGACTCCCGCGCGCCATTTCGGGAGAACTTCATCTCATACCTCACACACAAACACCTCCCTAGAATCTGCAAAAACTCCATGATAGGACCATTTGATGTGATTCGATCGCCGCTCTCTCGACACATTCTTGGGAGTAAATGTAGGTAAAGTCTTACGAGGGGAAAGAAAGGGGGATGCTGTAAATGATCCGAGAAACCAGAGTGAGCGAGAAAATAATACGTACCTTTGCTACCTCCCGGCTCGCTCTACTCTGCTTGTAGACTAAGATGCCGTCTAGCTTTCCTTCCTTCAATAGCCTTCCGGACTCGTCAGCAAGCGTTTCGTTGAAATATTCCTGTGCCAGCAACACCGGCTCGCGACCCGCCATGTCTCGGAAGAGACCCTTACACTGGCCCCAATAATGGTTCCTGGCAAGATGGGGTGCGTCGCGCTCCAGTTTACTAATGAGCCAGCCCATCTCCCTCAAAGAACATATCGATTTTAAAAGTTGGACTTTCCAAAATATAGGGTAGCCCACTAAATTGTTGCCGTATTTCATGTGCCAGATTTCTCGCAAGAATCTCAGGAGCTTGGCCCCACCTCGCTCTGTAAACTCGTCAAACCCGAGACAATCATATTGCTTGAGCCAAGGGGAGGCACGGAGCTCTTTATCCCGAGGATCAAATCCTACAGCAGCAATCCCCATCCGCACCAGCTTAGGGAACACGTGCTGCGTAAAACGCTCGTATAACTCATTAGTGTTGAATGGGACGACGCCCTCGAAATGAACCTTGTACGTTTCCGGCTCGTCTCGATCCTTACCACCGGCTAGGTCATAAACGTGGAACATGTGTCCGTCGTTAAACGTACGCTGAAGAGGATTATCCCCTATGCGAACAATCGGATCCCCCGGTCTATGGCCGGCATACCAATATTCTCGAGGGAGTATAGTACAGGCTGTAAGTATGCCATACCTTGTGGTGCAGCCAGCCTTGTGGGACACCGGGTTTTGCCTGGTGTATCTTAGTCCTCGTTTAAGGTACTCGCTGAGCTTTCTATAGCCTTGTTTGAGTTCCAGCATATTGTTAATGTACTGACCGTACTTCGATATTGAACGATTGGGGTTTCCGAATATGTGCTCCTGGCGTGGAGGCTCGTTGCGGGCCACATAGAGCATATGGTTAATTTGCGGTTCTAATGTCTGGATTACCTGCATTGTTTCAAAGGCACGTCGACTTTTCAAGCCTTCTGTGGCCTTCGCCTGCTCGATAATAGGATGATAGCGGTCACGCTCAGTGCCATGCAGCCTTTCAAAAGCGGCAGCATAGTTGTTTGTTTCGAGATAACGCTCCCAAGCCTTTCTGATGTTACTCATGCCGGGCATATCAATGTATGCTGCATTAGGGACATAAAATTGTTTCCTAATGTCATCATGCGGAGGAACAGAAGATGAATTCTGCTCTAGACCAGCACCAGCTGAAGGGGCCGTGCCGGGATGCAGATTTCTGTGGATGTCGGCTGATGACGTGCCATGGTCGTGGTCCAGAATGATATGGGAGCCAGGTGGGTAGCTAGTCGGTGTTTCTTCAGCAGGATCATCAGAGTCATTAACCGAGGAACCAGCAGCGGGAGATTCGATAGAATCATCTTCATCCTGCATGTCGGGGAATGCGACTATAATTTCGCTTTTTGCGGATGGAGACGACATGGTGATGATGCGAACAGTACCCCTTTTGATGAGCAGCGGCTAGGGGTATGAGGGCTATGAGATGCCAATACCAATGATGGTGGGCCTAAAGTGCTACAGGAGTTCAAAGGTTGGGCAAAACTGCTGGAGTATGGATGTGAGAAGAGTCGGCAATGGAAAGAAGGGAGATGGGAAAGGTTGCAGGTTAAGTAGAGATGGATACGGATTGGTAGTAGAAAGATAATGCGGCTCGGAGGATATGTAAGGAAAGCTCTAAACAAACAACCCATCCATCAATTGAGGTACCTACCTGCTAAGCGCCAGGACTGATACATCTAAGTGATTAACCTCGTGGAACTGTAGGCTTCCTGAGGTAAACCTTGAATTGTAGTAACTTCACGGATCTGTGATCAGATGTATAAACACGCAATGCTAACCTTATCATTGCTTCGCTCCTTCTTAACAAGGAATACTGACAATAAACTATCTAGTCTAAGTATCTACGTGAATATCAGAAATAAGCCAAGTGCTCAGCTATTATAAAGAAAGCTACGGGATTTCATGATATATAAAAGGGACGTAGCAATAGAAGGAATAATACGAAAATAAAAGTAGAATTTAGCAATGCTTTGGATAAGCGTAAAATATAAAATAAGACGGCATAGAGTAGAAAAGAAAATGTTCATGCTTGCTGATGTTTGCTGATTGTCGCTTCCTGATTGCCGATTCCTACGATGCTGGTGAACTGCTGTATACAGTGATAGGTAGGTTTCGTAGGTAGAAGGAGCTTCCAAAATAGAGTTCTACCCCTACGCATTATGGATTTGGTGCGAACTGTTCTCCCTACAATAATACATTACCTAGGTATTAACTCAGTGCACGTTGTCCACCCCTTGCGCACAGCAATTGCGCACACTTTCTAGGGCCACAGTGCAGAAGGAAGGAGACTTAATTGAAAGCAACATATCTTATAAATGCTACTACCCAGGGGGCGGCTATCTAAGCTATCTTGGGAAAAGAAGGAAAGAAGAGCCGTAGGGAATTTATCCCCCTACCGCCATATTTCAAACTTTCTTTGCGTAAGCGAGCGCAACGCTCACCGCACTTCAACATACACAAACGAAGTTCTTTACGTTACTCGAGTTCTCTAAACCATAAATTTCGTAATTATTATAGCGATAGCGCTTAATTTAGCAATTTAATAAAGTTCAAATAGTAATCTTAAAGCATGCATAAAATTTTCAACTGAAACTTCAAAGAGGTTAAAAGGCGTAAACTTGGGTATGAGGTTAGTGACATCGCCACGATAAATCTATAGAGGCTTTGGCGATACGTGACACCTAGGTTCATTGGTCTACCCTTGTATCTTGTAGTCTTGATAATGTTGCACCATGTAGTCTCGGTGTATTCGTACTCAATCTATAGGCTGTTGTTGATAATTGAGCCGCCCTAGACTATGTTTGGCCGTAAGACGTCAACCAAGCAAGGGGCCGTAAACTGAAATCTAGTAAAACATACTATGAACTATAATTAAAGTCATTATTTTCCCGGGCATATCTCTAAATCGCCCCTATTTCTAGACTTGAAACACGCTCTGTATGCTGAAGGCTAAATCAATATTCACCGAGTTATACTCTTGCCATTTGAACTCAAGAGGTTTAGGCTTTCAGTTGCAAATACGCGCTCAAATCTCCCTTCTTTTCTCTACGTAGTAGCCCGAACTGCACCGCTATTGGTCAACAGAGCAGGATTAGATTCTGGAAAGTTTGTCATCGTTGTAGAGCGCGTGCTGTAGCGCGTAACACTAGCGCGAAATAGGCCAAATAGCGTTCTAGAGAGTGTATGGTTTACGACGAGCATGAGGCAATCCGGAAGTTCACAAAGGCGGTACTCTACGCGGTTGGAGGGTTGGAACGTGGGGTGACTGGGCCCTTGGATCTATGTAGTACTTGGCCTGTAGTTGGTATCGCTTTGGTGTTTTCGGTCCTTCAATGTACTTGAAGTATAATGGCCAGTAGAAACGTTCGTAGAGCACGTAGGCTTTTAGTGGAATAAAATGGAACATGTGACAGGTACACACCGCACTCTAGAGAGTTGACCACAGTTACGACGGAAATTCTAAAGATTTTCGACTTTAAATTTTGGTGGGGAAACTATCGATAGAACTCGGGTCTTGAAGCTAACGCGCTAGGTTAGAAAAGTTCCTTTAGGGAACTTTAAGGAGTATATAGGAAAAGTTTAGCACATATCTTCTAGGATAGGCCTATTAATGGAACCAGTTCTTCTACTAACAGCATGTTCACCAGCCTTATCACATTATTTGAGTTCCTACATTCTGATATAGATCCGTATTTGGCTGATTAGACAAACGCCTGTTCCTTCAACCCACTAAATTTCCTTTGTAATATCACGATCTTAAATGAGTATTATTGAAGTATAGTGTCAGGGCTTGTTGTCAGAGAGTGAATAAAAGACCTGTAGCAGCTAGGAAGGAGGGTGTAGGAGGGCGTAGTATCGAGCTATAGACAGATTTATTGATTCATGGCCTTCTAGGTCCCTAATGGGACCAGAGGCCCTCTCTATACTTAGTTGAAGCTACAGAAATTAATACCCCTATAGTGTCTTGTCACTTTATCAACCGCCAGTAGAGCCACTAAGCCTAATAGTAAGCTAAGTAGTTAATTCGTATGATCACACTTATTCTAAAATTTACTTAAATACATATTTCTCCATGCCCAGCAGAGTTCACACTTCCTAGTGTCGTTCTGTGCCCCAGTCTCTCCCAAGGACATCGGTATGAACCCCCGCCATGTGTTGAACCCGCGGGTTGTGATGCTGCGGTAACCCCGGAGCTGGTGCCGGTAGAGTAGCTACCTAGTTGGGGATTAGACCCGTACCAGGAGGGTCTTCTCCGCCGCTCTCTTGCCCGCCATCGCCTGCTTACGGAAATCTCGTACAGAGTTCGCCAAAAAGCCTTTGTTAGACCGAAAACTATTGGAATAGCTAGTCCAGGAAGGACACCATATATGTAGCCGATAATACTAGCTCTTGCCTGAGAAGGGCTGAGGTCAGGCCCATCGGCCATGATCTCGCGTGCCACCTGAGCACCAGATTTCAACAAGATAGACCATTAAAGGTCGAATTCAAGATAGTACAATAAATCTTCGGCTTCTAGGCCATTATCATAAAGATTGGAATTATGTTATCACCTGCGGCCTAGGAGAAGTAAGTTGAAATATCCATCTCAGTACGTCTCAGCCTCTTTCCCCTAGTTTAAACTTTTAAGGGGCTTGTCACGGAACAGAACTGCAACGCTAAACCACACCACTACCAAAAGTAGAACATTGTCAAGGTGGGAACCTTGATCGTTTGCAGGTCTTAATTATATATGGGACCGTGACAGGGCTTATTGCCATTCGAAGCACAATTATTCCAACGGCTGCGCCATATATTCTTGCCGAGGTACCTTCGCGGGATAACTGGCTCTGGCCAACGAACCCATCCTTCCTTCGCTAGTGCTGCTTTTCAGCCTCTGCTTGGCCGATTTTCTGATATTTTTAGCCTTCGTATCAGGCGATAAAGTCGCAGCTTGGTCACTCTAGGACCCCCAGGGGTATTTGTATTAATTACTACTATTATATAAGGAGTAGAGTCCTCCACTATTCTTGAAGGGGGACTCAAGAATCAATGAAATTAAGCCTTGACCCTATACTGCTACCTAGCTTTTACCTGGCTGCTTGTATCTATGTGTTCTATCTTCACTCCAGACCTTATCCTCTAACACCTCGATAGATGTTACTATGCGTTATATATATTTATACGCTCGGGAGGGGTTTATGCGGCGGCGCGACTACTAGGGCAACTCCTATCTCTAGTTCTACTGTCTAAGGCATTACATCCAGAGGGCTTATCTAAAGACAAGGTAAGTCTTCTGGACAGTCCATCCAACTATGAGATGGGCCACGGCTGATCATGAGAATAAATACTATTATTTCTTAGCTGGTACTGCTGCGCTATCGAGGGAATTATAGCCCTATCATACTCCTAATTTGTAGCATTGGGACTACTATAGGGCAACTAGCTCGTGGCCTTTTGTCGACCATAGTCCCTGATGCTAGTACTTTTAATATATCAATATGCAACAAAAGGCTAAAGTTGCTTACATATAGTTTGCGATTATTATTCGACACTAGAGATGTGTTGGGACTTGACGCTAGAGAATCTCGAATAGAACCCATGGTTATGAGAAAGCAATCCGCACAATCAGATCTGACACTTTAAGATGACGCTAAAACTGGGATGGAGATAGTTTTCTGAGAATAATTGGCTTTCTATAACACGGTATTTTGCGAATGCTCTTGGATTAACTTCATCATAGACTCAAGTCCTTTGGTCTTGGCAATTTTGTGAGCCTTTCGAGTCCTCTCCCAGTCAAGCCTCCCGGCCCTCCCCCACGGGCCCCACGCAGCTACTAGGAGCTTGAATAGATGTTCATTTTCTCTTTTTACTGCTTCGTACATAGCGCACTCCATCACATTGGGGTCCATAGTAGCTCCACATTTAAGCAAAAGTTGCACCATGTTGCGCGACCCGGCAGCCACTGCAGCGTGTAGCGAGTCCGATAAATCCGAGGCCCTACGCAAACACCACCTCACAGCTTTCTCGTGGCCGTGCAATGCTGCCAAGCTTATTGGATGACTGAATTGGGCAATCACAATGACGCCGGGCCCTTTGATTGGAGCACCCCGCTGGACTAGAAGTTCCATTAAATCTACTGCCCCTAGTTTAGCGGCATCGTGCAACTGTAGAAACTGCCCTTCACACCACTCCATAACGTCTGAACGTAGGGGATCGCCATCCGAACCTTCATCTAGCGGTTTGAGGTAGCGCCTGAATATATCAATGCTCTTGATGGATGGTATAGCCGATTCCATGGCCTCCACCAGGTCTGTATTGCGTATGTCGAATGGAGAACCCATACCAAAGTCTAGAGCAGCCGGTTGGCTCCCGTAAATTGCGCTCCGGATAATGGATCCTCGATCCTGCATGTCATGACTAATAAGTTCTGACTTGCTCTCCTAGAGACACGATATGAACTCCATGTTGCCTTTATAAGCCGCCGCCGCATAGGGTTCGAAGAAAAACATGAATTTTCGTCGATTTCTGCTGGTGCTTGCTAAGAGTTTGTGAGCAAGCTCTAGGTCGTTTGTGTAAGCGGCTACTGACAAAACGGCTTGACGAAACCCAAGACATGCCTTATCGAACTGAACCGGCTTGTTAAAGCCTATCTTTAGATCGAAGATCGGTGTCTCTCCACAGTTGTGAAATACCATGATACCGTCACAAATCTCTTTTACAACCCTCAATAGATCCTGCCTCTTGCTTGATTCGTCTGCATGCGGATCCCTCATCTCTACCGTTTGTTCTGCTACTTGGCGTATCATTGCTAAGCGACGAGACAGCGGCTTCGTACTGTGAAGGGTTCGGTAGACGAGGTATTGCTTCCAGAACGACATGTCTCTTTGGTAATAAAAGCTATTCAATATACATAAAGAAATTTTCTCGAGTCTCCCAGAATCGAAAACAACATGCTTTACGTTATCATCCCACCACTGACTGACGAGTCGGAGCCGCACCGCACGTACCAAGGTACGGACGCGAACGGCCTGAACAAGAATGCAGTGGAAGATCTCGGGAGGGATATTGGACAATGACATAATTGCTGAAGAGTATTGAAGCAGGGATAGAAATGAGAAATGAGAATGAGAAAATAATGAGGCGTGGCGGCTTGAGTACCAAGTGGGCGAATGATGAATTGAACAAAGAGGATTCGACCCGTTCGTGGCGGGTGATTGCTCTATTATCTCCAAATACTCTTGCGCAATGAACCTATTCGAGCAATTCGGAAGTATTTATTTTCAGGCTGCTATAGCGGTAACCAGGTAGTTGATCCTAACAAGACTTGGGGGTGTAGCGCGTTTAATGTTACTGTTGGTTGTTGGGAAATTGAGGCTTAGCTTTGGGGTCCAACGGGCAGCATTTTATTAGCAATAAATAAATATCCACATGGAAGACAGCTTCCAGCTCTTTACCTCTAGTTCCTTCCATACATGTTACTTTTGTCGGCCACTATTTTTCGCTCCTCCATTCTATAAAACAGTACAGTCTGAACAAGGCAATAACAACCTGTTATTCATGGCATCAAGGAAAGTCGTTCTCAATGCACACGCATCAGGTGCACTTGTCTTGGTATGCAGTCTTCTTTTGTCGCTCGTCTCGATACTTTGTATAGCCTTCAAATCAGCTTCGCTCGCTATATACAAGGGCAACGGGGAGGGGCTGTATCCGTCAAAGCTCACTACGAACACCCCAGGTCTACTCACTGCTACTGCGAGCATAGATCTAATCCTATCACTGCCAGTGGTAGTAGTGTCGGCATATTTGATGCGGAGGGGGAGGCCTATGAAGGTACGAATGGACATCAGAGCGGCAGGGCCTGGCTACTACGCCTAATGATACCTAGCAAGAGTGGAAGCTAATTATTTACCAATGTATAGTTGTTACTGTCCGAGCGTATAGCTGTTATTACTTTATTAAGTGCCAACGCTATTTTATCGGCGGTTAACTTCATCTACCAATTTGTACTTGCCGGCCAGAGCACACACTTCGACCTTAGCTACGAGCATGAGACGACGGAAAATGAAGAAAAGCCTTTCATCTTGGAAGCTTGGGCTTGTGGGCTTTCTCCCTACATCTCGAGTTCTTACAATGTGAATTTGGACATTCAATGTGCCGAAGAGAGAGCTAGCCGCGGGTTATCACTGGTGCTGTGGCTTCTCGCCATGCTTGGGCTGCTGGTACGGGATATGAAATCATGTCATGTGCTTGTGACTCCAAAGCAGAAGCCATCATTTTTACAAGAAAATGATTGGACTTAAAGGAAGTCCACAGTTATGCCGCAGCTATTTCACTTCCATTACGAAAATTTCTCTCTTTCTCGTCTCTTCTTCGAACGCTTGAGGTTTACCTCGCCATAGCTTAGCTAGTCTTCACTATTACTTAAAAGTTTCTACTACTTTGTGGATGTTTAAAAGGCAAGCTACTTACAAGATCCATGTATCATCATGTAAAATCCAAAGTTCAGGGGTTCGCATCTTCGGATCCCAAAAGTTTGTCGTGCTGGGGGCATCCCTATTAACCTCTTGTCTTATATATCCAAGCCTGACATATACTGCTTTACCATATTATAAGGTAGCTTGTATCCCCAATCTCGCTAGTGTTTGCAGGCTTTTGGCATTGGGTAGATATATTATTATTGAATCTATCTACCGGGCCCTTTATTTAGCAAGAAAGTAATCAAATAATCAAATTCAGCGTCAGAGAAGTTTACTGATCGATGGCTTCTTGTGCATCAGCCTCACAAAGCAAACGTTGGAGAAGGCGAAGATGCGATCTCTCAGTTCTGAGTCTGCAGTTCCTTCACCTGCAGCCTGCAGAATCCGCCCTTAGCCGCAACATCCTTCTGCAAGTTTGCCATCCTTTTCTGATCCCCGGTCGGGTCCTGCGAATCGCCTCCAAGTGTCCAGCCCAGAAACTCATTCGTGTAGTTGGGCTTAAAGCCAGCGTCGAGAACGGCCAACCTCTTGCCGTACGCAGTGACCTTCTCCCAGTCACGCTGGACGTTCTTTAGATCCTTGGAGAAGTAGGCATAGCTGCGCTCGAAAATTTTCCTATTGAGGGCGCTGTTCATGACAGGTTTGAAGTCGATATACTCGGCCCAGGCTTGCTCCGGCTGCGCGATCACGAAGTCCGTCGCCTTCTTCACCGCGCGCAAGAACGCGCGGACCTTGTCTGGGTTTTGCTCAATAAATCTCTCGTTCCCAATGTACAGAATCGAGCAGAAACAGCAACAACCCAACTCAGCCAGTTCGTCAATTCGCAGCATCTGGACGTCCGTCTTTGGGCGCCCTTGGGAAGCAAGCCATTCTTCGAGCTCGACCATCTGCACGTTCTCTAGGCCGATCCCAGCATCGATCTCGCCTCTGATGATAGCCTTGCTGACATTCATCCCACAGCGCACAGCAGTGTAGTCCGCTGGTGACATGCCATAGTGCGACGTAAGCTCATCGATCTGGATCTTGCCAAACTCACCCACATAGCCAATGCGCTTGCCCTTGAGGGTGTGGAAGTCGGGGGTGATGCCCGAGGACTTCAAGTAGACGACACCAGTGAAGGGTTCATCCAGAAGGCTGCCGATGGAAAGAACTGGGAAGTTACGAGCTTTGGCCTATTGATATTAGAATGAGTCCTATATTTTTGTAAGTAGAAAGTTTACCGCAAGTGTGTGGATCATGGCTTTGAACCCAAGGTCGACTTTGCCAGTGCCAATAATCTCGGTAACATCCTATGACGATATCAGTGTCTCCTACTAGAAAATGGCTCACAATATGGCTTACGCTAGGATCATTTGGCTCGAGAAGGGCAACCTTGATGCCTTGCTCCTGGAAGAACCCTTTCGATTGGGCTAGGAAAAGAGGAGCATGGTATGGCGTAGCATGCCTATCTTATGTCAACCTAGGTTTCGGTGTTATCGCAAACTGCACTACGTCATCCCTACCAGTTGGTCAGAAAGGTGATCTTGTCAGTGGACATGGTGACAGATTGACCGCGATGCTAGCGGGTGTCAGCACAACTTTGACAGTGACTTGCAAGGGGGGAAGGTAAAAGAAGCACGTCCTTTCGCTGGTATTATCCAGATCAAGTTCGCCGGTATTTCTCAGACCAACTGCCTGCCGTGATCTTCTAGCCTACATGCCGCTCAATCAGATTGAGCGACAGACAGCGGGCTAGCTGAAGCACAGCAAAGCAAGTCGACCACCCGGGTGCATCATTTTGTATAGTTACCTTGATCAGCAGATAATGCCATTGCGAGAGGCGCCATGATTCTTTGCACGGGCTTCGTACCAGGAAGTGACTGTACTGAAGTAGGAATAATAATTGAATGTTGTGAGAGTCGGGTTGGGTGATGAATGTTGGATGGTTAGAGAGAGGGGATTACACAAGAATGGGCTTGAAATACACTTTGATAAGGGGTATACCGTATCTACTATAGTGCGGGGTGAATTAATTGGGTACATTTTTGCGTCATCGGACTGACTGGATCGCCCCGGTAATCGGACTACTACTACACCTGCACGGCCCGGCTATCTCAATGATTCGTAAGCTCTAGGGAATTTATATTTGAATATGCCTTGGTGTATGTTATATGTTGTACGTGCAAGCTTCAATGAGGGTAAACCCTGTGAATAAGTATTCAACTTGACCACCATATGTAAGGCCTTAGCTTGCTAACCGAAGGTGAAGAATTATCCAATAGAAGATATCTAAAACTACACCCGTAGCACAAAAGATTATATTTTATATGCTGAAACCTCCAGTCTCGTAGGTTTCCAGGCCATATCTTCATTGTTTATATGCACACCATATAATACCAATCGGTCGGGGGGGATTCTGAAATGTGGCGAACAAGCCTTGGATTTCTAATTCAACATCTTTTTGATATGAATTTAGCGAATTAACGAGCCGAGTCAGAGAGTCAGGTTACATATAATGAAATTATTGGTGTATGGGACACAAGCAGGATGTCTGTGCCCCTTATCCTCTACAGTACATGGACTAATAGCTCCTTGACCTAATATACTTTCAACGACCTGACCGACCGTAACCTAAGTAAATTATTTAACCAGGATATGATAATTATTTTACTACTTTGTTGATTCTCGATTTACCTTTCATCATGTTTTTAACCGAGTTCAAGCGGACTTCTCACATGAAGTATATGTTTTGTAATGTAATTCAAATACTAACCACCTGGAATCTTAGCATTAGCACCATTAATTGGCATGAAAACAAGGTCTGTGCGTGTAATAAAGTATTCGATTCAGGTTTGGAGAGGCCCGAGCCCGTACTCTGTGCTACCGTAGACTTAGAGCCCTTTAATTTCCTCCTTAGTCAAGACCCGTAGGGTTGGGGATGAAAGCAACTGCTCGTTGACCAACAAGCTCTGACAATATGTCAAAGTTCAGACAGCTGGTGGTACCAGGGATGACTCAATGTTATTGAAAACCGGGGGGGAGTTTAGTTTAGTCTTGTAGGATCAAATTTACTGGCTTATATAGGCCGGGCTAAGGCCTGTGTTGCAGTTCCAACCTCGAGGTTTAATACCGTGACACAATATTTTCCAGTTGCTTTTTAACAAAAACTTGTAAAGATTTAATTATAGTTAACAGTCGGGACTTGTAGCCCCATTCTGAGATTTCTTTTGTGAAAAATTGAACCATTTACTATTTTAAGAGGGGGCACCCTTTAGAACCAGAAATCTTTATACATTGTGATTACTGCGCCTTTTAAATAAGAGAGGATCCTTAATTCTATAATATTTTACTTTTTCCAAGCATATTTTGCACAGATTCCAGTTGACAATTCATATCCTTATTATCTAAGTCTTATGTTGATGCACGTGTTGGATATATGTTAGATCTGGGAGTCACAGCATCCACTGTATAACAGATAGGGGCAAAGGCGTCTATCTCTTGCCGCAAATAGGAGCAAGTCTTTGCTCACATAATAACAGTTAGCTGTATTGAATATCACGCTTATGTTCCAATAATTTCATCGTTCTGATTTTTGTATTGTATTAATATTCCATCTGTAAAAGGTATCAAAGAAGAACTGTTACTACTAAAACTATTATTGCCTGTTAGGTACAAGAGAAATAACTGTAGTAAGCTGCAATTGAGGAAAGCGGTGAAAATGCCTTCGTACTAACTGCGGTACATGGGATATTATTAGATATCAAAAGAGAATAAATGTCTCCTGTTAATAATACCTATCTATTTGATTCCTACTCAATAACGCTTACTCTGTGTAGTCACTTGTATATCTAATTACTCTTATGGGAGGCTTTTTATGCTGCTGTTAGGGAGTAAGTTACTATTTTAGGGGCAGAGCCACTTGGGTTTTGAAACTCCTCTTTAACCCTCCTGCATCCAATTTTTCTTGTATGAAAGTATAACTTAAATTTTCTCAGAGCAGTTACTATTGTGTGAACCTATAGTTAATTTTTGGTAATGTTGCACAAGAAGCTTGTCGAGAATAATAACTAACCATTGGTAGTACTAGCAAACACAAGGTCCCCTTCTCTCTACACAAACATCTAGCTTAGGTACCTAGCTCTTGATATGGAAACAAGAGAGCGAGCTAAGAAATTTTGAACGGGCAAGGGCGTTGTTGCCATAACTTATTGCAAATACCTGCTCATGCCTAGGTACTGCATCGAGGCATAAAAACAATAGGCATATGATTTCAAGTCATTGCCTAGGTACCGTCACTGCCAATTAAGTACGGTGGTGTTATCGATTACCTCTCTACAAACTTCCTTATTACCCTCTCCCATCTGGTCGCACATTTCCCATTCCTCTCTCCTTCCTTCTTGCCACACCTGTTCCCGCATCCGCCCTCGCCCTCACCACCACTCACAACACTACCTTCTATACATCAACTCTATCCTCATTACCATAACACCGCTTCACCCACAACACAGTCTTGAAGTTGTCCTTCCGGCAGCAACTCTAATCCCCTAGAAGCGGATTTCTCATATTAGGTGAATACATTCGCAGTCACTGCCGTCAATTAGTCTGTCGTTTGTCTCATACTAATCTTCATTCCATTTTTCACCGTCGCACTTAACATCCTAACGTTCAACTTTACATCTATCACTGCTAGATCTATTACGAAGTCTAGTCAACAATCAACTAACTTTCATCTTCCGTATTCTTCCCCAAGTCACCGATCAAATATTCTCGGTGTAGCTGGTACCTTTATGCCATCTAGAGAAGTCGTGTTGTCATCCCCGAGCTAGCCAGTTTACGTTTATTGTAAGTCATATCTCTTGCACCCTTTGGCTTCTAACTTGCTTTGGCCTTATCATCTTCAACTCTCTCCTGCACCCTATTATAGAATACTACTGTCACGGTGCATATTTTAGCAACTTATGAAGTTGAGTAGTTTGATAGAATGGAAGAGCGCAATGCTACATGACGTCGCTTAATATGGAAGCTAATCTATTCAGAACTCGTCAAGGCATACCGATATTAATAAGCAACCCTCTCAATCCTCTCCCCAGGGTTATCAGTTGAAACCTGGAATAGACCATCAACGCAGTTATTAAGGACTCGTATCCTTTGTTTCAGAAACAAACTATACGAATTCATTCACTTGGCCCAGGAGACAATCAGCCTCATTTCTATCCGTTCTCGATCTTACCACATTGCGTTCGATCAGGTAGCACCATGTCTTCCGAGAAGAGACTCCCAACAGAGTTTCATTGCTTCCCAAAACTCCCGGCTGAGCTTAAGAGTATGATATGGGGCTTCTATGGTGAATCTACACCGAGCGTACGCCACAATTTCCATTCTCATCGTAATCCATATGGAAAGGATTCATATCACTATCTACTTTTCGGCGGAGGTTGTATGAGCTTCGAAAGAACCAAATTTTGTTGGAAAGAAGACGAACTTTCGACAACTCAGTAAGTATTCTCGACGTGTTTTGGTTCCTTGGCTGGTTGGCAGTGCTTTGGGATACCTGCGCTACCCCTTTCTGACTACTCTCCAAATTTCCCGAGAATCCACTAGTTCTACATGACGAAGAGCAACATCTAACTCAAAATTATTACAGTGGTGCTCTCACTATACCCGAAAAGATCTTTCCGCTGGCGCCTCCACCATCCAGTCGGCCTGGAAGGAATGGGCACTCATTCTATATTTCAGTGAATTACGACAAAGATATATTCTGCTTTGGTGCCGCTTGCTGCAATACCAATAACCAATACGGAGAGGTAATTGCAAATTGGTTTGGTATTCCGCATGTGGCGGAAGATACTGAATCATCCGATGACGCAAAGGACATAGAGAAGGAACTTATAGGTGAAGGTGAAACACAGCACAGAATCTTCTCCGCTCGACGGCTGGCCTTTCATGTATCGTCAAGCTCGCCCGTCCCGTCTTTTCCTACATTCCAGGAGCGCGACATCCAGATGCTTGCGAGATTCAACCGGCTGAAGGAGATTATCTTCCTCGTTGGGCAACTTAGAGATGTCCCAACTTCTCTACTTGAAAGAGCCGACAAAAAACCACGAGGCCAACTTCCACTGTGTGGAAACATGCTGACTCTTTCATACTTTGATGCCGAGTAGGTTGACAAGATAACTGTCGTGGATAATTATAGCTGATAATGTGTTCAGGGAGCTTTCTACGCTTTTTAAGGGTCACCACATGAGAGTTGAAGTCCGATATGCTCTTAACGTGGACTTCTCGGTTGGGACCTGTTTCATGAACAAAAACTATTAAATCATCTTTCCGTTTCCTAAATGAAAGATTGCATGGTCATGGAAGATTGCGAGATCATGGTATCTGGGAAAAGGGAGAGGAACCAAAGGGAAAATTTGGTTTTCGGGTTCAGCTGCCACGCTTCCTCTCAAGTCATGGAAGCACCACTATTAGGAAGTAAGTTTTTATTTTCAATTTTATCTCTAGAATATCCTGACAGTCCTACTACAAATCTATCAGGCCGCCCACGCCCTTAGTCTTACATATGGAGAACTGACACTGTACATCAGGTCTCGGTGTTTTCTAGATATTTCTTAGTCATTTTTCCGCCACAACATTCGCGCTCATTCTGTCTTTTGGTCAAACCTATATCAGCCTATCGTCCGCTTATTTAACCCGGGTTTCCCCCTTCGCTGCCCTCTCGAGGAACATTTCTCCAGTCGCAACCGAACAGAAAGAAAAAAAGATTCGCTCTTATTGCACCCAAATTTCGATATCACGCAAGATTTTAAAGTTGCCAGCCAAGCTTCGTAAGTCTCTGCTAATCTATTTTTCTTCAATGAACATTTCAAACACTCAAGACTAACACTGCACCTTAAGCCATAGTTACAGCATGGACGACGCTGTAGGTGAGCAAGCAGAACAAGGATACATCGACCCGTCGATGCTTCATACGGTCTATCCTTCCTCCCTTTTCTGTGCTCTTTGGCGTGGAGCTAGGGACTACGCCTTGACCTTCTCGCCGTTAGACCCGATATACGAGTATTGTGTCGTCAAGATGGTCCGCCTGCGAGATGTCGACAACAGAATCCTGCAATACAACTTAGACATGCCTCATGAGCTCTCTATTACCGAATCTGAAATAGTTGGAATCTTTAACAACCTTCACGACGCAAACGAATGTGCGATGGTTCTGTATAACCGATTACAGACCATAATCAGAGGCCGATCTATCAATTATGCCATTCGCTATGGCATTGGGCAAGGCCATCTCCTCTTAGAGGCAAAATTTCACACTAATAATTACTTGACGATCGCCGTCTCAAGGAGACCTATGACTTTCCAACCAATAGACCAGCCTGGCATGGCAGCGAATTCTCAAGACGCTCAGCTTGCCGATTTGCAATAACATAAGGCTGGCTACATCAAATATTTCATGAACGGTATTACACTCATTCATCGTCGTAATCAAATCGTACCAATTTGATTCTGTTCTTGCGCCATAACTTCCTGAGACGGCCGTCGCCATAACACTTCAGGTTTGTGACTATTCGTGTTTCCTACTTGAGCATGAGACTAAAACTAGAGACAGGAAGCAAAGAGAACATTCGGCTTGCATCTATGCCGTAGGTGCATTTGCTACGGGTTTCTGGGTCGTCGGGTGGTCTTATCGTGCGCAGGAAGTCTCGGGTTCTCACTTTTTCCTTTTTTTTCTTTTTCGTGGTATTCTCAGGGGGGAGGGGGTTGGTTGCTAGTATTATCTTTATCTTTACAGGAGGAGCACTAAGATCATTAAAACTACAGACTAGACTACGCTCTAGTATTTAGTTGGGGTGGACTCTAACCTCTATGATGGTCTTTTACGAGAATTGCTGTACTGGGCGCATAAATCTATGTAACCAGATGGATTTTCTTACCCTAGGTAGTTGCTGAAAATTCCACACAGCCTCGTTACATCCCGCTTGATTTTCACGAGTGAAGTAACATACTTAAGCCCTCTCTATTCATAACGGATTTGTCTAAGTTAACGCTAGTTCACCATATGCCACTCCTTAACATGTTAAGTTAGTTAAGTCTAGCTAGTTCTCACGAACGAGGAGAATAAACTTAACACGAGATTTTTGTAGCCGATCTTACGCCTGTCCGCTGTGACCACTTGAATTTTTTTTTTCTAGCCGGTGTAAAGTACATAGATATGCCTGATACATTAGGTAGCTGCTGCCGTACCCTCACATGACGGCATGTTCCTTTGCATCAGAAACGTTCACGAAATAAATCTGTGTATCGGTTGATTGGATATTCGACACCAAGTAGGCGCCTTACTAGAAAAAGGTAGCACTAGCATGGCTTCTAGCATTCTAAATGTTGAATGCACTAAAACTGTATAGTTAGAAATGGGGTCAAGGTCCCGAGACATAAAAGTGCGTCTGGTATGTAGGCGTTGTCAAGCCTAGCGTCGAGATACATATGTAGATGGTTCGTTTTTTACCTACCTGTACTTACTATAGTTATCTAGGCGATTGCTAATTCAATAGATGCAGCGTGGGCTTTTTGTATATTTTCTTTTGCGTCACTTAACGCCTCCTATCCGTAGTGGGAAGGATCTGCGCCTATCTTTCTACTGCGAGACGACATGCGGGCGTCGCAGGCAAGAGGACACTACGCGGTTCCTTTGGCGGTAACATAAGTACAGGGTTACAGTCAGGTCAGGACTTGTCTCTTGCAAACGATCCTGCAAGCCATAAAATTTAAACCCAAGGCTGAAGCGTGCATTACACGCCACCGGGTATATCGGATGCGGTGTAATGTGCTTGCTTGAATCTATTCTGATTGTTCAAGGGAGGGCTGGATTAGCTATATGCGGTTACCCGTATCCGCGATCCAAAAGACAACCTTGTCTATGCGCCATTCAATTTTCCAAACAGCATCAGCTTAGATGCGCCATGATCTTATACACCCATACATATTCAGTACGCCCAATACTCCGTGCGCCATGCATATTTGCTCTAGTATGTAGCACAAGGCGGTACCCGGCACATAGGTAGTCATAGTATTACAACAGCATCTGGCAGCAGCCTCTAGAACTGACTCTCCATCTCCAACCCAAGCATCATATTCTTGATATTATTCCGCGCGCTCCACATAATGTTCTCGGTCGTACCCTTCTCGCGTATTTCGGCATTTTCTGACTTTTGGATATCGCTGTCGCCGTCGATCCGACCCTTCGCGCGATGGTGGAAGAACACAGGGGGCGTGACGCTGATGCACTTAGCCTGAAGCCCGTCTTTGTTGCCCGAAGCTCCGTCCCGACAGAACCCAGCCAGCGCATTGTCGAACGGCCCTCCGAGGTGGTCGACCGACAGATCGAATAGCACCTTGCGGGCGCCGCGCTGGGATAGCGCATAGGCGAAGCTGCAGATCGGCCCTCCGCTAATGTGGACCCATCGAGTGAATTCCGGATACTTGGCGAACTCCACCAGGCCCGTGATTTTGTTAAGTGGTGGTACGGTGTTGTCGTTGAATATGGTGTACTTGGGGTGTTCTCGCTTTCCTTTGTTCTCAGGTAATACCTCGGGAAATATTTCTCCGCAGCTTTTCTCTCTTCGTTAGTATACGAATTCGTCGCAGGTCCAATCTCATCAAGCGCAGGGACAGAAACTTACTGGCCAAGCCACAGAACATCCCAACCAGCGCCGTAGGGCGAAGATGAGGACTCGCGGGATGGCATAATATGGCGAGCGCCTTCGGCGACTTGTTTGAGCTGCGTTTTCAAGCGGACATCCCTGCAGCGTAAGTCTATCAGCACCAGCGCTATTCTGCTGCTACTCCGTTGGAATAGAAGTAGCAGGAACTCACCAGTCCATATCATCTTCCATAATAAGCGCAGATTCTAGATCTTCTTCTACTATTCTGCAACTCTGGTATTAGCCTATGTTATCTAGTGTCTGTGTTCCAACGCCTGTAACCCTTCAAGAAAAAGCAAACTTTTTGACTTCAACATGCCTTCGGATTGCATTCATGTGGCCTCGCCAACTCCCAAGATTTGTCTCCATGAGCGCATGTCTGTCAACTCCAGCTGGGACTGCTTTTTGTGGAATGGATTCTCCTTTCACGCCATCGATAAATTCAACATGAAACCCAGTAAGGGCGCTCGTTAGTGCGAATGCATCGCGTTTATCCGTGCGCTCCGGCAGGCCGATGACGAAAATATTAGAAAATCCTAGAGTATCGTTCGCGGCGGGTTCGTAAATCTTGCGAGTCGGCCGATACTTGATCGCCTGAGTCACGTTTTCTCCTGCTGTGCCCGCAGAAGACCGAAATGCGATCAAGAAGGCTAATAGTACAAAAAGGGCTAGAAGACTGAGATAGAGTTGGCGGTGCGATTGACGCATAAACATCGAAACATTGCCCATTTCGGGCCTCAAACTTCTCTTGACTCAGTTTGGATTCAAAAAAAATATACAAAAGAAAAAGAGCGACTTCGCAACAAGAGGGACAAAGGGAAAGGGCTGAGTATTAAATTAGAGCTTAATAAGGCCCCGCGCCAAAGCCACCAGGTCACATCACATACGCGGTTAACTTTGGCCAAACCGACGGTCCAATCCCAGAGTTTTGATTGGCGCCATACTCGACAAACATCTGCTGGGATTACTGAATGACGCTAGATGGAGAGACATAAAAAAGTACGTGTCTTATCTTAGGACCTAACTGCATTGCTAACTCCGTATGTAGCTAGCACCGATTAGCGTTGGCTGCAATGTACCTTGTTTGAAAATGCAACCAACCAACAGCACCGAACCAACAGCACACACAGCCACCGCCCTAATAGAAATGCACTCTCATCAGTCTTGCCTATATAGTCTTAACTATATGTATAGGCTAGATGTTGTGCCTGCGAGCATGATTGGTAAACGGCCTTAGATAATGTTTTTCTTTTTTCACTTGCACATATGCAGGCAGCTCGGTTCATTAAGAGCCCTTACTTACATCCTACCTACCTAGGTAGGTTCGGTACTCTCCCCGGACCCACCATCCGGGCGGGAAGGGCTCAACCGCGCCGCAACTACGGAAATAAAGGCCGCATGTCCACAGTCCTACCAACAACAACGTAACCTATATTTAGTAGTACTTATTACCTTGCAATCCCTATGTTTTGAAATGGCAACACAGGACCAATGCCCTTTAGCAAAAGAACCAATTGAAAGTAATATGTTCTGTGTCACCATCGATATCTCTTGTCCAGAACAAGGGCTTCGGTATCAAGGGCTCGATAAGGGCTCTGGACTATTTCAATTTCAACTAATAAGTAAACATTTCTATGCTTCAAATGCCTTAAGCCCTTTCTGCCCTTGTAAGGAGGTAGCTGGAATATAGTGCCTGATTTGTATAATCTCCCGAAACAGTGCAAGTCGCCTAACTTTATTTCAGTAGTCTAACTTGGAAGAGCCCTAGGCCCTTCAGTCTTAGGTCCCAGAACATACTTAGCGTACTTCTATCATGAAATGCATAGGGCTGTTGGTTGCAACTGTCGATCATCTAAAACTAATAGCACACTTGGCAGTGATAAACCGTGTGACAATGCTTCTTATCATGGGCAGGGGATTCATTCCTACCTCCACCTCATTTCGGCTGGTGGCGGTCAGGCATTCGTACCCTTACCATGGTTACGAAACTGAGATTGTCAAGTTATCTGGCCATCTCTAGGCGCTGCTGGGGTTGTGTCTGCAGTATTGGAAAGCCACGTTCTTCTACGAGGCTTGCACTCTCTTAGCCTCGCATCCGGAAGATTCCTCTCCTGTCTGAATTTATCCATGATATTCGTGTTAAGTCTTGACACTTAGACGAACTCGATATCACGTCCAGTTTCTCGTGGGTTTCTCAAGATTCTCTACCACATAAACGTGTCCGGATTGACAGTCACACCTAAGCATAGGAAAGTCCGGCCCCAAAGCCATGAGTTTCTTCTGCGTGGTCTTCCTCTTGCTATTTTCCCACTCAGGGGCCCAGAACATTGGATTCATTTCGCCGAAATATCAACCGACAAGTATTGGAGGTAGCTATGGTGCGACCTCTCAATGGCCATTAGGCTCGAGTCAGATCGTGGCCTTCTCATGTCCCTGGGAGTCATACAGGCTCGAGCTATGGCAGCAGAGTCTAGTCGGTGCTGGCGCTACGTCGTCTACGAATTTTGTCTATAATCGTAAGTGTACAAATTGACAGAGATAGAAGAATGGTGTCTATCTAGTTAAGCATCAACTATAAATATAATTATAACCTGCTGACACAAAGCCGCCACCAAGAGTCAGCTGGACAACACCTTGACCAGAGCTTCTACTGGACCGTCCAGACTTACGAGTTTCAGCTCTCGAACTCCCCAGTCTTTTTCTGGTGGCTCTTTGACAACAATTCGAGCTCTCAGCAAAGTTCCGCCTACTTCAATATCACAATCGACGCCGCCTCTTCTTCCTCTTCGTCTACGAGTCCTTCGGCCACGCCGACTCCGACTCTATCTTCTACGCCCTCAACGCCTCCAAGCACTCAAGCTACATCATCTACGGATTCCAGTACTGCATCTAGCACAAGCGCATCCGTTCAACCTGCACTCGGTTCTTCAAGCCCGGCAGCCGCTTCCAAAAATCTCTCCACGGGAGCCGCGGCGGGAGTAGGTGTCGGCGTGGCACTTGGCGTGATCCTCATCGCGGCCGCCGGAGCTCTGCTGTTCTGGAAACGGAAAAGGCGGCAAAATAACCCACGTTTGCAGCCGGAATTGCAAGGGTCTGGGCCTATGGACAACGTGAATGGCTCGCCCGCGGCCGGAGTGCCGACAAGTCTATATGTTCCAAAACCGGGCGAGGCGCCCCCTTATTACTATCCACAACCCGTGGAACTTAATTAGAGTACAATCAGAAGACGCAAAGTCTCACTATAAATGCTCGTTCAACATCTCTTCTTGTATATATAACCCAAATTCCAACGGATGCAATCTATCTGCATATTAAAAGCCCAGATTACTGTTGTCCCTAGACCCCGTGGAAGCAGTGCTGGTCTCTACATCTAAGTTTCTGACTGGCAGAATCACTGCTATTTCCCACAGGCCTCTCGGGCTACCGTGTCCAGGAGCTTTGTGTCAGCATGCAAACTACTTGCAGGGCGAAACAGAAGTGGAGAATCACTCGTAAAAGCGCACTGACCTTTTGACCAGAGCAGTCAAGATACTAGTACTCTGTTTGCATTTGTAGTGCACGAACCGTCTCGGGAACTATTATACAACAACAACTGCGGCCCTACAGCATTTTAGCAAGTTCCAGCAACAAATCGACATCATTCCGCTCTATCCTTCAACACCATCTAGAATAATAACACAGTCCCAAGAAACTCCGAACATAGAGAAGCTTATCGGAACCTACTTTACTTGTACTACTAATTACTTCATTCAACTATAGGCTAAGGCCAATGCTCAAATATATTCATAACTATCCTTCCTAGATTTAACAGAACATGTGTAACGTGAGGGCCACTGACAGTATATCATTAAGCACTTCATTCTTAGGCCTCACGGCCAGCCTCTAATAATTTCATCCAATAAAAGCCTTGGATACAAAATTTTGTAGGGTAGAAGCTAAGGGCATGTAAAAAAAGATGTTGGTGATACCAACCGTACACGCATTCACTGTCTGATACCACTGGCAAACCACTTCACGTGGCATTTTATTTGCGTTGTTACCAAAACACGCCCACTATTTTGCCTTAATTGCATTTTGAAGTTATACAGCTCACACCGGTATTCACTACTAAGCGGGTCGCACATTCAAATGCAAACACAATTAAAATGAGGGGCTTTGTGGCCATTCAATTTTCCATTGTGCCATGTATCCATAGCTGGTAATAGCGTTGGCCAAGACCACATTCAAGAAACCATTCAATAAATTGTCTTGGAGCTGCGGCTACCGACTAGAAATCTATAAAGGCACCAAATTTCCTCGGTCTTGGTCAGGACGTCTTCTTCTACATCATCATAATTCCCAAAAGCACAAAAGCTCTCCTCAACCAAAATCCAGCACCAACCATTCAAACACATCATCTCCTTACCATGATGATTCGCTCTCACCACTTTCCTAGAGTCCGGCCCATAGAAGCAGCATTATCGTACCCCAGATTCCCAGCTTCATACGCCGACTATTATAGCAGAACTAAACAACCCAACATGGAGTGGTACTTCCCCCAAGACATGCACTTTGAGCTCTGGCACTCGTACGGCATTCCCCCAGCATCTGCTGCTGCTCCCGCTGCGCAAGGCAGCGAGGATATGCCCCATGCAGATACAAACACTGCGCCGCCAGCAGAGGCGAACGAAGACGCCGGCTCGCCAGTAGCAGCACCCCCAGCAGCCGCACCGCCAACCGAAGCGCCGATGCCAGCAGCACCACCAGCAGAAGCACCGCCAGCAACAGCAGCGCCACAGGGAGCAGCGCCGCCAGCAGGTGTACCGCCGCCAGAGATCCTACAAGCAGAGGCCCGATACAGTGTGGTCCATATCATCCAATACTCGCCATGGTCGCCAACTCCAGTCGACGAGCGAGTCGAGTCATGCGTAATCGGCACATGCAGAACGCGCCGCGAGGCCAACGAGCTCGCGATGAAAGAAGTCTACGAGAAATATGGCGAGCTAGCTCACCTCGACCGGGGCCCCTGGGACCCGCCGAGCCCAACCTGGCTTCGGAAGGCAGGCGCTGGAGCGTGGCCGAACACATGGAAGATCGATGACGGCCTGTTGACCTTCTCGCTGGTCAACAGCAAACTGCACTACACTCTGACAGGCAAGGTTTATGTCGTGAAGTGCTAGGATGTCATGTCCAACGGACTCCATGGAAGGGGTTATCAGCTCATCGAGGCGGCGCGGCGTTTCTGTTTAATTTAGCTCTGTTTAGTAGAGCTGACGGAGGGATTAGGGCTGGCTCGGTATGGTTCAGGGTGTTAGGACAGGCGCTATATAGTAATAATGATGAGAGACGCCGACTTCACCCACTTTCAGCGCATCTTAGTTTACTAGCGAGTAGATTAATAGAGAGAGCTGATAATTATCTAACGCCTCTATTGGTGATGGTGAACATGGTATGTGTTGAGAATCTCTAGTGTTTTCGTGTTGATAAACGAGCAACGCGTGGCAACTAAGGCTATATCTCCATTATTACTAGTAAAGCACATCTCTCTTTTCCTATCTCCTATTCAAAAGGACCAATATATATAATTTTAGTCTCTTGCTCCTTTTTGAGCACATACTAGATAGGAGAATCTTGTTATAGATACCTGACTTCTAAGGTAGCTGCTTCTAGAACCACCATCCAGCTACCTATAGGACCAATAGATCCTCAAAACAATCTCCACAGATATGAGGGCCTACTTATAACGCCAACAGCAGTGGGAATTACTTCTCTAAGCCCTATGCCACAGCCCAATTCCTGCTTTATAATAACACCCCCGAAAGTGAATCTTGCTCGCCTCATAGAGTATTACTTGTGCCCGACTGGCGTAGTGGCTAACGCGTGCGCCTTCTAAGCGCAAGATCGCGGGCTCGACCCCCACGTTGGGTTTTCTTCTTATTTTTTAGCCGTTGTGCTTTACAGATAACAGAGGCATACTCACATTGAGTGAGTAACACTATCTACTCAAGCTTGAAGGCGAGAGGGTTGATGTGCATTCCCTAAGGCCCACTGTTTTTCGACTATAAAAAGATCACTACCATTAACGGTTAGTATTCTCTTTCTAGCACCATGCTACACAAATGAATAAAAAGAAACCTCAAGGCACTAATACACAAGATACTACATGCACTTATGCTAGTAACAGATCAACCCAACGCGGGATTCGAACCCGCGATCTTGCGCTTAGAAGGCGCACGCGTTAGCCACTACGCCAGTCGGGCACAAGCAGCACGATTGTTGCTGTGTGACAGGGGTTTCATTACAGAAGAAATCTCGACACTCACTTGTGATAATAGAATAGAAACCCACAATGTATTATCAGCAACCTTCCGTGAACCAGCACCTGCCCTGTAGAGCCCTGTATATTGCTCCAAGCCCTACCTAGTTATAAAGAAAGGAGAAGATTACGTAGGCACATACGGTTGTTTGTCTTATAATAACTAGGTAACCTGGTTAATTTCCTAGAGGTTACCCTGTCTTTCCAAAGGTGCAGTTTGCGCCCTTTAGACTTAAGGAAAGAGCCACATGCGGAGTCTTTCCTGTTTGTAGTATAGAGGACTATCTGTACTTCTGGCCCCCAAACTTTCTAGTCCTAATGGGGGTTACTATGCCAACTACTCAGCAATTGTATGCAAAAATCCCACTTGATCTCAGTTTAGCTATGGTATAGCATGTCATATGTATAAAGAAGAGAATTAAATTAGACCTAGATAGCTTCAAAAATCTGACAGATTACAGATTAATCAACTACCTAGGGGTGTTGAGAGGTACCTAAGGTATTGAGAGTGTACCCAGGTACATAATGTAGGTAGGTAGTAGCTAGAGAAGATGCGTAGAAGAGGTAATTGCCTCTACCTTAGGTAGGCACCTACATATCATGTAGGTAGGTACGTATGTATCTGAGTATTCAGGAAGAGAGCACGATTGAGTTCAATTTAATTGCGTGTATTACTTGAGTAGGTATCCTAAGTACTACCTAACGTATCTGAGGAAACAGCGTGTCAAGGCAGTACTTAGAAGTTTGTACTTAGATGAAGCTACTTGTATGCATGCATCATAGGTTCCTGCAGTTTTGGCACCTTCCTCTTCCTTCTTTCCTTCCTTCCATTCCCTACCTGTGACGCAGCTGGTGCAAAATCAATTGCTATCCCCTTTATACCTACAAGTATATAAGCACACCTTGCGCACTCTCGAGTGGCCCTAAACAGTTCCTCTTCATGCCTAGAAAAAAAAACATTTTCTCGCCCCTTTTACGAACCTCGACGTTGTTGTATAATACTGCTCTGGCATCAACAGCTTAGTACTCCTACTGCTGTTAGTATCATTCCCTTATTGATTCTTGAGATGACCTTTTATACTAACTACTATTGAGTAGCTTACACACTGCATCGTGCCTAAGCCAGAATACCTCATTGGCATCAATAATAAGAGCAAAAGCAAAGTGCGCTAGGCGCATCTGCTTAGATCACGCCGTCTATCTTTAACACGATGGAGTCAGTTAAATGCAAGTGAACCCTGGTAAATATGTAGCGCAATGTATTCTAATATTGACTAGTGGAATTGTCATCCTCGCCAAAGGTACCCTGGGAGGACAACTGCAAATGGCCAAATACTAGCAGCTGTTCTCTCCCATCCCAAGATCGCGAGCCTAAAGAAAACGGCTTACCTTTCTATCGCACTTCTACAATGAAAAACAAGCTATCATCCCTGAGACCCATTAACCACGCACCTGCGCTCGATGGGCTTCCCGCACCGTCCTCCCCTCCATTTAAGATTGCCAACAAATACGAATTAGCCCAGCAACAGCAGAACGAGCCCTTCTTCTCGCCACCAGCTTCTATCAAGGCTACCCACCACGCTTCTCCTATAGGTGCTACAACGCCTTCTGTGTGTCGGGTCCACAGAGACAAATACCATCGTCGGCTGTATGAGCTTCAAGATGAACTGTACCCTTTGAAGCTTGTTCAAGAACTTAACCGAATTTCCGATGAACCACATTTCCCCGGCAGAGGGAAGCTAGTTTTGGCAGTAACCCACGTTAACAACTCTATACACAAGGGCCTATTGATTGAGAACGTGGGTACTTACTATACCGCTAAAGCTGCGAACAACCGGGTACTAGATGTCTGGAACCAGAAGTACGGAACGGGGACATCTACAGGCACACTCTCAAGCGACAAGACCGATAAGAGATTTATGGGTTTTGAACAAGGCAAAATGCCCGAGGGATATTCCCCTCTTGTCTCACCCGGCCAGACGCTAGATTATCCCTCGTTGGGCGGTGTTCTAGCGGATAATAGTCATTGGGAAATCAAAAATAGCTGTCTCTCATTAAGCCACAAGAGTGATGAGGGAGAGAAGACAGTTTACGTCGTGCTCTCACGTATGAGACGTCAAGGAATCCATGGTTGATAAGGGAGGATACGCCTATCATTAGTACAAAAAGGGGCAGGCGATGATGGCAATGTTGGACTTTGTCGAGTGCTTAAATGAATTGTTAAAAGGCAAAAGTCAGAAGTAAGATCCAGTACTGATGTGTAACGCATCGTGCCGAATAGCTATTTCAATAGGTCTATAGTGTACAAATGTTGGTCGATGAACTAAAAGTAGAGCACTGTGGTAACGAAGTGAAGATGAAGTTGAAAAGGGGGGTTTTGCCGGGCTTTTACCGGGAGCGGATTGCTTGGCGCCAATCAGCAGACGTCATCTCTGCTGGTAGCTGCCTCCCATGATACATTACCTATGTAGGTATCTATCTCACCTGTTTGTCTGATGTCCTCTTTTAACAAGTATTATTCGGCCTTTTCCATATCTTGAGGTATTTAAAAAGTGGAAGATGGACCAGTCTCAAGTCGGGTTACCCTCTCGAGGTCACACAAGGAATAAATCAGCAGCAAAAGGTAAGCGCATGTGTCCCAAATCATGTATTGGCAATCGTGCCCACCCAAGCTGCCTTCACTACACCTCCGCTACTATCTACCTGCTGCCTCTACCTGCTGTCTTTACCTATCTCTATCTGCTACTACCTCCGGTACTAGAAATAAGACAAGCAAACATGGAAAGACCCAATGTCGTGTTGAACTTACGCTTTGTTACTTTTATCAATACCTAAATCACCACCTATAAACTGTCAAGCCTTCATACAATATGGGTAGCTACCTATCACTATTAGAGCTCCAGGGCCATTAGTCCCCTACCTACATACCCGGTATCAATCTGCAGCCACCATGCCATTCACTAACTTTCTCCGCATTGTAGCCTCTCGGCCTAGATCCTCAACAAAGGGGCCTCTAGACGCAGATGAGTACGCTCTCAAGTTCCAAATACTGGACACAATGGAGAAAGACAGGAAAAGCTAAAGAAGCCCTCAGCAACCCCTTGGCCTCGCCCACTGGCCTAGTATCGCAAGCCCAGCGCCTCAGCGGGACCATAAGCCAGAATTCCAGTCCGCGCACCAGCTTGTCGCAGACACGGTCTCCGGTGCGGGCGACCGCGGCACCACGGTCCGAAACCCCAGTGATGAGGCGAGATTTCTCGTTCCTCCTGAAGCCCGAGATCTACCACCAGCTCTCGCCGCTCACCATTCCGGCGCCCTTCCGGAGCCCAGCCAGACAGCCCGCGGCCGACACGCCCATCCCGGACCTACTAGCGGCAGGCCACTTTCGCGCCGCCGCCATCGCCGCCGCACAGGAGCTCACCGGCACCTCATCAGGCTCGCACAACCGAGGAGCAGCAACAGCACCGCTGCTGGCGATGGACCACGCGCGCATCTTCGACCTTCTGTACGTGCGACTATCCTGCCTGTGCCTCATCGACGCAGTCCCGCTCGCCGCGCAGGAAGCGAAGGCCCTCGAGGACCTCAACTCGGCCTTCTACACAGACGTCGACGCGGAAACCGCCAGCTCCGGCACCTCCTCCGGCACGCACCTCGCGCCGTGGGCGCTGCGCACGCTCGTCGTGCGCCTGCAGACGATCGGCTTCGGCGACCCGCGCCGCGCCGTCATGAGCTACTACGAGCTGGCCCGCGAGGCGCGGGCCGAGGCGGCGCGGGCCGCGGCGCGGCGCGACCACTCGGCCGCCGAGGTCTGGAAGCGGCGCCTCGTGGACCTCGGCGTGCGCGTCGCCGGCGCCCTCGTCGAGATGGACGACCTCGCCGGCGCCGCGGCGCACCTGGCCTCGCTCGCGGACAGCGGGGACGATGCCCGTCTAGCCGTCAGCCGCGCGCTGCTGTGGCTGCACATCGGCGATGTGGACGCTGCGCGGCGCTGCTGCGCGGGCATTGCTGCTGCGGGTGGCATGCCGGTGCGGGCTGTTGATGCGCTGGCTGATATGGCGGATGGCGAGTACGAGGTTGCGCTGGGGAAGTGGCGGGCCTTGCGCGAGGAGATGGGTCGGGATGGGGTGAGAGACGAGATGGTTGGGGTTAATCTTGCCGTGTGCTTGTTGTATATTGGGCGGATGCCTGAGGTATGGTCATGATATCCCCTCTTTCCCCATCTTTTCCATTCTCTATCCACTCTTTGCTCGAATTACTTCCCCATCCCCATCTAGTGCTTAGGCCCCGGGGAAAACACCCAGCATTGTCTGATTGATGCTAATCACGTGCAATACAGGGCCGGCATCTCCTCGAGGAGCTAGTAGATGCCGGACAGACCTCGCATACGCTCCTGTTCAACCTCACAACGATGTACGAGCTCTGTAGTGACCGGGCGAAGACACTCAAGATGCGCCTTGCGGAGCGCGTGGCGGATATCGAGCCCGGGTCTGGAGGCGGTTGGGAAAAGACGAATGCCGACTTCAAGCTGTAGTCTCGAGGATACGTCTTTTCTTCTAAATCTAAGGTGGGAGTAGGAAGGTTGGCTATAGGCTATCAAAGCATGTCTAGCCACTCAGTCAGGGAGGGCAGATTGGTGATTATGTCTTAAGTCACTTGAGTCATCCCATAGTTGAAGCTTAGGTCGGATTCGAAAGTGTATTGTAGACGTTACGACTACATATGTACATACTGCGGGCAGGACTATCTTATCTATTAATGTATTGATGCCACCGCTAGGGGGTTAAGGCGGTGTCATCCATGCCTTTGAATGCAAGACCGGAAAGCCGTGTGTGCTTCTCTCTGAAAGCATGTTATGGGTATCTCCTAAATCACATATCCCTATACGCCTTTCCGAAAATACTGCAAACTCATCATCATAATCATCGTATCAATAGTCGTTTATTCTCGTAGTAGGACGAGGCCGCGCCGCTGACTTCTAGGGGGTAGGGGCGAGGAGGACCAAGGTTGCTCTACTCCTCTCCTGAGAGGACCCTTTCGCGGTCACCGTTTGTAGAATATTTAATCCCACGCGTATTACTTCGCTTGCGTATGAGCAAGACAAGCGGCGAAAGTAGACATCCAGGTCCGAGTGAGTAGCTTCGCAAGCAATACTCCGCTTCAATACCCAGGAGCCTAAGTCTCTACTCAAGGCGAGTCTCAATCCATCCCCGTCCTCCCAGAAGGACTCCTACCACCAGGGGATTTCTCCAAGCCAGAAACAGTGCGTTTCGTAGCGCCCTTGGACTCTTCCATATGCGCAACGAAGCGCTCATGGTTAGCCTTCCAAGCAGCCTCCAAGACCACCTCCCAGTTCCCCTCGACCCAGACGCGCACTGCCTCCTCGTCGAAGAACCCATCCTCGCCCTTCAGCCCCGCCGGCGCCACGATGCCGCCGAAGCTCGCGTCGCCGTGCAGGATGATCTTCTTCAGCGCCGCGGTGCAGCAACCCCGCCGCTCGTAGGGCATGTCGCCGGGCACGGCGGGCTTGATCACGTCCCGCCAGAGCGCCTCGCGCTGCCGGCGGATGCGCCACGCCGTGGCGCGGGCGGCGTAGGTGGGCGCCGCGCCGGGGAAGGACGCGAAGGCCTGCGCGCGCACCTCGTCGCGGGTTGGCCCCGTGGGCGGGTAGCGCCCCGACTCGCGGCACGCGGGCACGAACTCCTCGACCCACTTCCGGAAGAGCGGGCGGTAGTTCATGCGGCGGCGGTCGTTGGCCTTGAGCCTGCGCCTGTCGGTCTCCGGGCTGCCGCCGCCGCCGCCCTCGTCCTCCTCCTCGGGCCGCTTGGGCCTGGCGAAGAAGAGGCGGCACGTGGCGGCGTACTCGAAGATGGCCTGGTCGGAAGGGAAGGGCTCCTCCCACTGCGCGCCGCCGAAGGCGAGGCCGAGGAAGCGGAGGATGCCGCCGGGTTCGGTGGATAGCAGGACCTTGGCCTCGGTCTTGTTGAGCTCTTCGATCTCGGGGATGCGCACGTAGAGGCCTACCTCGTCGATGGTGAGGCCGGAGGGGCGGATCGTGGACCCGAGGATGTTCCAGAGGTCACCGTGTGCGTGCTTGAAGAGCATCCATTGCAGGTACTCGAGGGTCTCGCAGATGTGGATGTCTACTTGGATACAGGGTGGTTTCTGGTTATTGCTGGCTGCGTCTTTATTCCTGTCGTTATTTTGCTCTCCTGCTAGCTCGTTTGTCGATGCGTTGGGTAAAAGCTCAATATTAGACTCCGCGTCGCTATACGGGAAGGCCTCAGGCCACGGGATCGCCATTGTTACAACGTGTTTGTTATCACTCTTGCACCGAATAGCGCCCAGCACCCGAGATACTGCCTCTTTCGGGGATTCGACAAGCTCACCAGAGGAAGCGGGCTCTAAAGGCGGAAAGACATCCTTGCGTTCCCATGCCACGAATAGATCAACTTCACATCTCAAGTCAGTATAACTCGATTCCCTAATAGGAAGATGATAGAATTTGATACCAACTTACTATCACCGAAGCTGCTCTTCGCTGGTCCCTCGATGGGAGCTGCAACGACCACAAAGAGGTCTCGCAGCTTTTCTTGGCATTGGTCGCGAACTGCACGGTAGACATGGGGTTTCATCCTCGGTGTGACGATGGGATCAGGACCCGACGCAAAGGCTAGGCCCCCCATTTTGTTCTCGCGAAGATTGAGAATATGATAGTTTTTGACTCTTGATCATCCCAGGCTCCTTCATGTATGCACTTTGAATGGGCTAGGAGGTAGGTAGACTCTCTGAGAGGTTGTGTGGGTAATCGTGCTGCTATAAGAAAGTTTGGCCAAACAAAGCTACTGAAACAGTGCTGTTTCCTCCTCAAATTGACCACGATCTTTTGATGCGAAACGAAGATTCTCGACGAGATGAGGACTAGCTAGTAGTTCGCTAGTTGGGATGACTCTATATTATAGGGAAAGTGACATAGTGACTCGGGGCTGAGGCAACTTGCTTCCCAGGATCCTGTGATCCCGGCAACCGAGTTGCACAGCCTCCTTTAATGGATGCCGTTGTTGTTATTATTGTCGACGTCCCTGCACATCAGCTAGGGCTACGGCTGGAGCTGGAGCTGGAGCTGGAGCTAGAGCTAGAAGGCGAGGCAACTCAGCTACCTATGATACTTTCGTTCTAAGTGGAGATGGTGGTTTCTGCATAAAGTGTGGTGGTGCGAATGGCTGCCTAGAAAGGTAGTGGATTGATACACTGCCTTAGGTAAGGACCTGAGGTTAAACTCCAGCGATGCGCCGCCTATCTCGCCTCCAGCTCAGTTTAGTGGCAGTCACGCTGCAGATTACAACAAAACAGCCTAAAAGAAAAGGAGTCAAATTACATAATGTACATATACCCTCATGAATAAACTTTGCGACCTTTGACTAATAATTAATCATAACCGCGCACCATAGCTACTGCATGTGGTTGTTTACTTGCGACTTGTCGCAATAGAACCTCACCGGTCCGAATTCCGCACTCTTCGGTCAATTGTATTTGGTTTCACAGCTTGCCAGCACACCCTCCTACCCCTCATATCTCCATGCTATCACTGACACAACTGAATCTTGTATGAGCGTGGCACAAGATGAGATTTCTAGATACTATCTCTATCCAGCTCAAAGATGCAGAATTAGAGGTGTCGCAATTGAGAAAAAAAAGGAATTTGAGATTCAAAAAAACATGGCGCTAAAATTTTGGGTTCAATTTGATTGGAAGTCAAACTGAATATATAGATGATCCATGTTTTCAACCAGATCAAACTGTTATTGTACTGCAAGACTCTTCAGAGCTATTTTATTCACACGCAAATACCATGTACCCTTTCGCCTCAATAAATGCAGAAATCTGCACCGCCAGCCACACTATTGACTACAGTAACATCACTCTCATTTCTGATTTGAGACAGAACAAGATGGTAATGACCAAAAATAGGCACAGTACACAGATTACAAGGCAATCTTGACCATTTCTAAATGAAATTTCATTCAATCCTGAGAATAAGACAGAGCCATTGCGATAGAATTCTAGCAGAAATTCAACTACATTGCCTCATGCAGGAAGTTTACATGCGACTAATTACCGTAGTTACGCCTCAAGAACCTGCGCCAATCAGCACTTATTAAATTGCAAACCAGGTTCAATTATGTTATATAATATGGCCATCTTACTCCCGCAAAAGCGCATTCTACGTATTACATCCAGGACGGAGCTTCTACGCATTGGCGTTGAGTCAGGGTGAACACCATCGTAGTGTCCTTACTAATACGTCAATGTCAGGCGAAAGGACCAGTTGGTATCCCCCTCCTCGTATCAAATAATGGTATGCGATGATCATATCGCCTTCTTGAAAACATTCGACTCCGGTGACAATATGCCGGAGAACTGCCCCACGGCCGGGGAGGCGAGGGGAGTCTGCCTCGGTGGTGCTACATCGGCCGAAAGGAACGGAGATAATCAAAAACGTCACGTATTCCTCGTCGGTGACCGGGTTGAGGAGTGACTGTTGGCTAGCTATCGCATCATGGAGTAGCACGCAGGAGTATACATCTTGGTGATATATGTTCATCTTCGCTTCAATCAATAGGAGTCCCGCTGCAGTCTGATGTGATCCTCTTACTGCCTAAAATGGGGTTTGTTAGCCGAGCAATCGATGTAAAAACGTTCCCCTACTACTCTTAACCTTGTCACCATCTGTACCCGTGCACTCGAGGGAATGCGAAATAGCAAGTATCAAATTATCTTCTTGTCCCTAGATCAGGGTCAGTATAACCCTTATCTCACGTTAACACTGTTCAGAAGCAGATGGTGTCGAACATCAAGTCCGTTCGGGGTTATATCGGAATGGAGACCAAACTAGTCACGAATACCTTGCATTCGAATGTTCCGATCATCGATGCTTCAATAGTTATTCGCCCAACGACTAAGAAACTCGATAATAGTCAGCCGCCATAGCCGATTAATCTCAAGAATATGAATCCCATGTGTACTTAGTAATCGAGGCTTTGTTAGCCGTAACCAAGGTGTCGCTATGGACCTAGCACACGCGGCTGTCGGCGTGCACTCGTCCCATAACCAGATGCTGGCTACAGCGAAACGTCCAATCAGTCGAAAGAACCCGAGCAACGTAAAGGGTTGCCCTTCAATATCGTAAGCCGGTTTCGGTCCGGGCTGGTCAAAGAAGAAATTTCCAGGCAAGGAGGAACCCCTCCGGTAGTAGGGCGCGCATGATAGATCCTGGAGCGTGGGGTTTATTTTCACCCCAATATCACAATATTAGCGAGCAGAAGTCGAGCCGATGATACGCGCCTAGGTATCGAAGAGCGAGTAGGAATCCCCGGGACCTAAGGTTGCGTTGAGGGAAATCGGTATCCATGAAATATCCTTCGCAAACGGACATTTCCCCACCGACCCCTTACCCACCTCCAGTGTGCCGGGCAGCTATGCACCTCCTAAGAATCAAGAGCCCATGTGCGCTTCACATGGTATGAGTATCAAAAGAGTTTCCGCTTGCAGAGGTGATGCAGGGGGTGCTTACCCGCTAACGCAACTCTGACTCCTGACACGCAGATGAGGGAATAAAAAGACTTCCCAGAATCTGTCAGTGGCAACAGACACGTAAGGCATGGTGATCCTATTCAACTCGGTTCTGTAGCGATTAGAACCGAGTAGTGAATTTTCTTAGGAGAACATATTTTAGACTGACAAACTACCCAACTAGTGTAAGCGCTTTGCCAGGTCCAAAGAGAGATGTTCATTGTCGTTCTTCCCACCCTTAAAGAGCATAAATACGAGAAACCCAGGTTTCCCGTCTTCCCATGTGATAAACACTTCTCTCTATTCTATTCCCTAAATCTGTAGAGTGAGTGTGGCAAGTAGGAGGGATCACATGCAGACCTATAACAGTTGAAGTCAAGGTAGCCATGTGAGTCAAGTTCTACACTGAATGGTGGCGATAGCGAGATCGGCAACGTAAATACTACCTCCGTTGGCGCCGCGGTCAGTTGGGAACGACATCCTGCTATTCATGGTTAGCATCAATTACGAATAGTAGGATGTTTTGTTGGATTATCGGAGCGTCCTGTCGGCGGTACTTCTTACAATAAACTCGGGGAAATTGGTTGGGATATGAGTGTAATCAAAAATACACTGGAAACCTCAGTGGGGGTACTTGCATGTGAACACCCCACGAATCTGTCTCGAATTCTGAAGATATCTCCTGTGAGGTGTGTGGGCTATTTAGCAAAAAACCCGAATGATTGGAGGTGCTAAGGTTACATAAACATTGGGTTATATCTGAAGCCTCGAAGCAAGCTTGCCCAGGGTAACCCAGTACGCGGAACTTCCACGACAGATAATGCAGGACGGATACGAAAAAGTAAGTGAGTAGACCAATAGGAAGGGTATGTAGAAAATAAGGATACTTAGTCGCGTGGGATCCCTTCCAAAGAGGGGGTTTACATATAAGCGCGTCTCCGTTCCTATGACGATATTGTGTGTTGGATGCTCAGCCCTTATAGGAACAACCTGTTTGGTTTGCACTGCAGCCTTTCTGGTAGCCTGCTAGGAGTAGAGTTCAATGCTACCCAAGAAGAAGTTGGAGAAACACGGCGGTTTTTTCCCTAGATAGTTGAAACTGACAAGACACTCGTATATCATGATACCGCCGGCAGGTAAGTGCTAGATCCCTAACAATTTACCCTAAGTGCATGTTTCTTAGCATTTCTTGTCAGATGATGTACGTCTATGAAACTATGGGTACCGGTTGGAAGGGAATGAAAGGAGGTTGAGAGAGTATGTCTGTTATATTGATCTCGAAAGCTGAAACATACCTATTCCTTCCACTATCAAACCAAACTGTCGTCCTCCCAAACGCCTTTTCTACTTTATGTAAGCTAGTAGGTAGATGGTGGCGGCTGGGCCCCCTTCCCAAGCTTCCTCCAATCATTATTATGGCCTTCGAGCATCGTCTGTATGTAATCCTCTCCATTGTGAGCTAAGCATGCGGCTGGGTAGACGGATTCCCCAGAATGGGTAATTCGGACTGAACTAACATCTTGTACTAACGAATTAATGAAACATTGCAGATTGGCTATTCAGTTTACGGACACCTACGTCATCGACGGAATCCACGGAGGATTCGGGTCATAGAAAAAGAGATAAAATCGCCGAGGCCGCAGGCATGACTAGCCGTATCTTGAGTTTTCAATCTAGCATGCCAAGATATCTAGCATGAGCTAGTTCGAAGATTGGCTCGCTCGATCTATTGTGTATGTCGGCCGAGATCTACGTAGTCTAGCAGTTGAGCCGCCATTCATGAGAAGATCACCGGTCCCTGAGCCCAGCCCGGGAATTACACGGTCAGCGAAGAAGCAAGTCGCCTCATACAGATAGGAGGTCGAGAGGTGGAGAAATCCCACATCAGAATTGCATCGGACAATACAGCGTCCCCCGGCTGCACAGGGTCCTTTCCCAGGGCGGCCCCATAGTGCTCTGGCCAATCAAAACCCTTGCATCCATTTGCTTTTGGAAGGCCAATCGGACGGTTAGCAACGTGGTGCAGCTGGCAGTGGGAGAAACAAGCATTTAGTGGCTCGCCCACGCTACTGCAGCCGGTACCATAATTCCCTCAAGGCCTGTCCAGTAAACGGGCCAGTCCACTCCGTAACCACCGTTCAATTCGACAATGCAAAGCAGAGACATGCAGAGGAAAGCTTCTCGAAGGAGGTCAGATATTACAAGCCATCTAAGTATCGGTGTGCTGATTTTTGCATCACAGATCATTGTCACGAGGGCTACTACATGATTCAGCCAGCCAAGTAATCGCATTGCGCAAATCGGATGTATCCGGGATGATATATCGTTACCTATGCGGTGCTTATGTACATCTGCTCTTATGCGTAGATTACCTACCTACTGTAGATACCATCTAAATACGCATACTAATACGCATAGTATGCATGCGTATGCGTATGCGTACATTGTGTCAGATATCTGTCCATTGTTCGCACTGCTATGATTGTCGGTAAGTAAGTGCTAATAATCCGGCCTCGCGAATTACAATTTGACCGAGGGCGCCGGGCAGACTATATTCTGCATTTTGTACTGTATGTAGTCTGTAGAACAAAGTGCGAGCCTCGAAGAGCTAGTCTACTGTAGTCATGATGCTAAAACTGTACAGTACCACACTAAACGAATGCATTGCATTGCGCTAGTGGGGTCTGCTGGGACAGGAAGCCTACATAGTAGGCAAGTCGCTCGATCAGCTATCGAAGTATTCCGCGCATACCCGCATGAGGGTCAGGTACGGTATTCTACTTTGTGGGTACTTTCGGCATGGGGAGGTGAGGAATCCCGTTCCGGCACCGAGGGAGAGAAGATCGTGCATATCGTGTGTGCAATGCCTCTTGTGCAGGTACTAGATAGTCTACTGTAGACAGTAGGCGGTACAATCTGCACGATTACTGCCTAGGGCAAATCTAAGTACCTGGGAAGTCCCAGTCGCAGTCCCGTATCTCATGTACGTACATATGTAATCTGTACAGTAGAAACCAAACGTTGCTGCCCATCAACGGGGCTGGGTTTGGCTTTCGAACAAAATGCCTCACTAAAGTAACAAATAGTACCTTAATTGATATACCTGCTGCGCTAAGAAAGGTAAATTCAGGGGTCCAATAGTTGTACAATACCTATTCGTCTGCCTCTACCGCCAGTTCTCGATCTCAACACGAGACCACTCCTAGAATACCTATAAATCGCGCTTCCCTCTACCCTCGTTTCCTCGGACTCTCTTCTATTGATCCAACCTCAACTCTCCAGCTCGCTTGCAAAAGAACACTCGTACCACTAAGCTCACTTCGACCTACATACCTCAGGGCCACAGCATACACCCACACCACATCACTTCACCTCACATCCAACACAAACACCAAAATGCCTGCCGCCAACATCGGAGAGGTCCTCACCACCAAGCCCGTCACCTTCAAGATCAAGACGAGTGGAGGTTCATGGAAGTGCCAGATTCACTCCAACAGAGCCGCCTAGTAAGTTTCCGGGAGACTCGCCTACTACCTATACCCAAACCGACGAGGGGAAAGAAGCAAGCAGGGCTAACCTTGCTCTTACAGCGAGCGCACAAGATCCTCGTCAGAGATCTCACCCATTCCGGGCATCGCCCGCACGGACTCCGGTCTCTCTACCACGTCGACCGCCAGCTCGTCCAGCTCTAAGAGCTCACACTAAATGGAATGGTTTCCATCGCCGTCTCCCGCCCGGTTGAACACGAGCCGGGGGAGTGCCGCCCGGAACTTTTGAATTCCCCTAGCCAATCGGGCGGGCCTGCAACCAGCCGGTCGTTGGTTCTGCCCGGTCCGACAAAAGCATTGGTGTATGTGCTGTGCAACCCGAAGCTGCAGCTCTTGCCCGCATAGGGGGGGCTTACATCATAAGGTGTCGCCCCCCTCATGCGGGCCACGCAAATAGAGTTGGGATATGGTGGGATGGGACGGGAGCGGCGTGGAATTCACTTTCCCTTATATGCATTTACAGTGGAGTTTGCTTTGCGCAAACCGGCGTTTTGAATGGCAAGGCGGACTTAACAGAAGGTTCGATGAAATGGGATGGATAATGAGGCGTTTTACATGCATCGAAGCTGCGGTGAATTATGGACTGGGAGATACCTACCTAACCTACACAAAACTGGTTAATCAGAGTACGATGTAGCGTGTATGCCAATTGGCACAATGGAAGATTTACCTACCTACATACATGGCTTCCCACGATGCAACACCTCCAAGCTATGAAATGCCTGTCTCGGTTGATTAACGCTGCCCCCATGTACTTACGCATACCTATAAATCAAATTGCCCCGCCCCGGTTGAACTCTGCCCTACCCAGTCCCGAGGAATGCCACGGGAGTATCCATGGGTTTAAGACAATCCTTATTCTCATAGACTCCCATCTACAAATGGCATACCTACCTACCTACCTCATATAAACAGAGTTGCCAAGCTATAGGTAGTAGTATACATATGAGCCTCTTGTTAAAGAACTACCCAGGTACACATTTCCCCATACGCATACACCCCGCGCCCGCGCCCCGCATCAAGATACCTAGTACCTACCAGCTTTCCACTACCGGATATTATCAAACTAAAACTCAGGTGCCTATTACCTAGCTTCTTAGTTGCCAGGAACTCATTGGCGAGTAGGTAATGTTTAAGTTTGATTGTAATGGTACGGCTATTCATCTAACCACCAAATAGTACATTGAGGGATGCTATCTTCGGTTTTTTTTTTTTGAACAACTAGATAAATATCTACCTTGTCTGAGGGAGTGAGAGGGGCTGTGTAGGTAAGTAGCAGGTATACGTAACCGCTATTGTTTGTCATACGTTTTTTAAGGTTACCTAACCTACACGCAGATCAACAAAGTACCCTATTCCTTACATGTAGATGTACTTGCTGCTTCACTTTTAAACTTCCTAAAGTTAAATATATTTTTCTACCAACAGAAGGCAAATGTGCGATCATTATCTAATGTGTATAAAGTAGGTATATAATACCTAGAAACGAATAGGAAGGAACGGGGGAAGCTGACCCCAACTCTCTCCAATCCTGCGTCTCCATCCTATCTACCTACCTACCTCCGCTCCCATCTTCCCTCCTACTTACCTACCTACTTACTTACTTACCCACCACACACTCTCTCTCTCTACCCCTCTCATACAAGCCGCTTGTTCTACCTGAGCTTTCTCTTTTCTAGCAGCGCCGCTAGAACTGCAAGAGAGAAATCGAACCGTCGGAACTCAGCATTGCGGCTGCTCGAGTCTCAACAATAGGAAATGCCCGTGCCCCTAGCCGCCAAGGGTGAGTGACGAATTGAATTGTATCACCGGAGATGATCCCCATGACTGATCCCCTTGACCCCACGTTCAATTGCCAATCCACGCTACGAACGAGAAAGTGACTGCCTAGTTGCTCGAAGTGGCAAAGGAGCTCGAGCAACCACGCAACCATTCCTACATCACAGGCAAACAAGCCTATTCTCCTTCAATCTATCTGAATCTAACTTAACCTTTTCTTCTTCTCTGCTGTGTCACCCGCACCCACGACTTCGTCTCCTGACATTCCATGACGGCTGACGAGATTTGACTACCCTTCATCATTTTAGAGCATTGCATCATATTTTGCTTCTTTCTTCCCGTCTCATCTTCAAAGCTGCACCACCGCTGTAACACTAGTCTATAATCACTGTACCTCTTACTACTTATCAACTCGTATATATCTACCATGCCACCTATTAACGGACCTGCTGCTACAGCGGGCGTCATCGCCGTGTCGGTCGCCGTTGCCGCCGCCATAGCCATCTACGAATCCCCCGAGCTGCAACGCATGGCCAATGATCTCCGACGTCGCATTGCTATCGCCCTCCACGCCTTCGGCGATAGTATCACCCCCCAAGAACGAGAGAACCTCTTCAACCGTCCCGAAGATGCTGAAGGATTCCTACGGTCACGCGGACTGGGGCCTGATAGCATACCGGGCGTCGTCGCCGATGCCGAGAGCCTCCGCCGCCAGCGAGAGGAGATGATGTACTGGAACGCTATGCGCGAGTCCAGGGAGATGGCCCTGCAGAACGAAAAGAGGCAGCGTCAACGGGCCTCGACCCGGAGTTCCTCCCACTTCGACGACTTCCTCCAACAAGATGAGAACGCGGAGAAGGGCACCTTTGTCTTCCAGACAAGCCTCGAGCCAAACCCCATCAATAACGGCACGATCCGGCAGCGCCGCAGCGAGAACCCGCGGGGCATCAACTCCTTCTATTCCAACTACACGAACCCGTTTTCCGACGAGCACGGCATCGAAAACGATATTGCCTTCGAGAACAGCCTGATGGACCCCGAGAAGGATGAAATGTCGGATATCTACAGCGCCACTGATGTCGGCGCCTACCCTTCTTCCAGAACCATGTCGCCTGAGCAAAACCCTCCCGTATCGATACCCCTAGTTCCATGGACCCCCGAGGAGGCCCCGAAGGCCACGCAACACGAGAATGCACCCCTGTCATCTCAGCCCATATCTCAGCCCGAACCTGTGTCTGAACCCGAGCTCGGCCCCGATGAGTACATGACGGCCGGACAAGACGACCGCGGCGATGTTTATGGCTCCATACAGGAGTGGGCACAGGGTGCGTCGCGCGACGCGAGCTTCTACTCGCCGCTGCCGGCGTCCCCAGCCCCGGCCTCCGAGGCCGGTTTCATCACGGACGGCGAGATGACGCCCACGGACTCGGTGTCACTCGCCGGCTCCGGCATCGATGTCGCCGACGAGGCCATGTCGACCAAGTCGTTTGACGTCATGAGCGACGACAGCGGCATGTACACGCCCACTAGCTGGACGGACGTCGAGAGTGCTGCAGGCGAGAGTGAGGGTGCACCCGAACGGGCTTGATTTCGCTCCTGTCAGACCTACCCAGCGTTAGTGCTTTTCAAAAGAAGAAGAGTGGAAATTCCGCCCTGCGATACGGCTATCCGTGGTGCTCGGGATAGAAAGTTTGTGTTTGAGAGAAATATCTACTGCAATTTTACGGATCATTTGGCATGGCGTTTACGGTGTAAATGGGGACCTCGGTATAAACATTCATGTGTCGCGGCGTGGTGCATTGTGTATGTATAGCCATTGCCCGCCGCCATGTTCTTCTGGGTTCTTTGATTAGCTGGGACAATGTAACATTGAGATGGGAGTATTTCCCTGGATCTAATTACTTTTCTTTTTCTGCGTGGGATTCCGTCTTGGTGATGATTACGTTGATCGTAGATTGCTTGGCCTTTTAATTTGTACAAGAATGCTGGGGTACGAGGCTATCGTGCGCCTAGCACGTCCCTATCGGTTGACTAGGAATTGAGGCTCAATAAATGCGCCAAGAATAGAAGTGTGCACGCAGACCTTTGCTTGGCCTATGATTGCGAAAACTGGCAATTATCTCAATAATGCTGGTAGATACAAGAGTTTTGATTTATATGTCTAAAACCTAGATTATCGGGGATGAGTTTCTATTCCCAGTTGTTCTGCTATTAGCTATAAATATAACCTGTCCGATAGCTAGGTTACCGACTTTCTGGACAATGCCGTGTCTTGGTCTTTGAAACGATCTATTTGGGGTTTCTAGCGTTAGGCTAGCTGAACATAGGCATTGTGGTTGGTGTTGCGTTATATACTAAATAGTATTCGCGGATAGTGTCTTATAAAACTCGTATATGAGGTTTGAGGTTTGAGGTTGATTATCTTGTCACTGTGATATGTTGATAGATAGGTGTTTGTCTTAGTTGGGAGATACATGTGAGCACTGCTTTACCCAGGTGTCATGGTACATATTCTCACCTCAAATAGAATATCATGGCTTGCTATTCGTGTTCTACTAGGTGGATTATGGTGAGTGGAATGCGGGTTGGATGTGTCAACAGTTGTTTGTATATATTAACCTAGGTTGGTAAATTAATTGATTTGGTAGTTACCGAAGGTGTTACGACCTGTCTTTATTTGATGTCAATGATGTTATATAAAATAGTGTGACTATTAGGGTCATCTGAAGATCTAATAAAAATGAAACTTGAAAGAGGATTGATACTGCAAGTTACTCAATGCAGTGGCTTGCTGTTCGGTAATTAGCCTTGGGTGAAAGATTCTCGAATTGAATATATACTATATATAGATTTATTCATTGGTATTTTGCTTTCCCTCTTCAATGTAGCCTCGTCTTTGTTACTATATATTACGCATAGCAGACGGTTAGGAGGAGATACTCATCCTTAACCATTCACGTTGTAGTAGCGCCTATCATGATCGCGTAATCGAACAGCACGTGTATCCTTAGATTGCGCAGTCCATATAGATATAAAGTAAGATAGTCTTAAGTGCCGTAAGGCAGGCTCTGCAAGCCCGATAGAACGGCAGCACTTTAGAATGCAAGAGGCGCGCACCTTGTGCCCACGATGCGGGAGATGACTGCCAATATATGTCAGCTTTTCTACATACGAAATCTTGACGACCGTACTTACTCAGTAGTATAGATTTCGCGGTAGTATTGGCGTGTTGTCTCTAGCTTAGCCATCTCCCCCTTTTCATGGCGAAACTTAGAACGCGTAAGCCGTTATTAGATAGTTCAGGGTGCACTCGCATTTTTCAAGATCCCAACATGCACCACGAACCCCGTGTTTGCGCGCAGTTCCTTCGATAACGCCTCCTCTGGCATACGCCAGACGCGGAAGTGCCTGCTGAACTCCTTGATCCAGCCCTCGAATATCTCGGGGTCGCGTAGCTGCTGGGCAACGATGCAGAGAGCAGGCGTCGCAGCCCTATCGCCTTGCCCACCGGCTTCTAGATCACACTGCCGCAGAGCACAGGCATCAGCACATGTCTGGACGAGGGGCTCGATCAGCGTGTCGTTATAGATGCAATCGCAGGCAATAACTGCGTCAAAGCTAGTGACATCCGGTGATCCCGTGAGAGAGGTTGTCACTTCGTCCAGTTCCCAGTCTAATGCCGCGAAGCGAAGATTGACTGGGTTAGCCATCGAAGACGACTTGCCCTTGCGTTTCTGAGACGACGACTTCTGGGGGACAACGATATTCTCCTCTAGGTTCTTCTCGACAAGTCGTGCCACGTATGTCTGATCTGAGAGGACGTAGCGTGACACGAGGGGAGACAAGGCCAGGCCGACGAGGCCGGATATGCCACAACCTAACTCCAGTACGCTACTTGCGGACGAGAGAGCCCCCGTTTTCCATAGTAGGTTGTCAGGCGAGCTCAGCCACGAAGCTACTAATGGGGTGATTTTCCACTACCTCAGACTTATATCAGCATGGAATACACATAAGCACTATAGCGGATCACCGGGTAGCCCATCGCCACGGTTATTATGTAAGAATACGGCGGGAACAAACTTACAACGACAGCGCCAGTAGTGCTACCCGGACGGTTCAGTATGGTTGGCGATTGGTGGATGGTATAATCTTTCCCGCCAATGGTTAGATCTATAGTTGTTGCCTGAGAGTCCACAAAACCAAGGTTCTGAGAGGGAATCTCTTGAGAGAAGAGTAAGAAGGTCTCTGATGTACACTAGTTAGCGACGCCTGGCTTTACTTACCGAGCCCCTTTCAACATGCCTTCTTCTGGGTCTTCAATCTCAGGCCCAAGGCGACCGAGTAGATCTATAAGAGCCATATGGAACAATAATCCGTAAAAGCGGGTATTCCCATGAATGAGTGGTTGGGCAGAATAGGTTCGATTGCAGCCGAGATGAATTCTGAACGGTAATGAGATGGCACAATATCTCGTGCTAAGGTGACACGGGATCGATGGCGATCTCGCGAGTCCACGTCGAGCTCTGCGCTCATGCAAAACTGCGTTACACCTCGGTCGAACCAGCGAGACTGAGCTGATCCAGACGCCTTTGGCTAGAATCCTTCACGTCGATAACCAGGTACAGCGAAACCAGCTCGTTGCTGCTTTAACCGAGTATGCACACAGAGAAATCTCCAGTATCTAGACCTTGGCGGTTCCTCAGTGCTCCTGCAAGCCAAGACCTGGGGTGACTTATTGCAAGTGAGATAGACGAAGGGACTTATCATTAGGAGTTTGATAAAAGCCGTGCATATAAAAATACTTTTCGATAATATTTGTTATGCCTAGATCACTAGGCATTAGGCTAGTTTACTCGCCTAGAGTACCCAAATCTAGGCTTAGCTAGAGCTGTGCTAGCTTAAGTTAGCGTATAATTAAAGCTCTCAAGTATTCCTAGAGTCCTAGACAGACATATCTGCAGGTCTCGGCCGAACATACTATTGGTATTATCTATAACGGCGCTATATTCATATGATATGATAACAAATCGTATTGCAGGCGTGCTAGGTTGGAGAAGTTTACAGAAGGCCAATCTCTAGAAAGGTTGCACTCGGTCCTTGAATAAACGCTTATTGGGGCGGGGTGCATCTCAGTGTTATTATCAATCTCGGTGTTGTGCAGCAAAGCAAAGCCGGTGTAGAAAGCACCTCAGAATTTGGAGTCAGGCCCTGTTGCTTGGCATGGCTCTAGGCGTCTCAACTACACTAGAATAAGGAAAGGGTTATACTCTGTTTAAAAAAAGACAGTAGACGTTACTAAAGTATTGAACAAGAGCTTCTCATCTTGTTGCCTGTTCTTGCTCGAATGTAAGACCGTTTTAGCTAGGTAGGTTTTAAAAGCACTTACGAATATTGTGACGTATGGGATAGTAGTAACTTAGGTGAGTAAGCAAACACCAATGGAACACCCCTATGTACTTCTCGGTGCTACAAAGCTGATGAGCAGTGAGGTCATACGAAGTGGTGGTGGCTATGTGACGGTACAATGCCAGCGACACATCTCGGAGACAACAGGTAAACAAAACAGCACCAATGAGTGCCGAGAAGACCTATTCCTCGTCGGGGCTAAGTAGGCGTACAGTAGGCATTCTGCACTATCAGGCGTCACAGAAGAACAAGGGCGTTCCCTCCCCCACCCCCGCAGGGGTACCCACACAATCTGATCAATCGGTACAATACCTAGTACCAATGGTAGGTACACTAATCGTGCTGTCTAGCGCATTGAGCTGTAGGGTTTCGTCATGGGGCCAGCTAAGAGTCTAATACTGCCCAGCTTGGTTGCTGCACTGTAGGCACAGGCACTGCAGGAAGGAGCCAGCTATCTACATAGTACATTGCCTGACCACCACCAATCAACCCCAACAAGTGACGACTACACTAGTGTAGGCACCTAGCAGTCTCGATTAATCGGGGCCGTACTAAACACCCGCGTAGTGTAAAAGCTGCTTCTTCCCGAGAGCACACCTCTTGCACCTACCTACCACCAACCATCCTCTCCCAGAGTCCATGACATGACGAAGTAATATATCACAGTGCCAGCCATTCCTATCGAGAACATCCTATCATTCATCACGACAATACCATCTCATTGCTACACGATCCTGACAATCTCGACTAATTTGTATTTTATTCCTCACTCACAAAGCTACTCAGCTCAGCTCTCTGCTCGGGCCAACTGACATCGACCCCGATACCCCCCGAAGACACCTCAACGCCCTTCTTTGGTGGTCTGCCTCTTCTTCCCAATCCCACATAAGTCCACTAAACCATGACAAAACACGAGTGGCGAGAGTCTAAGTTCCAGGACCAAGTCCTGCAACCCAAGAAGTGGACGCAAGGTCCATACTCGATCGAATCCCCCGGTGCTCCCGACATCGCAGGTGAGACGAAACCTCGTCGGCACCCCTTGACCAAGGATGGTTTGATCACAAAACCCGCCGAGAACATCTCTACCGCCTACGAGCTTCTGCGAGTGAGCGTTGCCAGGTATGGCAATGCGAAGTGTATGGGCTCTCGACGGCTCATCCGCACCCACCAGGAAACGAAGAAGGTCAAGAAGATAGTCGATGGCAAGGAGCAGCAAGTTGACAAGGCTTGGACTTACTTTGAGCTTAGCCCTTATGAGTATGTCACATTTAACGACTACGAGACACTGGCCCTCAACGTTGGCTCCGGCCTGAGGAAGCTCGGCATGGCCAAGGGTGACAGGGTACACATTTTCGCCGCCACCAGTGCCAACTGGCTGACTACGTTCCACGCCGCGGCCTCCCAGTCTATGGCCGTTGTGACTGCCTATGACACGCTTGGTGAGGAAGGTTTGCGACACTCGATGGTGGCCACGGCAGCTAAGGCCGTCTTCCTCGACCCTCACCTTATTCCCACGCTGGGCAACGTGCTCAAGGAAGCGAAGGAAGTGCGGTATGTCATATGGAACAGTCAGAATCAGGTCAAACAAGAACACATCAACAACCTCAAGAGCGCTTACAGCCACATCACCGTCTTGAGTTCCAAGGAGCTTGAGAAGCTTGGCAGGGATAACCCTGCTGAACCGACTCCTCCATCACCAGATGATCTATGTTGCATTATGTACACGTCTGGATCCACAGGCACGCCCAAGGGTGTGCCTCTGAAGCATAAGGCCCTTGTCGCCGCAGGTGGGTCCGTCCACATCAATCCCAAATGCTCCCTACTGACTGTTATTTTCTAGTTGCCGGCGTCAGTGTAGTTGTGCAGCCCTTTATCGGGCCTGGTGATAGTCTCCTGACCTATCTTCCCCTGGCTCACATTTTAGAACTTGTATTCGAAAATGCGTGCTTGTCTTGGGGAGCGACAATGGGCTATGGAAACCCGAAGACGCTTTCCGATACCTCTGTTCGCAACTGTGCCGGTGATATCCGCGAATTCAAGCCCTCCGTTCTTGTTGGCGTGCCAGCTGTCTTTGAAACGGTCAAGAAAGGTATCACTGCCAAGGTCAATGCTGGCGGCCCTGTAGTTCAGAATATGTTCTGGGGTGCCCTCGGCTTGAAGAGCAGACTCATGTCTATGGGGCTTCCAGGCTCCGGCTTGCTGGACCATGTTGTTTTCAAGAAGATCAAGGAAGCCACAGGAGGACGCCTCAAGCTTTGCATGAATGGCGGTGGCCCTGTATCCAAGGAGACTCAGCGTTTCATTTCTATGGCTATTGCACCTATGATTATCGGCTACGGTCTCACCGAAACTGCCGCCATGGGTACCCTCATGGACCCCTCGGAGTGGTCTTCCGACAGCATTGGTGCTATGCCTGCCTCTATCGAGATTAAGCTTGTAGACTTCCCAGATGCTGGATACTACGCTACAAACAAGCCCAACCCCCAGGGCGAGATTTGGATCCGCGGTCCCAGTGTTCTAGAGGAGTACTACCAGAATGAAAAGGAAACCCAGGAAAATATAGCTGATGGCTGGTTCAAGACGGGCGATATCGGCGAGTGGGATGCTGACGGCCATTTGAAGATTATCGATCGCAAGAAGAATCTAATCAAGACTCTAAACGGTGAATATATCGCGCTAGAGAAACTTGAATCGGTCTACAGATCTGCGATTGTTGTTGGCAATATTTGTGTTTACGCGGACCAGAACAAGGCCAAGCCGATCGCTATCATTGTCCCTGCTGAGCCGGCGTTGAAGAAGCTCGCGGCCGACAACGGCATCGAAGGCAATAGTTTAGAGGAGTTGGTCCACAACAAGAAGCTAAAGAGCATCGTACTTAGGGAACTACAGAACACGGGTCGGGCTGGCGGCTTGTCTGGCATCGAGATCATCGAGGGTGTTGCACTGTCCGACGAGGAGTGGACCCCACAAAATGTAAGTCTGATGATATCCCGACGTGTAATATTCTGTGGTACATTGCCAACTAACTTTTTACCTAGGGCCTCGTAACAGCTGCCCAAAAACTCAACCGTAAAGGCATCCTTAATAAGTACAAGGACCAAGTGGACGAGGCCTACAGCTCGTCTAGCTAGGCACTGAGCGTGTCCGCCACGACGGATGACCTTTCATTTCTGAATCGTTCATATCTAGCTAGGTTATGGGGTCGGGTGTTCGCATTCATACATTGGTTTTGGGTCCCATATGTCCCTGCGTTTGTGGTTTTCATGTTCCTTATATCCCTTTGAAGTTGAAGCTGCTGCTTGATGGGTAACGAAGCGAACCACGACTAGGGAAGCGGGACAAGAAGAAGACGATGGAGAAAGCTCCTTGTTTCATGTACACTTATGGCCGCTTTCTAATACCAAAAACTAACTATATGACTTTCTTTGCACATGAGTTGTGAATACCTGAATCCCCATCCTTGAGATTTCTTTGCCCTCTATCTTCACCCCCTACCCTTTGCGCATGACACTACAATTAAGGTTGGCCCCGACAGAAATATTAGAACCTCGGTTGAAGATTATACGTACGCCAGGGTAAGGCCTGTAGACCACATCAATCTCGCATGCGTAGAGTTTTCGAAATCAGGCGATCGATCAGCCAAGTTAGCTGCTTGCGCTGTCAAAAGCTTCTACAGGGGCCGAGCTTTCATCTCGTGTTCTCTCAACTCTAACGGGCGCGGTGACACGTACAACGGTGCCTCGGCTGTTCACATGCGCATACCCGTGACTGTGGACTGGGCGTCGGATTAGGGATGCACGTGATGGGTGGGCGATGGTGAAGTTGTGTCTGAGATTGTTGACGGTGTAGAATAGAGGGAGGTGATAATTGTGAGATATTCACAAGAGGGTGAAAGGAAGGGGGGTAGGGAATATGAGCAGTCATCTATCTAGTTACTCCTTTCAGGATTGATTGTGTTGCAGTGTCCAGATCTCAGTGCCTCGGAGTCTATTAGGATTATTAACTCAACTCCCCCATCCCACGAACTTTATCCCCTTTCACATGCCATAAAAAAATCACAAGCCACAGCTATATACCTACGCAATATAAAATTCATCCTGCAAAGGTGGTATAATATGTACTGCAAGCTAAGCCTCCACAACCCGACCCAAAAAACTACCGAGGCAACCACCCAGCCAACCATCCATGCATATATCTACATATACGGCGTACGTCGCGAGCAACACAACAAAAAACCTCCATATAAGAGGGCTGTGCTCAGCATCTGCTTCAATAACAAGTAGAGAGACCCGAGATGTGATAAGCGATCCAGGTACTGCATCGGTTGTTTGTTACACTTGCACATATATACTCCAACCCTCGCCTCGCGCCGGGCCGAAATTCGACAGATCGTCTGCTGCGCAACACATACCTACATCCTATAGCTATTGTTCCCACGCCCACTAAGCAGATGTGCTGGCATGGTTGCCTTCGCCCTGACCAATAACGAGCTGGGGGAGTTCCCAAGTAGGTAGGTAAGGAGGCTATGCTAGCGAGGCGCAGCACGGGGGAGCTTTCCTCGTGCCTATATCGTCGGTGGGAAAGCCTGTTTACTTCCTACCGAAGCTGCGAGAAAGAAAGCTGGCAAGGGAATGAATGGGTGAATGGGGTGAGTCACAAAAGGGATCAATGATGCTTATTCTTTGCGTTGTGTTGCGTGGTACTTAGTAGGTAATCCACACGTGGCCGTGACGTGCTTCAGCTAGACTAATAGTTCACTATTCAGGGCGCGGAGCAGGGAGGGAGTACAGAGTAAGTTGGCCATGAGAAAGCTGAGCTCATAATCATCAAGGTTTTGTCATTCCCTCTCAACATACAATAACGCCCACAGGAAGAAGGCAAGAGAGAGAGAGAGAGAGAGATAGGGAGAGAAGGAAAACAAAAAAGGGATCACGGCTTGTCTGTCACCGGCCCTTGCGGGAACCAAACCCCCCCCGTTTCCGTCTACGGATCATCAAGTAGTCCTTTCCCGTCCTACCCAGGCCGTCCGCCGGCCTCGCCTAGACCTTGTGGCCATGGCCCGCGTCTCTCTCGGGGGAGATCCGCACCTAGCTAGGCTAGTCGGATATCATCACACCAAGCCATCGTATAGCGATAGGGCTGACACGATTGTCTCGTCGCGTTTGCTTCCCTCTTTGAACTCGTCCATATCCAGACTGCCGTTCTCGTCTTTATCCATCATGCGGAAAATCTTCCGGACACGCTTCTCTGGGGTATCTTCATCTTCGGGTAACTTCACCATGGAACCGACCTGATTAATAAGATGACGCATTAGCAGGAATGCACCATTACTTGACTTTCCTCGTGTGATGCCGTGTGACCGATGCATACCATTTTGTATATTGCCTCTACGATCTTGAGCATCTCTTCGTAGCTAATCTTGCCATCCCCATCAATATCGTATAGTTGGAAGGCCCAATCAAGTTTGTCCTCCATCTTGCCTCGGCTCGTAACACTCAGCGCGCAGATGAACTCCTTGAAATCGATGGACCCCGACTTGTCGGAATCGAATACGTTGAAAACATAATCGGCAAACGAGGACGGGTCCCCGAAAGGGAAAAACTGCCGATAGATCTTTTGAAACTCCTCTTTCGTAAGCATGCCCGAGGGGCAGTCCTTCAGGAATCCTAGCAGCAAGAAGAGTAAGCCTTGTCACACCGGAACACGGGGTGCTGGATTCAACCTACCCTTATACCACTGTTGCAATTCCTTCTTGTCAAAGTGGGTGGACTTCTGGAGTTCGGCGAGCTGCTCCTGCGAGAGTTTGGATTGACTAACAAGAGACACGTGAGTTTAGAATGTCGCATTGGCAAAGCGAGGGTGCGCGCAACGCTCTATATTGCACACCCTCTTGACAGGAAAAGAGAGAGAGAGCGCGCGCGTGTTGGTAGTCGGGGATAGAATTGTCGCAACAACGCTGCGATGGTATCCAACGACAAGGATGGCCAAGAGGGCTAGGATGTTCTCGTTGCGGGGAAAAGAGCGACAGAAGAAGACTTACGATTTTCCCATGTTCTATGTCAGGGTATCAGGATCGACGAAGTGGAAAGAGAAAGTCAAAAACGCTCAGGAGTCGCTAATGTAGGAGATATGTAAGAGGTGTGTCTAAGTAATCGGTTACTTAGTAGTGGGTAGACAGATAGATGATGGATGGATGTATAGTTGTGTCTAGGTAGGCGGGTGGGCTAGGCGAGGCAAGGCGAAGATGTAGGTCGGTAGTCTAAGTAGTATGTATGATAAATGCTCGTGCTAAGTCCAGCAGGTACCTAAGTCCAGGTGGTGATGCGCTGCGCTACGCTGTGTGCAACAACATGCAAGAGGTGAAGTGTGGCCAGGCGGGCAGGCACTATCAAGGCGAAGTATGGTAGGACCGCGGGCCAGCGCTAGATACAGAATACAAGCAAGTACGAAATAGGTAAGTAATAAGGTGGGGTTGTAACAACGGCTAGGTACCGTAACAGGTCGCTCTTAGTACAGTACTTGTGGTGTACTTTACACTTTGCGTATAAGCGTAAGGCCAGAGCCGCATGAGTCGGGGATCGGGGCAATCGGGGGGTAATCGTTTTGTCTCGTCACACGCTAGCGCGGAATGCGCGGGGGGGCAATTCTAGAAACTCGACAAATTCAGGCGGTTCGAGAAGTTTGACAAGTTCGCGCCTCGGGTTCTTCGCTTGTGTAAAACTAAAAAGAGGGACGAGAGCGGACCCAAACTCGATTGATTGATCTAGGGGTGGGTGAGACACGGCTGTGTTATTCTCTGCCTGTTTGTTGTTGTTGTTGTAAGTAATGAAGGACTGCTTATTTCACTCCATCAGCAGACGCCCCCTGGAACAGTAACAAGTAGTGAGTAGTGAGACGAGTACATAAAGAGACGAAATGAGTAGTAGGCATGTAGCTAGGTAGGTAGCAGGTAGCAATAGACGACGGACAGGGCTCTCGGGTAGCGGTTCGGTTGTAACGCGCGACAAGGGACTGATTGACTAATTGACGGATTGATCGATCCAAAAGAGACCAGCCATTGCTGCTTGGCCCTTTGTTTCAAAACGACGTGGCCGAGGGTTCGTATGTCCAGGGCTTGGCCGCGTGGCGTGCGACCTTGACCATTCCCTATTAATTGCTAACGTCGATAAAAGACTACCTACCTACCTACCTACCTACCTACCTACCTGGGTAGAAACAATGCCTCCGCCGGCCGCTTCCGGGCTTTGACGAGATTTGAACCGCCTTCGACTGAGTAGCGCCTGGGTACAGAGTACTGGGTAGGCAGCATAATGAACGATGGTGAGTGGGTGGGCCGCACCCGCCGCCCATTCGATTGGGTTGTCTGTGCCTGCTTTTACTATATACCTCCTATAGGCGCCTAGGTGCCTAGGTGCCTAGGTAGGTAGGCACGCAGTGGGTAGGTAGGTAGGTAGAGGTAGGTAGGTAGGCAGGCATCCCACTCGAGATTTCTTTTGCTGCAGGTTCCCTTGTGTGCGTGCAGGAGGATCATAGCGAAGTGTTACAGAGAGGGAGGTAAGTAAGGGGTTAAACCGTTATGAGATTGAAGCGAGGTTGAGGATTGGGTGCAATGTAATTTCTTCACTTGGTGCTCGATGGGATGCATATCTACTGCATACGGCACTGGCAACGCAGCGCAACGCGATGGATCATGCAAGCTAGATGGGATATATCGACTTACGTATGCTTTAACCTAGTGCGATCTATGGATCTATAATTCGTGTGTGTTAATGTGTCTGACTGTATGTATGCCTGGCTATATATATAGTATCGGGCTTGACGCAAGATGGAGAGTTTGAGTTATGGTTTGATTGTAGGAACATGTGAACAAAACTAGACAAGTTGAAACCCGCAACAACTATTAAACAATGACAAGTTTCCGGTCCAATAGGAGACACCTGCCTTAGGTTCGTGTACCTAGTCTAGAGTGGTGGCACCTTGATTCGAATTAATTAGATACGGCAGGCGACAAACTAGACTCTGGAGAGACAGGATGGAATCGAAGGGAATAGCGGGGTGCTTTCTCAAGTGTGTTGGTATTCTGTATTAGTAGTGGTGGTTATGGCGGGGTAGTTTAAAGTACCTATGTAACTAGAAGTAACAGCTGCTGACAGCTGATTTCTTCATATTATTCGCCGACCTGGATAGAACCCCACTTTACATGTGTATTTACTTACCACTCACCTGGTACCGCCACACAATATTGTCTTGTAGCACACTATTCCGCTCGACGGATATTTACGTCATCCTGTAGATAGGGTATCATGTGTTGCTAATAGCATATATGTGAATATCGCTGGTTGTAGCCCGTATGTAAATGGGTTATTTACGTTACCTACCTAACTAATGTAGGTACAGATTATGTTGGCACAGCAGTTCATTTTACGATCCTGACGCAGTACAGTTACCTCGGTGCTTACGGGTCACCACCTATGCGAAGGATGCAATTAGATACCTAGCTGACGTAGCCCTAGACGAGATCATGGGCTTGTGTAACACTCCTTTAACCACTTGGGATGGTGGCTGGATGTCGCTTATACACTATTAATTTAGGCCGCGCCCGCGTACTAATTTGCCTCGTTACGAAAATGGCAAGTGTACGTCGATGAAAGATGAAGCATGCATATATATTCTTGAGAATGATATCTGACATGGAATGCATATTCCCCAGATCTGACTCCGCCAACAGTCCCTCGATCAAGTGATGGCCTGCCTTCCGCTCTCATTCTCAAGCTAATCGAATCATCAACCATTATCGTCGTCCCAGGTTCCTCCGCATGGAATATGATGTGACAAGCTGCTCGTGTAGCCCGTAAGAAAAAGTGGATTTTGTGCCCGTGATGCAAGCAATGCAAATGTGGTTTCGCCCTCAACACCATGATCGCTTGAACTCCCAACAGCAAAATGAATGCGGCCGCCCCCAAAAGTTACTGCCCTTGAACTGACATGTAGCCTACCTACCCAACCACGGCCTTCATACTAAGGCTTTCTAAGAACCCGGTGAGATCCTCCTTTCGTACTTCCACTACGCAGTGCTCGAAGCTGTCGATTCGCACGCGAGCATTCGTTTCACTGACCACATCTTGGAAGGCACTGCCGAATTTGTTTAGGCCGTAGCCGCGGTCTTTGCGTTTTTCCTGCTCGTCTTCTTCGTCCGAGTCGGAGTCCGAATCGGACTCGCTGGCCTCCGACTCGGTTTCGTTTTCCCCATCTTCGTCGATACCCGCAGCAGCTCGAGCGGCACGTTTTTCCTCCCTGATCTTTTCCTTATTTGTGCGCCGGAGTTCCCGTTCTTTCGCCTTGGCTGCTTTCGCGGCCTCCTTTTCTTTTGCGCCTTCGCGATCTAAAAACGCAAGGTCTGGGCCGCCACCGCCCCCTGTGCCGACCACGACGTAAACACCGCGCTTTTCGTTCAAGCTCGCGACTACCAGGGGTGTACCTCGTCCACCGTAAGCAAGTTTTCCGTTGGCATCTTTTTCCTGCTCTGCAAGGGCCTCGCCAATCCAGAGTGCCAACTTCGTGAGGGCGGCCGGGTGAGCGAAGAGAGAAACATCTGGACCATCTTTGATGACGCACATACGAAAAGCGTGCAGGTGTTTGATTTGCCGCTTGCCTATAAGCGATGTGCCCGTGCGAAAGATAGCGCGATGGAGATACTGTGCAGTAGGCAGGCCAGCTTTGAGAGCATCAATGCTGGGTATATATGTTAGATTTGTGATCAGACAGAAACACAAGAGAACTTACTTCTCAAGAGCATCATAAGCCTCCCAAAACCGGCTTACCCACTCCTGTGATTCGGCAGCGCCGCCGTCGTCCTCAGAATCCTGGGCTTGGCTTGCACGTATGCGGCCGTCTTCATCCATTACTGTGCTGTGCCTGCCGACCTCAAGTAAGGCGCCGATTACCACGCCGACATCCTGTGCACTAAGCGTTGCGCGCCAGCCCCAGCTTCGAACAAAACCCCAACCATCCTTAGCGCCTCCTCTGTCCCTGCCATCCGTTTCTGCAGCGGGTACCATGTCGTCCAGGTTATATAACGAAGCGTATTTCAAAAGTTTGCTGCGTAGTTCCTTTTTGACCATCATATCCATGTGCGTGTAGCTCTGCTTGCATTGAACTAGGCTCACGCCCATCTTGGCCAACAGCTTGTGTAGGCGCTTCAAGCCACTATCGCTCCATATACGCAACCGCGAGAAAAGATAGGGGGAGTGAAGCATACTGTCGTACAAACTCCAGTGTCTTATGAGCAGGAACTTGGGCTCAGGAGAGAGCCTTATACTTGTATCTTCTGGACTTCTGGCCGTTGTTGGAATGACCCCGGCACTTTCTGCAGCCGTGACTCTAGCGTCTTTAGATCCAAGCTCTGGTGGATTAAGACGCCGTACTTCGTCTCTCAAGAGTTGTCTTATCCGTGCTCCGCGAACGCCCATCCACCCGTTGGTTAATTTCGAATCGGAACCGCGAACCGTGACGGCAAGTCCCGCGGACGAGCGACCATAAAGTTCCGTGGAAGTCACACCAACAATGGTCAACCATAGAAGATCGTTATCCTCTCTGCCCAGCTCTGATGCTAGAGAGTATATCATGGCAGATATTGGCTCTGAATAAGAAGCACCCATTCGGTAGTATTTCCGAAGCACATCTTCATTTTCGCGCCTCATTCTTAAGAGTCGTCGCCTCAATGTACGAGCAGACGGCGCTTTAGGGGGCTGTGCTGCAGATGGCGGATCGTCTACGTCATCAGAAAACATTACAGAGTTCTGTAGAGAGACCAATCCTCGTTGTGCTGGTCGACGTGGTGAATCGGGAATTGGTGTTGACTATATTATTTATCAATACCACCACAAGAAATGAGTGCCAAAGAATCTTACCGAATTACTTCGCCTCCTCTGCCGTGGTCGGTCATCGTCATCGTCGCTAGTCTCTTCATCACGATCTGACCAGGATTTTCGCTTCTGACCCGATTTTGCTCCGGCCTCCTGCTCCGGCTCTTGCTCACTTTCCGACCCGCTGTCATCGTATGCCTCACCGTGATCCTCAACATCTGGCATCTCAACTAGGCTCAGGTAAGCATCTCGTTCTGCATCTAACCCTTCCTGAATGTCGCCGTCGTCAAAAACTACAATGCCACCCTTCCCAGGCTTATAGGAACGCTCTATACGGCCCGAGGTAACACCCCTAGGGCCGCGTGATTGATAGCTCGCGGCAGCATTTGAGATAGGGTCAAGAGGAAACCCTCCAAAGACATTGCCCAAATTCCACGGCCTATGCGAGTCAATTACCCATACCTCGACACCGTTGAAGCTTGACTCTTCCCCCTCGACCTCGAGACCTAATATTGTACCCATATCAACCATGCCACCGACGCCAAGGCAGATGACGACACCTCCACTTCCACCGCGTGTCTCCATCATAGGCGCCACAAGCTCCTGGCCAGCGCGTTCGAGATCGCCATAGCCAGCTACCGGGTGAATCTTATGGGGTATGTAGTCATGTTTAAGGAGCCTGGTAAAGATTCGACAAGCGCTGAGAGCATCGGGTTCGAGGGCGACAAGGATCAAGACCGGAGGCGATAGCGGATGCCGAGTGTTTTGTAGGTGAGTGTAGAGTTTGGATATGAGGTCGCGGGGCAGATACATTATCGGGGAAGTATCTGAGCTCGCACTCGACGTTCTACGGCAGATTCATGAGGTAACGTATATGCAGAGGGTTTGAATGTAAACTTGAGTTTTTAGCACTGCGACTAAGCCCACGAACAACGTCGGGTGGGCGGCAAGACTGTGCGGTTGACTGTCTTCGATACTGGAACGGAATAGAGGCCAATTGACAGAAGAATTCAACTATTAATGCTCTCAGAGTAGACTCTAGGTAGACAATGTGATCAAGGTAGACTTCGGGCGGGTTGGAGGTTGTAGGTGTTGTGTGGCGTGGTCTAAGTACACGAGAGGGTGGGAGGTACTTTAGTGGATTCGTGTAAGTGTTTATGAGAGACGCGGTTAGAGCTGTAGACGCGACGTGCGGTACAGAATGCCACTAGAAAAAAAAGTACCTGCCTACCAATTGAACACTGTGCGGGACAACCCGCTGCACGCCAGCAAAGTCCCCACTAGATAGAGCACAACACCACCGATAGCTGCATAAAGAATAATTCTTCATTCACCTGCACTTGAAGTCTAGGGATTCACATGTAAACGTGAGACAAACATACATGCACGTGCACATATTTGAATGGCTTATCAATTCTTTATTATCTTCAATGGTTGTTACTTAGGCCTTTAGGTCGGGTTAATTTACGGCGATTTTTATACCTTGTGCAGCACCTTACAAGTACTTACTTTCACACCTAAAAATGCAGCATGATTATATATGTGCTTCAGTACCATTAAACTGCGCTTTATAACATCACAATACATAAAATAGGCCATTTAAATCTACTATGATCTTAAGAATGAGCAGTTAATATTAAGGCGATAAAGTGTTGCCTTAGGTATCTATTGTAGAATGACGTGAACAGGAGTTCCCTTTGAACCTCAAATAAGACAGAATAGAGATACAATAAAACCAAAGAGATGTAGCCATCGAAATACCTAGAGTTGTAGCATATCTTATATACCAATCTAATTGTTATATGATTACTCGGGGAAGCAAAGTGATAAATACCGATTTGCACCTTTAGTTGTTAGGTATCCAATCAAAAATGAGATGATGCAAATAACCTAATTTCGAAACTTCGCTAACTTCATAACTATCAATCGCAAACGACCTACAGGTAGACAGAGCCGCCCTTTATTACACCAACATGCCACTTCTTAGAAAAGAACAAATAATACATTTCCTCAATGACAATAATAACAGCAGTTGAATATAAGACGCAGCTTATGAAACATTGCTCCGAGGCAGCATCAACGATCCATGCCGAGTGTGCTGAAATACTCGCTGCCAAGGACCAGTATGACCAAGTCACCATCATCGAAACCTCCGTCGCGGGGTGTGGTACGGCCCTCGTCGAACTTCTCTCTCGCCAGGCGAATATAGTACATGGTCTATATGAAAATCACCTCCAAACCAACACAGGCGCACCAGAGATAAGTTCGACGCAGAAAGATAACCTTGCCCTCAAGCGATTAGAAGACATTGCGTCGATCGCTTACTCGAAATTCTACGCTTACCTCTTCAAGGATCTACCCGTGTATTGGAGGCAGTTGTATACCGATGCTCGGATCTTAAAGTTCTGCCTCCTTCTGCTAAGGTCGCCATATGCTGCAGTCCAGCATGAGCCAGATAGGGCCACTTTTGAAAATGCTGTCGCTGGTGTGCATAGACACGACTGCTTAGATGAGCTCGTCAAAACGCTAGATCTCGCCCTGATCCTAGCAGGCGCCGCGGGCGAGCAGAGAGGTAGAAGATGGATTGATAAGGCCTTGGAGCTCCTCCATTTCATCTGGGTAGCAGAAAGCAAAGGACAGGATGTGGACAACAGCTCAGCGGCCAGACACACCCGACCGGCGAAGCGAGCAAAGCTCTCGGGGGACCATGAGGCATCAAATATGGATGATGCCCACCTTACAAGTGCCACATTCTCAACGCACGAGCCGTTCACTCCACCCGTAACGCACCCTATAAGGAAAACCGAGGCGCTATCCATCGATGAGTTCCAGACATACATGGACCGACCCAGAGATCCCAAGCTCGGCCCCGAGCCCCTCATCATCCGCGGTACCCTTAGCGAATGGCCGGCTCTAAGCACGCGCCCATGGAACCGGCCCTCATACCTGTTATCCCAAACCTTCGGCGGCCGGCGTCTCGTGCCCGTGGAGATCGGCCGCAGCTACGTCGACGAGGGCTGGGGGCAGAAGCTGCTCACATTCGGGGAGTTTCTACACACATACATCGACCCAACCTCCGTCCACAGCACCACGAATCCCCCCCCTACCCACACCAACCCAGCCCCCCACAACACCACGCTACCCCTCAACCCAACAGCCTACCTAGCCCAACACCAACTCTTCACCCAACTCCCCTCCCTACGCGCCGACATCCTCATCCCAGACTACTGCTACACCGCCCCTCCCCCGCACCCTCTCTCCCCAACCCTCGCCCAGCCCGAGCTCGCCGCGCCGCTCCTGAACGCCTGGCTCGGGCCCCCGGGCACCATCTCGCCGCTGCACACGGACCCGTACCACAACGTGCTCGCGCAGGCCGTGGGCCGCAAGTACGTGCGCCTGTACGCGCCGCGCGAGACGCCGCGTCTCGCCGCCCGCGGGCGGGAGCGCGGGGTGGAGATGGGGAATACGAGTAGGGTTGATGTTGGGGTTTTGGAGGGGTGGGATGCTGGGAAGAACGGGGGGAGCGAGGAGGGGGGTGAGGCGATGAGTGAGGAGGAGATCGAGGCGTTCAAGGCGATTCCGTTCGTTGACTGTATTCTTGAGCCGGGGGATGCGCTGTATATACCTATTGGGTGGTGGCATTATGTCAGGGGCTTGAGCGTGAGCTTCAGCGTGAGTTTTTGGTGGAATTGAGGGAGGTGATATGTCACGAATAACGAAATATGTAGACCTTCCTCGACCCTCGATATGATTATATTCAATTATTTGACGAGGCGCGTCATTTGTAGTGCCCTAGTCAAATGGTATATATACACAGTGAGCGCATCGATGGGCACTCGATTTCTAGGGGTTTAACCCCAAGTACCGCCACCACCACCACCTCTTCCACCCCTCCTCTGGGCACTAAGTCGCCAGTCATCTTCGGTAGCAAATTTATTATACAAAGGCTGGATGCGTTCCGCTTTCTTGCGTTTACTGAGCTCATTCGATGGAGCCACCTTGAAAAACGTCGGCGCAGCCTCGACGAGCCATTTCGGCTCGATGCTCGTCGTGCAGTGCATGTACTCTTTCACGGTGAGGACAAGACTAGAGTAGATCACCCACTCGGCCTGCTTGCCGAAGAGAGCTGAGCTTGGGTGCAAGTAGACGGGTGTCCCCTCGACTAGAGTCTTGTAGCCCTCTTGCGGGTCCTTCCGGGCCGCGTTGCGGAAGAAGCCCGAGCATAACGCTTGGCGCACTTTTTGTGTGTCGCGACCACATGAAACGATGGGGTGGCGATACCTCTGCATGATCTTCAATAGTTGATCCCTGACATCCTTGGATCGCTTCATTGAGCGGAATTGGATAAAATTCTCGAAACACCACGGGGAGGAATATCCACTTTGTTTCCAAGCGTTGAAGACGTTGAGGAGCGTGAGATGATCGCCATGGGGGTCGTGGAACTTGGCCTTTTTCTGATCTGCTTGTGTCTGTTTCTCCTTGGGCCGATAGAACGGGGTAGGCATATTCAGCATGGCTACAATAGTCATGATTTCATCGGAACAACCCAGATCGACTGAATAGATAAGTACCTTAGCCAAGTCAGGTTCCATTGGGAAATCAGCCATCTTGCGACCAAGTCTCGTAAGTAAGCCTTCGTCGTCCAGCGCAGATAGCGCATAAAGGGTCTCCAATGCTTCAAGCATAGTATTCGTTGGGGGCGGATCCATGAAGTCGAAATGGAGGAGGTCATTGATGCCCATTGCTTTCAACATGAGAATAACATGAGCCAGATTCTGCCGCTGAATTTCTGGCGGCGTTGTTGGGAGCAGCTCTGAGTTGTACGCTGCTTCTGTATAGAGTCGGAAGCACTTTCCGGGCCCAGTACGACCAGCGCGGCCCGCACGCTGATTAGCCTGAGCTTGAGAGATTGGGACGACTATCAAGGAATCCATCCCTAGTTTCGGATCGTAGCTATTTTGCTTCACGAACCCCGGGTCCACCACATAGTAAATACCATCAATTGTAATGGATGTTTCAGCAATATTTGTCGCAATGACGACTTTTCTAGCACCAGGAGGAGCGGGCTCGAAGACTCGAGACTGGACTTCGGTTGGAAGACTGGGATTGTGTTAGCAGAGACTAACTTAAACCATTTAATGGAGCAGCACGCTTACCTGCTGTATATGGGGCAAATCATCAGCTCGGGGACATTAGGCCCCAAAGCTTTCATACGCTCGTATAAAATTTCACAGCTTGTGTCAATTTCCTCCTGTCCAGTAAGAAATAGAAGTATATCGCCACTGGGTTCCGTGAGATGGATTTGCATGATTGTGACAAGGGCAGAACTATAAGAAGTTAGCAATGGCACTTTTGTATAATCCAAGATAGGCAAAATAAAATCTACGCAACACTTACTCTAGGTAGTCTGATTCCGGTTCACGGGAGTAAAGGATTTCGACAGGGAAAGTACGACCAGGGATTGTGAAGATAGGGCATTGGTTGAAGTACTCCGAGAACTTGTCAGCATCGAGAGTAGCCGAGGTGACGATAACTTTGAGGTCAGGTCGACGTTTCAGCGTCTTTTTCAGTAAAGCGAAGAGAACATCTAATCCAAAGGTTAGCACTGGTGTTCTCAAAGGGGTCCATTAGGGGGCTTTCATACCAGTTGATATAGTACGCTCGTGAGCCTCATCTAACATGATAACCGAGTACCTTCTCACGTCTGGGTCTATGAGAATCTCACGTTCCAACATGCCGTCCGTCATGTACTTGATCCTAGTTGAGGGGCTTGTCTTATCCTCAAATCGAATTGTGTAGCCGACTTCCTGGCCAAGTTCACATCCCATCTCCTCAGCTACACGCTTAGCGACAGACATAGCTGCTACTCGGCGTGGCTGCGTACATCCAACCATTCCATTATTAGAGAACCCCGCCTCGTCAAGATACTGTGTTAGCTGAGTTGTTTTGCCGGAACCAGTCTCTCCCACGACAATCATAATCTGGTTCTCTTTGACAGCCTTGATGAGCTGGTCTCTGAAGGCGAAGACTGGAAGACTCTCCCTCTGCTCTTTCATTGACATGTTTGTGCGCTTGCCCAAAGACTGATCTTTAAGTCCAATAACACGTCTCCACTCGGGAACACCCTCAGATTTGCCAGCATTGAGCTTCGAGTTGCGCAAGTCGCTCGCAAATTGCCTGCTATCTGGGTTTGCCATTGGGTCGTGCCATTGCGACGAAAGATCCACTTTAGATTCCTGTTCAGCTGCCTCGGCCTCCTGTTGTCGTAATTCCTTCCTTTCCCTAGCCAGCGTGGCACCTGACATGGCCGCTCGGTTGAGCGAGCCATCTGGAGCTTTCACTACTTTGATAGGTGACAGTTCCAGGGACTGTTTCGTCTGGCCTGCTAAAAACGGTGGTTCTTCCTCTCGAACTTCAATGTCTACCTCCTCTTCGAGTTCCATCTCACCATCACCACGAAGAGTAGCATTATAATCCTCTTCAAGGTCGGGATAATCTGCGGCTTTGGCGACACCCGAAGCAATAAGTTGACGAATTTCCCACCGTTCAGGAGAGGTCATTCGTTTCTTATGCTTCCCTCTCGACCCTGCGTAATCTGCAAGGGCGGCGGTGTTATCAGGTTGCAGAGGGGCGACTCCATTTCGACTACCGAGGCTCTCCATGTTAGCGCCTGACTGAATTCGTGCCGCAGGGGCAAGGTCCATGCCAGTCTCCTGGTCAACATCTTTCATAGAGAGTCCTATACGGGTGCCCTCGATTTTGACGACTTTGACTTTGATACTCTGACCTTTCGCGAGAAGGTCTGATGGGTGATTAACCCTCTGGCCTTGCACAAGATTTGATATATGAACCATGCCGTCGACTTTGCCCTTGACATTGTGTAGATTCACGAATGCGCCGAATTCCTTAATGCCCGTCACATGGCCATCGTAAACCTTGTACAACACGGGCGAATCGTCGAGTTCCGGCTCAGGGGGGCGCCGCAGTACGTCGTCGTCTTCATCGTCGTATTTCCGTTCCCGTCGACTCCTACCATCTCTTTCTCTTCGGCCACGGCGGTAGTCATCGTAATCGCCATCCCTGCGATCCCGAGAGCGTCGCCTCTCTTTCCGCCGGTGTCGCCCATCCTCGTCGCGGGGACTCCTAGACCGTTTTCTCGAAGGTGCGTCGCCAAAGTCGCGAGAGTCGCGAGATGGTTTAGGTGCTAAGCCTTCTAAAAGTGCGAGGGTATCGTCTATCTCGTCCGCCTCGTTAGTCGCCTGGACTTCCTTGTCAGGTATGCTCAGGCCCTTGAAAACAGACTCTTTCTCATGTAACGACCGTATCGGCTTCTGGTCGTCCTCGTGCGTGTTCGCGTTGCCGTTCGTCTTCTTAAACTTGGGGTGCATGGTCAGAACCAGCCGGTCCACACTGTCGAATAAACTGGCTGGCCAGCTTGCGCCACCCATGCCAGCCAGTTTCTCCTTGAACTCGCTAAGTTTTCCACATTGTAATCGTTGCGCAATGATAAATTCGGCGAGGGTCTTTTCGTTTATGCCCAAATGGTTCTGTAACTCGGACTGGACCCTGGAAACAAGCGATAGCAGCTCGAGCTCCTCGAGGTCGTCCATGCTTGATTGAAGGGTAGCTACCCTTGGTGCAGCTCCTTTTTTAGCAAAGCACTCTCAAACTCGGACCTTTGATTCCGTGCACGTAGCGGTGTTGCCGTTTTTTTAGAGGTGAATACCTCCGGATTATAAAGTTGCAATAGAGAGAGCGTCAAAGAGGTTCTTGATGACTTTCTCGCAACGGAATCCCAACGCGATAAGGATAAGCGCATATTAGGGATCATGTAAATTCATATATCGAGGTAGATGTAAGTAGCCTGCCACCTTTATGCAATTTACTAGATATCCACCTGTTACAATGGGATCCATTACCTACCTAGGTATGGTTAAGAATCCGCCTAAAATCTGCAGCGCTATGTAACTGCGCCGCATTGGGTTATACGCCTGCCTAAAGATGCCCACCCGGCCCCTAGCTTTCCTCTCGTAGTGGCGTGATCCACTCCTCCGTCATTGCAACCCACCAGTCATTGAAGGCCAGCAGCTTCGAACATCTACTCATATCTACTGAACCCTCCTCTACAACATTTCCATACAAACTGCTTCAGGATACAACACCATTAGAGAGACAAAACCAAGTCGATAGACCGCCCAATATGTGCAGCGCAGATATCTTCCTCGGCGTGATAGCCATCTTATTCCCACCTCTAGCTGGTACGTCATCACGAACCCCCTCTAGATGAGAGCCGAAATCCATACAACCACCATACCCTCTCGCAGCTGCTTGCTACACAGCATATATCGCTTCGATGAGCACAGCTGTGGTTGCGAAACTGGAATCTACATTTATTCTCCAACGATAGTTAACGAGAGTGGATGACATACACGATGAAGCGCAAAAGCTAACAATTCCATATCTTAGTCTGGGTGAAGTGCGGCCTCTGCTCCGCCGACTCCGTCATCAACATCCTCCTCTGCTTCCTAGGCTACGTGAGTATTCGCCTCGTCCCATATCCCATCCACCCCATCCCATCCCAACAACCACCACACACCCATCCCTCCCCTACCAACCGCCTAACTAACAACCCCTCCAGCTCCCCGGCCTATTCCACGCCTGGTACATAATCGCCAAGTTCCCCGAGGCCGACGACTACGAGCGCGTACCGCAAGACTACGAGAGCGGCGGCCGCGTAACATACGTCTACGTGCAGGCGCCCCAACCCCACCAGCAGCCACAGTCGCAGCCGCAGCCGCAGCAGCAGCCGAAACACGGCCAGCCGATGAACTACGGGACCGCCTCCGCCTCCGCCCCCGCCCCCGCCGGATCTTCCTCTTCGCACCAGGGCAGCAGCAGCAATGGCGACAACAACGACCGTGCGCCGCCTACATACGCCGAGGCTGTCAAAGGGGACCACAAGATCCAGTCGGACGAGTAGACTGTTTTTCAACACTGCACTTCCAATGGATTTCGGTCAACGGTTGTAGATATGTTAGGATGAATTTGTGGCAGTAGAGCTGCTTATGGCTGGAAGAGAGGGAAAGGAGGAAATACACAGGCGCGAGGATTTTCTTAGCACCCCAGTATAAAGGCTATTGTATGATTATAACGAGAGCTGTCAGTACAACTCACTTTCCAGGACGGGCTTAATGACATTTGATTCACATATAGGCGTTTATTATATACAGTGTTAGAGTTGGTTTGAACGGGAACACCTGTTGGCACACAATGTTGCCGTTGCCCAGGTACCATTAAACCATTAGGTAGGGCAGCTAGTTGTTCAAGCTCATCACAACTTATGCCTTATCGACTTACTCTCCGTACCCTTCGCTTCCAATTACGTTCATTCTCATCGAATTGTAGGTCAAGTCTAAACTCCACCAAGTTTACAATCTCCCCCTCCTTCATACCAACCAGATACTCCCTCTGCCGATAACACGTGAAAAGAGACCCTCACTTCCACACATCACTCCCCGTCTCATCAGTATCATACTCCCTCTCCTCCCCCTCCCCCTCCACAAACCCATTCACGCCCTCCGCAGCCCTAGCCTTCGCCCCCCGCCCCTTGGCGGCGCGCCCATGGTACACGCAGACGCCGGTGCCCCCGGACTTGTGCCGCTTGTTCGCGGGACACATGGGGCTCGAGGGCAGGTGCTCGGGCATGTCGAAGCGGAAGGCGGCCGCGGCGCGCTGCTGCTGCCGCTGCTGCTGCCGCTGCTGGTCGCTGGCGAAGCCGACGCCGTGCGACACGGGCACGTCCCACCACGCCTTGCGCGAGGAGCGCTTGCTGCTGCTCTCCGTCGTCGTCGAGGAGGATCCGACGTTCGTCGTGCCGCCGCCGCCACCGCCGCTACTACTGCTGCTAGCGTTCTTGTTGGCGCTGCCGCTGTTGGTCGTGGTAGTGCGGGTAGAGATAGGGGTGGAGATGGAGATGGAGATGGGGGTGGAGACGGGGCTAGGGGTGGGGAGCCGGCGCCGGCCGATGTCGTTGACGCTCCGGATCACGCTGTGCCCGCTGCTCTCCGTGTCGCTGTGGCGGTGGTCCGTCTGCGGCGTGCGGGCGCGCGGCGTGGCGCGCGGCGTGGACGACGTGCTCGACTCCCCCGGCGTGAAGTACGTCGAGAGCGTCGTCTTCTTCGGGGCCGTGTGCGCGTCTTGGCGGGATAGAGGGGGGCGGTGCGGGGGTGGTGAGTGCGGCCTGAGGACCGAGAAGAAGGAGCGCGGGAATTGGTCTAGGGCGTTTTGGAGGATGGGGGGAGTCTGGACGCGGATGGCTTCCTGTGAGATTGTTAGTGATGAGTAGTTATTGGACATGTGCTCGGCGGGGATGAGTATTACTCGTAGCGGGAGGGGTAGGGAATACTTACGCCGCCGGGATAATCGGGAGTCCAGCTGTTCGTCGGTTCTATGCGCATGTCAGCGAGAAATGGCTCATCCAGACGTGCCTGTGACCTGTGTATCCGTCTTCCTATTTGCCGTTGTGTGTGTAGTTCAGACGAGGGCGGAGCTATAACATACTAGGAGCCACCACCTCCTTTTTGGAAACAACCGCTGGGTCTGGAGACCGGTTGCGAACGGGAGAACTTGATAAGCTTGAAGTCTTCTTCCGTGTAAACAGTTTCGTAGTGCGCCGCTTGAGCGACGTGCGGCTTTTCTCGCTCCCCGACGACGACTTTCTCACCGTCGAGCTTGGTAACTGCAGTCTTTTCGACCTCTGTTTGGTATCTCATATTTAGCCTCTACTTATATAACCCTTGATCGCCAGTTGTCTAGCTTCAGAAGGAGAAGGGATGATGTAGTCACTTACTAGTCGGCGCTCCGAGAGTATCCGCCAGTTCATGAGCGACTTTTTCGGCTTCACTTCCTCGGCAGTGGGACCAATCTCTAACACCAGCCGCTCCGGAACTGCCGTTTCTAGTGTAACCCCGACGACTAATTGCCTACCACTTCCAGTCATAGATGGGACATGACCGACTGGTTCTATTTCATTCTCGGTGCTTGAGAGGTGCGACGGCGAATGAGTCGCTCTCGACCCAGCCACTGAGCTGCCGCTGATGCTGCGGTTTCTGGAGGCCGCTTCTATCGACGGCCACTGGAGCGACTGCACGTGTGCCTCCTCGGTCAGGTACGGGCTTGGGAGGGGACCATCCGCCATGCGTTTGAGGTGGAAGAACGACCCGCCACTCTCGCTACTTTCCGTCGCGCGGCTGAGCGATCTGCGTCCCGCCGAGTGGTCCGGCGATTTCTCCGTCTTCTCCTCGGAGAGGGAAGGGGTCGTATGAGGCGTGGTATGAGGGGTCGTGCGAGGGGCCTGAGCCGAGTGCTTCGGGGATTCCGAGCTGGACTTCCCGGACCGCTTGCGCCACCTGAACCCCCTCGTCGAGTCCTTGGTGGGCGTCTGCACGATCTCGCGCTCCGCCCAGTAGCCCGCCGGGAACCACACCCACTCGTAGCCCTGCTTCGCGGGCCGCGGCGGGTCGATGCCGGTGGGGAGGAGTTCCTTGATGCTCGGGTGAGGCGTGAAGGTGAAGGGCGACGTGCCCGTCTCGGGGCTCGCGCTGGAGGCGACGGACGCCGAGGGAAACCTGCTGCTGGAGCCGTCCATGGGAGAGATGCTGCGAGGCCGCTATCTACCGCTGACTCTCCGGTGGCCGGGCCATTCGCTCAACGGACTGAGCTCCCCTCCACTCTCGTCGTCCATGGTGTAAGTTAAAGGCTCGGAGAAGTGGATGGTGGAGCGTCGTCGCTTCGCCGCTAAGTCTATCGACATGCGTTAGGTTTAATAAGACTGCATAAATGGATGGGAATGATTCATTGTCAGCTAGGAAGAGGTGATTGCGGCAATCAATAAGCAGGTATCAAATGCAGTTCTTTAGGTAGGTAGCATCGGTTTGTCCTCCAGCTAAAATCCTTAGCTGTGAAGCTATTCCTAACACTTGTGACAATGACAAAATGCAGGCTAGGGTAGGAACATGCTTTGCACACTGGGCTCGGCAAGAACCCTGCACTTGTCATGTCTAGGCAGGCCCTTAAAAGCCCTTGGTGCTTCTTGCGGTCTCCTGGCTTGCTGTAGACATGAAACAGTCGACGCAAGGTTAGCCCATTGCAATCTAGGTTGAGATTACCTACTATGGTGTTAGAACACCTGAGAAAGCACGAATATATGGGAAAGGTAGAGACAGGGAAGTGGTATTCCTAAATATCGTATCTATATAACCGAGTACATGCCTCCTATGCATGCATGTATTTGTACGTATAATGTACAGAACATATAATGAAGGCCGGCCTATAGCCTATTTCGTGACCCAGTCGTACCCATAACGCCATCCATGCTGAATAGTAGGTAATGATACAACGCGCATGCCGAGAATACGTGAACTTAGAGTCTTGCCCGGCCGCCAGGCTCCTGTCCAAGCCCCGTGTCCCCCGCGAGTTGGTCACGGTTATCATACAATGGTTCTTCGGGTCTCTCCTTGTTCCACTCTTGGGGTTGGGGCTCCTCGTCTTCCTGAGAAAAATCACCCAGCAATTCCCCCTTCCTGCGCTCTTTAGCCTTTGCCAGCTTGCGAGCAGCTTCCATTCTCTTCCTCCGGCTCCTAGACGTCTCCGAGACGCCAGCCAGATAGTCATTAATTTTGACTTCAACTAGCTCCTTCACGTGGAAGGCTAGGTTCTGGCTTGTGAAGATGCCGGTAAATCGATAGGACAGCCAGAGATACAAAGTGATAGACTTATGGAGGGCTTCTAATTTCCGCAGGTATTCTGCCTGCCCCCCCGGTTTCCAATGTTCTGCGTTTATATCGAGCAGTTCTAAGGGCAACTCAGGTATGTCAAGTAGCTCACCGCCCTCCATTCTGGAAACAGCTCTAGCAAAAACCTGAAGAATTTTGTCGCCATCGCGGTCCCTCAATGCGACAGGCGCATTTAGAAACACACAGCGATCGTAAATCGACATCCGAAATGGCTGTATCAGGTCCGAAATGTCTAGCATCTCTTTAAGGTTACATAGATGAAATTTCGGAGATAGCATCGCTATGTCGCGAAGGCGTACGAGGATGAAACTGAGTGGGGTATTCGGTGGGAAATAAGTGGACAAGCGCTCGATTGCAGATGTGGGAGGCTGGATGCCGGCTGTTTTGATGGGCTCCGGTTCCGAGTCAAATGCCTTGATGACATTGGCCAGGTCTACATCTTCCAAAGCGGTCACTAGGCCTGGACCGCTAGGCTTAGGCTCAGAAGGTGTACCATCCGATGTGCCAGCTTGGATAGCGTGGTTAGCAGTTCTGAAGCGACCTGCTCGACCGCCAATCTGCTTCAGCTCAGAGATTGACATTTGTCGGAAACTACTGCTGTCACGCTTATGTGTAGCCTCAAAGACAACGCGCCTGATTTCGAGGTTTAGGCCCATGCCAATCGCGTCACTAGCAACGAGGTAATCGTAGTCATTATTAGGATCGTTGAACAATGCGGCCTGCTGTGCACGTGTTTCCGGTGGCAGAGATCCGTAAACAACAGCAGCACGCTTGCCCGTGGCCTCCTCGATTTGCTTCTTGAGAGCGTGGATGCCGACGCGGGTGAATGAAACAACGGCATCACCTTTCTCTAGATTCTGAAGTTGGCCGTTTAAACTCTCATGCATGGTTTCCAGACCGCTGAGCCGCTGGTACCGTTTTACTACGCATTTATCGCCGAGCATGGCGCAAAGTGATTGGACCAGCTCGACGGCACGCTCCTCTCCACAAAGATGTAGCTCTTTGGCTTGGATACCGAGGAGTGCCTGTGACCAGGCCCAGCCTCTCTCGACGTCGCCTATCATCTGGATCTCGTCAACTACCGCGACCTCTACTGGCCGATTGAGAGGCGCCATCTCGACAGTACAGCTACTGAAGTACGTGTCAACGTCTTTAGGAATACGCTGCTCCTCTCCTGTTATCAGAGCACAGCTCCTGCCTTTCGCTATAAACCGGGTGTAAACCTCGTGGGCTAGTAGGCGAAGGGGCCCGGCGTAAATACCAGACTTGGCAGCCTCGAGTGCTTTCAGAGCATGGTAAGTCTTGCCAGAGTTGGTCGGGCCTACGTGTAGGTAGATGGTGCGCTGGAGAGCTCGAGTGGCAGGATACCATTCGTAAGGGTAGCGCATATCGGCGATCTTCCGGTGGGTATCAAGGATGTTATTTGGGAACCTGGAGCGCATAAGAAAGCTTTGGAACCCATATTTGATCTCGATGCTTAGACCTTTGACATCTTGGGTGACGAAGGAATTGCGAAGGGCCCAGAAGAAACGATTATCCTTCTGCGAGGTGAGATTCTTCTGGATGGCCAGGTCACAGGCCGAGACGATCAACTTGCGGTACAGCTTGGTCTCACGATCAAAGTCCAGACTAGAGTTGACACCAAACGCCCTGTATTCACTCTGCTTCAGACTCCAAGGCTCCATGCTGAGCAAGTCGTCGAAGCGAGCAACCGCCAGCTTGCAAAAGATGGAGAGGGTTCTTTCCATAGCGCGCCGATCAGCCGTGGCTGGTCGAACGTTTGACATTGCATGCAGTGTCCTTTCAGCCATTGAACTTGGTGTCATCGGGACATGTTTTCTCTTGGCCTTTTCCCTCGAGGCGCTGCTCGAGGTGCTGAAGGCATATCGGGAGAGCGATCGAGGTGCGAGGCTCGTCCTAGCCAAACGGCTGCTGCTGAAAAGGAAGCGCATGACAAGCAAGCCACCGCGAGGTCGAAACCATATTATGTCACCAATAAAGACGTTGAGCGGTCTCAGGAGGGCCAGTTTCTGTTGAAACCTTGTGGACCTACTGAAGTAGGCGGACAGCAACTATTAATACCATGCGGATTCGTACCATCAAAAAACAGTATCAGATATTTTACCGTGCAAGCTATCATTTATCTCTTATCGCGCGCTGTGCATATAGAGGGGTACATACTAGGTACTTTGTATTCACTTTTATTGCAAGACTTTCACATGTCACACCCCCCAAATTGCATGTACCGTATATAGAGGTACATAAATACAGTAGGTATACATACCAGGTAGGAGGTAGGTAGGTACCTACTGAATACAGAATACCTACAGTGCATCCATGACGCAGAACAGGGGTTTTAGAGTGATACTTCGGGACTGCACAGAGTATCGTCATTCATTCCTGCTCAACGCTCACTACTTACTTACCTACCTACAACCACATCCCTGAAGATTGCCAGTATCTAATGCGACCACCTTCTACACTTGACGTGCAACTCTCCCTACATACTACGTGCCTTTTATATCTTTCTATGATCAACCTCATTATTTAAGTAAAGATTGCACCTACACCTCACATCGAAATACCATAGACATCCGAGAGCGTACGTGGTACTACCAGTGAAACGACAATGGCGTCTTCTTCAACCCAGACCCCCCTCCTCTAGTAAGTCGCCCTCCAGCATCATGCGCCTCACGATAGACATAGCCCGAACGATCACTAACCCCCGTCCGCCGCGCCCAGCTCGTGCATAGCGCACAACACCACCATCCTCACCGAGTGCACGACCTCGGCCTCGTCGCAAACATCCTCGCTGGCCTCGGTGATCCTGCCCAAGATCGCGCACGACACGCCGCAGAAGCTGACCTACACGCACGGCACGCACCACATCCACTACATCGCCGAGGCCCCCTCGGCGTACCCCGCGGAGGCGGCCTCGGCGGGCGGGCTCACGTTCCTGGTGGTGGCGGACGCGTCGCTCGGCAGGAGGGTGCCGTTCGGCTTCCTGTTCGAGATCCGCAAGCGCTTCTTCCGCGAGTTCGACGAGGCGAGCACCGACTTCGCCGACCTGCCGAATTATGGCGCCGGCAGCTTCAATGCGGCGCTGAGGAGCCTCATGGTCGAGTACGGCACCACGAGTGGGGGCCGCGACGACGCTATTACGAATGTGCAGCGGGAGATGGATGATGTGCGCGGTATCATGACGAGGAATATTGAGGGGCTTCTCGAGCGTGGCGAACGCATTGATCTGCTTGTTGACAAGACGGATCGTCTGGGTGGGAGCGCCCGCGAGTTCCGAGTGCGCAGTCGGGGCCTTAAGAGACAGATGTGGTGGAAGAATGTTAAGTTGATGGCGCTATTAGTCGTCGTTATTGCCTTGATTATCTTGGCGATTGTTCTGGCTATTAAGAATGCGACTGGTTGAGCGAGAGATGGTGAGATAGGAGCAATGGGTGAATTGATGCGACAAGCGGCACTCTTTTCGAAAGAGAGTATCATATGTACAACTGGACAGGGGCTTATCATTTTTCTATTACAATTTGTTTACGAGTGAGGATAAACCCGCTCATCTAGGGATCATCGTGGGTTTGCGCGGGCACCACGGGGCACAACGAAAACTACAGGGACATCAGTGTCCTCTTTCATTTGTTATCGTTACTGATACCCTTACCTACAAAGCCGACTCGGGGGTTTCTCAAGTGTATTACCACCATGTGTTAATACAATATGCTACCTACTCTTAGGTCTGCGAGGACAGTAGAGTTAAATGCTTATTCCGTTCTTCAACGTATAATCATGCGTGCTACACCAACTCATTCATATACACGTAGTGTGAAGCCGCGATATTTAATACCAATTTTAAATAGCTAAAGGGACACTTAATTAGAGTTTATGCTAGTTGGAACTACTCTTTAAATATCCCTGGAAATTATGCGTCGAGTTCTCGACGTCTTGCCCTACGTATTTATAACACATGCAGCCCTACAGTCTTTCAATCTCATGTACTTAAACTCATCCACCCCCACCCCCCCTTACAACATAGGACCCCCAGGCCGTCTCACAAGCCGCTCGTCGCGATACACGTAGCCGTGGGCCACGGGGTGCAATAAACTCGATGCGGCAGCAGCGGGAGGACCAGTGGGGAGAATCGAGGGTGACCTCCGTAGACGCCCTGTGAAGAAGACGGGGTGTAGGCTTGATACGTCTCTCTGCGGCTGGGACGCCGGGATGTGGAATTGTGGTTGATGGCGGTCCCAGGCCGTTTGGAGATTTGGTGCTGCGGCGGCTTGAAGAGCCGGCATTATTGAGTTTGTGGTTTGGGTTTGTAAGGTTGTTGGGTTGGTCTTATCCAGGCTGATGCTGGCTTTATGAGATGAGATAGGGACCGTGAGACGTCATTGGTTGGGGCGGTTGAGGGCTGAGATGCTTGGTCTAGATTGTCGCTGGTATTAATTGTGCCGTTAACTCTCACATTCGACCATAAAATTGATTAAAGAGTACCTAGGTATCATTCATGGAATCGTCAGGTCGCAACTTGAGGTGGGTTGAATGCCCCATCTGAGGATAGATTGCGGAAAGGTCCCGAGGTTCTTAGCCTCCACGATCTACCTTAGAAATGGTAGTTATTGTCTTTAACACGCTTAGGTACCCCACATCCCCAAGAGCTCTGGCGTCATTCTCACATGTCGGTCTACCACGTATCGAGATCTTTGATGTCGAGATCTACTCGATTATATATATCTTAGTTCCCCTGAGTATAATAACAATAAATCTACATTCTATAGCCAGTTTTCCCGTCTCCATTCCCAGTATCCCGTATATACATCATGTACTCGTCGACTCTGTCTTCTCTGTATTCGCCTTTTTGCGCTGTCGCCTCGACGGCTTCTTTTCTGCTTCTTTTCCCTTTTTGATCGTATCCACTAGGGCCTCGATCTCCTGGGCCTGTTCAGTCTCTTTCTTCTCCTGCTCGCGCATCTCCTGATGCTTTTTCTCCAGCGCCCTGAGAGCAGCCTGTTCTTTCTCCGTCTTCTCGATCAGCTTGTCGCTGGCCTCCCACAGTTTCTTCGCGATATCCTCGTTCTTCACATCGGTCCTTGCAAAGTCGACCTCCATGCACTCTTTGATTAGCCTCCCGCCCGCCCCTCGGCCTAACGAGCTTTCCATTGCTGCGTGCAAGACAGACTGCGCGCCCATCTCTGCGCTTTTTAGGAAAAACCACGGGAATATGTAACCGAAAACGTAGAGAAACAGCCCCCAGATCGAGCCACGTGTAAGCCACCGTCGCATGCCGGGCGTGCGCGTAAAGCCGGGGTCTGCGAAGACGACCCGGGTGTTCATTGGCAGTTTGTCCGGCCTCTCGTATGCGTCTAGATGTTTCTGGTACGCTTGACCGAACACCATCATCGCTAGCTTACTCCTGGCATAAGCTTTCTTGGGTGACCACTTCTTCTTTGATAATGCATCGCCAAGGTCTGGAGACGCTATGTAAGAGGAGCATGTAGGTATTATGACTCGGACATCGCGATCGATTGGCTGCGCTCGGAGGGCTGGGCTTAGAATGCCTAAGAGATGGAAATTCGCTAGGTAATTGACCATCCACATCTCCTCAATTCCCTCATCTGTCTCTGTCCGCTGCCCGCCAGGGGGTGTGAGGGTGTTGGCGCAAAGGATGAGCATGTCTAGTCGTCTCGGGGGTGCGTTGTCGATCCATTTGGTGGCGAACTTCCGGATGCTGTGGAGCGAACTGAGGTCGACCTGTTCAGCGTAAATCATCTGGTTCTTGGTCTGCTCCCGAAGCTCTCCTATCTGGTCGGCTAGAAAGGGGTCCGACGGGGCCAAACGAGTGAGCAGTATGATCTGTGCACCCCGTTCGGCAAGGTCTCGCGCGATGGCCGTCCCTATTCCGGATGTACCTCCTGTCATCATGACGACGCGGCCATGCATGCTCTTCTCTGCCCGATTCGTCGCGCCGCTGCTGTATATCTTCACTAGATATAGCGCAACTACCACGGCGACAATTTTGACCATTCCCACGGGATCCCTCGCCCAGTCGGGTACCCATGCCGGCGCGCCGTTGACGATGGCCTCGTATAAGAAAGGGAGCGGCATGGTGGTAGAAAGCGTGGCAGGGAACGGAAACGGTTTTTGATATTTGATTCGTTTTAATTCATGGCATCGCCGACATTGCGTATTAGGTATTATGGGACGAAACCCTTATTGAAACAAGAAAAGTCCCGTGGAATCGCAGTAGGAGTTGGACAATACAGATTACGTATGCTGTACAGAATAGGTAGGTTTTACCATCTCAAATCGGAATGGGAAACCAACCAGAGCAGGACCCGCTTTTTCATAGCATGCATAAGCAAAACTTGCATAGTTCCTAATGCACATATAACCGTAATTGCACAAACATAAAAACCCTCTACTGTAAACTGTAAAACGGATGTATGCGTTACAGAACGGTCCGTATGAGCGACTTCCTAGGAAGTTGAGCAACACAACGTAAGCGTAAAAATATAGAACGCGAACACATCAGGCTCTACCTGCTGACACTGGCAACGCTATACCTCGGCCTACAAATTGCCTTTCTGTTAGTACTGTTTGCGCTGCAATACTACTGCTTCTGCCATGTTTTCTTGCTTATATATAATCTGAATTCTTTTATACATTGTCTATTGACATTAGTATTGCTTTCGTATTTATGTCCTCTCCTTGCATCTTTCTATTAACTAGGTAGGCAAAATGGCATCGCCCCTTCACCGCCACCAATCTTCGCTCGAAGACGTCATCAGCTTTTCTCCAGTACTACTTTTGGAGACAGAGCTGCGCAGCCATGCCAGTCAGAGATTCTACAGCATTTGCGAGCACTTCGATACTGGGCTGCCCCAGGGAGATTTTAGCCGCCCTCGGCTTGTTCGTTACACCTATACATACTCGCTTTCTTTAGAATCTGGCGATCACTTCTTACGCGCTTTTTTCCAAGCTGTCGGTCTTCCGATTAGCGAAGATAAAGCTATTAGTTTCGAAAATGTCCGCCCGAAATTCTTCGACTTTGGGGACTATCTCTTTAATAATTTTTTCTTGCCAGGTAAAGTTTTGCTAGCTGTTATAACTAAATAGTTGCTAATAATATCTCGCAGTAAAAGCCTCTACAAAGAAAACCCCGCAACCTTCACCAGCGTTGCATTCTGCCGTCCAAGAAGCACAAGGTCGTGGCGGGCAACAGTATATTGGAACTGGACCGCGATTGTCAGTCCTTCGAAGAGACTGTCTTATCCGTGACCGTCATCGCTGTGTAATATCACGAAGATTTGATCATGCCGAAGCGTGGGAACGCCGTAATACGCCCGGCGGCGCTCAAGACGATGAAGGGAATCTGCTGGAGAATGATCCAGATGACCCGGAGTTTCTAGAGGTGGCCCATATTCTACCACACTCGCTTACAACGGTCAACCAAGGTGGCGAACTGGTATGTATATATTTTTACTTCAGACGATCTTTCTAACTAAACTTTCCTTTTTAGGATCACTCTAAACAATCTGCACTCGCGATTTTAAACATGTTTGATGTTGGTGTTGCAGAACTGATCCAGGGCCCTGAAATTGACCGGCCACGTAACGCTATTACGCTTACTACTCACTACCATCGAGCATTTGGCGATTTCCAGGTCTACTTTGAACCTGTTCCTAACAAAGATCATACTTATACGATTAAGACGTTCTATCCTAAATACTTTGTCCGGCGAGCAACATTTCCCATTATCCGTGAGCTTTATCTAACTCCCGAGCGAACAATTGAGCCTCCATCGCGTCGACTGCTAGCTATACACTGTGCTATCGCACACATTCTACACCTTTCAGGAGCTGGCGACTACATCGATCAGATATACCGCGACCTGGAGGAACATGGGGTGCAGGCAGATGGGTCTACTCCACTGGGCCACTTTGTATCTCTTGCTATCAGCGAGCAGAGCTCTCCTGTTTGTACCTAGAAAGTAAAACAGTAAGGCCTATTCGAAACCGATGAGTGTACCGTCCTCAACCACTGTGGCAATACAGCTACGTCTCATGCTGTAGGATGTTCTTTTCACTTCTGGGCCCTATAAGACAATGCCAGGGCGCGTGAAGAGGGCGCGTAGTGAAACTAGGCGCTGAGCCTGCTACTTATTGCCCCGCGTTCTGTATGTATGGTTTGGGAGTTAGGTAGCTAGCAAGAGCGCTACTTTCCCGCGTTCCTGAACTGATTAGTGCTTGGAAGGTGCGCTGCAACTTAGGTATTGACATCAAGATCTCATCACATCCTCTATAACTCCAGGGATGCCTACATGCCTGCCTCCGTACCTTTGTACTTTTCCCGAGTCGACTATGCCCGTTGCTACGGTTCTATTCCCGACTATTATAGAGTGGGTGAACAGGTCTGGGGTCTGGGATACGGCGGAGTTTCAGTGCGATCGCTGTCGCAATTAGACTAGAAGTAGCAGGCCGCGTTTCCCAGGGCTATTAATATGAAGTGCGGGAATACTTGGGCAAATGGCTGATCTATTTCGGGCCTGGTGGCATACGCTCAAAAGCCTTGAGTTTGATTTTTTAATAAAAAAAATTCCACCCGTTGATCTGATTTCCGTGGCGTACCAATATATAAATGCGTTGAACAAATATCTCCTTTGCGTTTATCTCTAAAATCATACAAATGGACTAGAATATACATACTCATAGTAGATTTTGGACATTGGAATATCCTACACACGCTTTCCCAGTTATCAGAGATGCAACGGTTCGCAAGTTGACCTCCAAATTCGGCATCCGACTTATGACTGTTACTGTTGTCGGAGACGCTATCTGCGAGCTGCTCTTCCTCTTCGGTTGGGGTTTGGTTATCGTTACTGTGACTATAATAAGAGGGCTCCATCACCTCAATAGGTACCTTGGTGCGCAGGCTCTGGACGTTTTATGCGGGGTTGATCGTGTTTTTTCTTAACTTTCTGCTTCATATGCAATGTACGACTATGCTCTGACATGCTGGGACGGTTTTGAGAGCTGGAACTGTTAGAAAAAACCACTGCGCCAAAAGTTTGGCGTGACCGGTCAATTATTATTCTTTTTCCTAAAGGTGTTATTTCTAACAGGAACCGTTCCGAGGTCCATTTCTTTTGCATAAAAAATGCATAAATGCACATGGACCGCTTCACAGTCACCTGACTGATAACTGGCCGAGCCTGAGAAAAAGCGGCAAATGCGCTGAGCCTACCTGAGCTATGCATGAGTACTTTACGTACTGTGCAAGCAAAACTGGGTCCGAGTTACGGGATAGACCCGCTTTTATTATATTTAGGTGATTCGCCCCTTGTAATTGTAACTCTCTAAAGCTTCTGTAATCATTGTTCCTTCACCAGTTCAGCTCGAAAGGTTCGCGGTGACTGCAGCTTAAAACGCTGCTGTTCTAGGCATCCTTTCAATCAATAACATATCCTTCTAGCCACTCGATACGCCTTGCGATGGCATCTGAAGAATGGTCCGACTGCGATGAGTCTGAAGAAGTCCCTCTTCACCACAAGCGCCCGTTTGGCTCAGGTCTCAAGCGAAAACAGGTCATTTTTGTTCCTGCCTCCTCGGGCACACTCAACTCCGTCAGCGAGAGCAAGGCCTCTGAGCCTTCAAAATCTGTCTCTGATATCTACCTCAGTATAGTCCTGCCAAAGGACACCAAAGAGGCGGCTTCTGCTGATGAGACAAACGCCACTGGGCCGGACGTATGCGACATCTGCAAGCTTCCCATGAATAGGCACTCCGATGTGGCAAACGTAGGGGGATCATCAAGCCGGCCTCATGAGGCATCGATAGCTCATCAAGTCTGCATGACCCATTCACATCCACCATCCGCAGTAGATCGGTCGCGTATGGGGCTGGGTGTATTACAAGCTCAAGGTTGGGACCCGGATGCGCGAAATGGCTTAGGCGCCTTAAATCAGGGTATATCTTTTCCTATCAAGGCGAAATCCAAAAACGACACACTTGGCTTGGGAGTTAAGATTCCGAAAGACATAAATACCAAAAAGAAAGAAAAGCCTAAGCTGTTAGACGCCAAAAAGGTGCGCAAGATAGTGGCCGACGACAAGAAACGTCACACAAAACTCAGGCACCAGTTTTACGGAAACCCTGATGTAGAAAAGTATCTGGGGTTAGGTTAGAGAGGTGACATTACAACGTTTATATTACGAATTAATGAGTTATGTTTACACCTAGAGCACTAGGGCGGTGCATCACGAGATACAGTCACGATACAGAGGCTGGTTATTGGTCAAGGACTACAATGATACCCCTTTTCGACTTGCATGATGACTGGGCTTATACAAGTATTTTCGCCTAGTTGAATGACGGGAATTGAATTTCTTTTTTCCCAAACAAAATCAAACTAGCTAGATAGGAGTGGTGTTTGCGACTTGAACATGGACGGACGTCGTCATCAAGCTACTGTATATGAAGTCTACTCAAAATTGACTACGAGTTGGCTACGCATAAGGTCGGTACTGAGGTCGGTACTATGGTAAGCCGGCTCATCAACATCACCTTCTCCATGGTACTAAAATAGTCACATTCGATCTATCACAAAATGAATATACCTAGGTACCTACTTGCAAGTGTAAATCTGTACGCTACAAGTGTTGGTACTCTATGTGGGTGCAGCTATTCAGCGGACCTCGTGTAGCCGCATGGTACTGCAGCAAGCAGGTGGGGGGCATGTTCAGGGCAGGTCGCAGGCAGGTTAGGCAGGTATGCGTAGCCCTTTTAATGCGGCAGGCTTCTGTGTCGCATTGAGCATGAGCGGGCAAGGTCGTCTGAAACCCCGCCAAGGGCTAAACTCCCTAACAGACAGGTCGACAAGATTCCCCAACTCTCCTCTCCTAGGTACCTAACCTGACTTATAGAACATGCCTCCCTTTTTAGCCTTCACTCTATCTACCTAATCTGCCTACCTTGATTTGCCAATCCTACTAACCCTACCTGCATGCTCTATGTTTATCTCCCATGACATATGCCCTTGTATCTAAATAGATACTACATACCTGCCTACACGTTCACCCATACAACGTCATATCTACTGCTAACTATTATACGAGCACACAACGTGCTCGAACTTGTGTATCATCCTACCCGCGCCATAGGGTTACCCCTCCACCACGATAGATCAAGACCCCGACCAAGCGCCCACCGTGAGATCTGCCAAGGCGACACCAAGACACCAATTCAACTTACAGATTGAATTGCCCGAGGCCTGTGACGGCTGTCGCATGTTCCTGAGGCGACTGTGGCTTTGCGACGCAGATCAACGTCAAGATGGGGGTTTCTATTATTCAAGAGCAGCGTGATAGTGAGAGCGCTCCCTTCCATGCCTTGGCCTCCTCTCGCCAGTCAAGCTTGTTCCATGGCTAACATATGGTCCCTCTGATCTAAATAGTTATCATACAAATAATTAAGGCTATAACGGCTGGTGATGTAAGTACTGGCGGTGATAGTGGTGGTAATTCACAGGTCCAACCGAGCGCCTCTCGTTTCTAATTTGGGCCTGTAGTGGAAAGTTCTGGTCATCGATGCGACGTCCAAGAAGATTATCGACAATGTCGTCAAGGAAGATGACATCCTCAACCATAATATCGCGAGTTAGTCGATCGCCGAGAACCCACCCTGATCGCCTTGGCTGATGAATCTACTGCTGCAGATATTGAGCGAATCGAGGAGCGGCGGGAGATGAATCCTACCATGGACGCCGTGTACATTCTCTCGCCTGAGCCTCATATTGTCGACTGCCTTGTGGCCGATCTCGAGCGACGCAAATACAAACGATGCTTCCTAGTATGGACCTCTGTCCTCGATCCTCAGCTGAGGAGAAAGATAGACAGTTCCCCTACAGCGAAGCAAATGATAGCTGGTTTTGAAACCCTCTCGGTCGACTACTTCCCACGCGAATCCCATCTTGTTACATTCCGCGACCCCTGGAGTTTCCCGATTTTTTACCACCCTTCTTGCAACGGGCTTGTGAAACAACACATGCAAGACTTAGCTCAAAAGGTAAGGGAGGTAAATTAGAATTGTTTCCGAGTTGTGTTGACATAAGGCCAAATCTCAGATTACTGGTTTATGCGTATCATTAGGAGAGTATCCTAAAGTGCGATATTACCGCCCGAAGAATCCCATACACGAAGCTAGTGTATTATCCTCGCACCTTGCACGCTTCGTTTCTGACGAGTTGGATGAATATGCCCAGTGGAATCCAAACTTCCCACCACCCAGCTCGCGGCCCCAGGGCGTGTTAATAGTGACAGATCGATCTATGGATTTGATGGCGCCTTTAGTTCACGAGTTTACCTATCAGGCCATGGCTCACGACCTACTACCGATTAAAGACGGAGATAAAACTACCTTTCATATGAAATTCAATGAGGGAACCCCAGAAGCTGAAGAAAAGGACATAGAACTCACTGACAAGGACAAAGTCTGGGTAGACAACCGACATAGGCATATGAAAGATACTATAGACAAGTTGATGGGAGATTTCCAGAAGTTCCTCGACCAGAACCCTCATTTTACCAACTCAGACGCTAATTCTACGAGTATAAATGCGATTAAGGATATGATGGCAGGTTTGCCACAATTTACGGAAATGAAAGAAGCGTATTCGCTCCATATTACCATGGCCCAGGAATGCATGAACATTTTTCAGCACCATAAACTAGCAGATATGTCCGCCATTGAACAGAACATGGCAACAGGGCTAGACGAGGATAATCGAAAAGCCAAGAATGTCTTGGACTCTGTTGTTCGGTTGCTTGACGACGATGCCGTGTCACAGTCAGATCGACTACGCCTCATCATCATGTACCTGCTCTACCGGGATGGGGTAATCCTCGAGGATATCAAGAGACTGTTAGCCCATGCATCCTTACCTCCACAAGACGGCGAGATCATCTCAAACTTGGAACACCTTGGTGGTCGAACGACTCGTGGTGGACTCAAAGACCCGAGAACAGAAGAGCCTCCTCTTTTCCCAATAGATACGAAGATCCCCATATCTGAAGACAACTACATGTCGAGATTCAGTCCTGCGGTGAAGCATATGCTAGAGCATCTATGCCGGGGTGCCTTAGATCAGACTTCGTTCCCTTATGTAAAACCTCCGCTGGATCCCAACGAAGACGCGATGATTGGACAGGGCTCATTGCGCGCAGCAAAACCGAGTTGGGCTGGTGCTGGTAGAAGAGTTGCCGATAATAGACAGCGAATCATTGTTTTTATGGCCGGAGGTGCTACGTTTTCGGAGTCGCGCGCTTGCTACGAAGTTAGCTCGGTTATGAACCGCGATATCTTCATGGCGACAAGTCACATGCTCACGCCGCAGCTCTTTATCCAGCAGGTAGGTGATTTAAGCGTCGACAAGAGAAGGCTAGACATCCCGATGGAGCGCCCTCCGCAAAAGGCTCCAGCTCACTTATTCGAACGCCCTGCCCCACCCATGGGCGCATCGCCGGCTCCATCACAAGGAGGCGCACCACGACCACCACCAGGAGGCCAGCGATTACCGGGGCGACCTGCTCCGCCACAGGGAGGACTGCCGATGGGTCCTAGGATAGGCGGCGCTCCGACTCCCCCAACCCAACAGATGGGTAATATGAATATTAACTCACGACCGCCTAATGTCATGGCCGATCAACGGCCTTCAACAAGTAGTGACAGGCCGCAGAAGTTAGAAAAAGAGAAGAAGAAACGCAATTTCTTGGGTATGAAGAAGTCATAAGAGGTTGGAGCGGAAGAGCATCGTACAAGAAGATCTGCATAGAAGATGGCCCTGCGCCGCAAAGCCAGCAATAAACACAAAATTGGCTAGCCAGCATAATTCGGACCAGCCAATTCTATATTGTCGAAGGCCCCGCCCGGCAGATGATGCCGGGAAACAGGGAAAGCGACACGTGGATGTCACCTGCTGGGCCAGTGAGAGAAATGTAATACCTCCCAAGGGCCTCGACGTACACATGGATACACACGCATAGCGCTGGAGTCGTTCGGCTTTCGGGAAGATAGAGTGGGATTTGTTGATAATTGCCATAATGATGACGATAATGGTGTTGTGAGGAGATGTTCTGGCTATGCTTACCTCCTTACCTATTTACCTAATCCGATACCTGTGCTGTTAATTAGGAGCTTGGTAAAGCATCTCTCTAGGTAAACTTGCAAGGCAGATGGATAGAAGGATAGATAGATAGCAGGTCGGGCAATCTACGTTAGAAGTGATTATAGGGCGAATATCAACTTGTCTTTTTTAGGCTTCCTAGAGTTGCGATTTCTTTTTCTCGTCATTTCTGAAGGATTGCTGATCCCAGACGTAGGTTCTAGGTGTGTAGAAGGATACGAAGGGTAAGTAAGGGCTACAAATGAGATGTCGCTTGGAGCGTACCACCAACTCGTGTCATGAAGGATAAGAGTTAAGATGAGATGTATCTATCTCCTAGTTCACTCTACAAATAAGTAAACACAAAACCTATCCCACGATGTTGAAGCTCCCAACGCGGCCCCGGTTGGTAAGGACGTAACCAGATTATCCGCTTAGCATATTCGGGTCACCCATACACAAAGCCTCACAGCAATCACAGTAACTGACTCTCAGGACCATCACGTATAAAAGCGTCAAAACCAAATTATCCACCCCGTGATCTGTCGGCATTTTCCCAAGCTAGTAACGAATGATGATTTGCTGTGAGATAGCTAAATGAATAAAACCATTCAAGGCCAAGTAATCAGCACACAGTCTACATAGAAGTCCCACCGGTCAAGCATTCACATGTAGACATTTCATCATGATCTAGAACCTTTTTCACAAGTAACTGCACAGAAGAATCCCAAATAGGGTGACCTGAGCGTAAGGAATGGGGGTATTACATTGATACGACGGCGGCAACGCCAACTAACTACCCATGAAAAATAGTATAGTCCGTGTCTCGCTGATTACGACGCGACTGACTGAGCCAACGAAAACGTCCCAACCTCTCGCTCTCGAAATTTTTTCCCCTATTAGCAAGAGCTGGCCAATTGGTTTTTTGCTTTGTTCGTTCCATCTCCGTACGCCGAGCTAGCTAGCTATCTGCGCAGAATACGATAACAGCAACAGGGCCCTTCATGGTTGAATGTAGAGAAGCCTTCCTGGCCTCCTAGGTGATTACGGCTAGAGCTTCATTCACCCGATTGCCCTGACGCACTGGAAACCAAGATATGACCCTTTTGCATGAACCACGCTCACAATTCGAACCGTGCCAAAACGAGGCTGAAGGGCCGTTAGTTCCGGCGGAATGGAGCGCCAGCACCGGGGGGAGGCATTCCGCGCCCATCGTAACCAAACCCTAGTGGGTCAGGACCTTGGAATCCACCCATCCCAGGATGTGGCATGAAGCCGGGAGGGGGCCCACTGAAGAATCCTGGAGGAGGTGCCATGTTGCGAGGAGGGGGGGCGACCATTCCGATTCCATCTGGGTGAGGAGGGAAGCCGCCCATAGCGAAGTTAGCATAGCTACCAGGTGGGGGGCCTGCACGCTGAGAGCCTGGCAGACCAGGTGGAGGAATCATGGGTGGCCGGTTGTGGCTCGGCAACTGTTGTCCACCTGTTGGCACCCAGTTGCTCGGAGGCATTTGATCTAAGCCTGGGGGGCCTTGACCAGGGCGCTGTAAAATATGTGTGGGCTGTGGACGTGTCTCTCGTTCTTGGCGGTGGAGAGGCTGTTCATCAAAGAAGCTCGGAGGGCCGGTGGGTCTGATATTGGCTTGATGTTGCGAAGCACCTCGTTCATGTGGAAAATCCGGTTCGCGGTCCGGTGTTGGGGGAATCACTGGGCGTGAAGGCTGAGGCATCCTCATTATCAGTGTCTCGTTTCGCTGGACTTCCGGTCCATTACGACCACCCTGCATCAGCGACACCAGAAATTCCGTGTTAGGGTTACTGTTTCGGCTGGATGGTTGCTCTGCTCGATTCCCACCTAAATTATGGTTGAGATGACGTTGCCCGATAAGGTCATGCAGCATCTGGTGCTCAGGACGCATCGAAATGAACTGCGAATTCTGCTGAGGTGGCGGGGGATGCATATCTTGGCCGTGGGGTAAAACACGAGCCATGGGCTCTTCCCGGTGGTCTTGGCCGAATGGTGGGAAGGAGCCTGGCGACGCCATCACATTTTTGGAGCCGAAATCGTGGATCGGGGGAGGCTCTGCAAACCCAGCTGATGGTGGGGTTTGGCCTTGACGAGTCTGTTTCTGAAGCTTCTGCAGTAAAGCTTGAAATGCGACCTTCTCAGCAGCATCTGGCTGTGTACTAGCCTTTGGTGAACCTGCCAAAGCTAGAAGAGGATTCATTTCGACGGGAAGAGGAGCAGGAGCTGCACTGGGAGGTTCTGGCTGAAGACGAGCTTGCTCTTGAGCTTGAGACGAAAAGAAATTCTGGAACCTGGAACCCGATTTAGGTTTCGACACCGGAGCGGTGTTCTCCTTCGTGCTGTCAGTAGTGCTACCTTCTATAGTCGTTTTCTGGGCGAAGGCGGCAAAGAATTTGTCCGGGCCCAATTCGATAGGATGAGCGGCTTTCGCGGGCTTTGACTTTGCGGCGTCTGCATCAGCTTGGTCTCGCGACTCGAGGACATCCCGGGCCAATGTGGGAGTGGCGTCAGGTTTAGTTGCGGACTTGGCTTTCATCGACTCCATGAACTTCTTGAATTCCTCCTGGGTGTGGGCTTGGGGCGGCTCTTCAATAGGCTCATCAAGCCATTCGGGATCGCGTTCTTGACGCTGGTCCCGATCTCGATCCCACCGACGTTCATATTGCCGCTCCCGAGGTTTATCATGCTGTGTATCGGCATGATCGTCAGTTCTTTCTCTCCAACTCTTCGATCTATCAAAACGCTCCCTTGTCTGTGGCGCTTCGTTGGTCTCTCTGCTCCATGGATTATCTGTTCGATTTCTAGTCAAACCATTTTTGCGGAGCTTATCATTCTCATCTCCTTCCTTTTCCCGCGAGAATTCGCCGAAGTTGCGATGGGGGCGGTTGGTATTGTTATCACGATCCTCCCCCTCGCGCGGTCGTCGATCTCCGCCAAAGCGATCAGGGCGTTCGCCCATACGGCCATGAAAGCGTTCGGCGCCCTCGGTGCCGAAACTCTTACGCGGCTTCACAGTGCTCCAGCCATCACTATCATCGCCGTCACCTCGGCGGCGCAAGGTATTTCTGCCATCACGATCTCGATCGCGAAGGCGTTCATGAGTGTCATTCTCGCCGTTGCGGGGGCGGAACGGGAAGCGATCTCGTGTGTCGCCGTCCTTGGCAGTTTTCTCGCTATCGAATGGCTTCGTAGTCCGCGACAACGTAGCAGAATTAAATGTCGTTCGCGGCGGTCCAAGAATTATCTCATCAGCATCTATATCTAGATTAGCGCATTGAAGGGAGAGACGTTGAGGTTTGGCAAAACGCACTGGCGCTATTTCGGGATACATGTCTATCGACTCCCGATCGCCGGTTTGCTTGCTCAACAAGGGCGCCATCATTGTGGCGGGTTCTATCAGTGCCGGTCTTGTTTCCCTGGCTATTACGAAAATGGTCAGATGGAAGGCTGCAGGGGATGCTGGTTAGCAAGGGCAGGCAGAATTGTATGCAATATGTTCGACTCACCCCATCCATTCCTCGGCGGGGGGAAGATTGGCTGGTTTGACGCATAGCGGTGAGTCTCTTAGATAGATCAAGACTTCTGAGGTATATCGTGTGGCCATAGCATCGGAGGCTGGTGTGTCTGTCGACATGTACTACTTATAGTATAGGATGCGAACAGGGTATTGGGCATAGGATATACAAGCGGCGGTGGCTGGAATAGACGGCGGATCGTTTTCGCTGGAAGGAGGATGTGTTGTCGCCAGGGGCAATACCAATCAATATGTGGCCCGTCGTCGAGGAGAGTCTGGTTGGGAGGGTGGCTGTTGGTTGAGGTGGAGTTGCCGTCGTGGTAAGAATAAGCTGGAGACCCAGGGGGCAGGACGATGATGCTGTGTGGTATCGTTTGTTTGTCGCGTGAGTGCGGGGTGCACTGGAGAGCGTAGGTCGGGGCAAAAATGGGAACCAGAGCGCACAACGCTCGAGCTTTGAGGGATGAGGAGATGGACAAGAGGCAATTAGCTTGAGTGTTGCCAAACTCAAACTACCCTGTGCTGTAGGTCGCCCGGCGCTGGTGCTGTGGTATACGGCGGCGGCGACAAGGGTCCGATCGAGGGCAGCCGAAGTAGGTCCACGGCTGCCAGGCGCAGATATGTAGATTGGGTGCAAGGTGCAAGGTGCAAGGTGCGGAGTGCAGAGGGCCAGAGGCAGAGTGCAAAGGTCGAGATGCGCGCTAGATGGAGTTGGTTTAGTCGCAAGAATTAAACTTTTCTGTGCGATGACAAAGTATTCCTGTAGTACCCGACAGCCCCTTTACGCAGGCTGACTAAGTCAAAGAAGAATGAATAATGGTTGTGAATGTTGAAAAGGGATAGTTGAGATGGCTAATGGGGATGGACGTAGGTATGGGTGAAGAGGCAGATGCAGATGGACGAGGTAGACTCTAGATAGTCTAGAGAGATGGACGGGACTGTGGGCTCTCTTTTGGGGAGGTCGACGAGTGTAGTTGGTTGATTGCTCTCTGAATGAACTAGATGGGTAGACTAGGTAGGTAGGTAAGGAACTAGGCTGATACTACTGGGCGGGTAGGTAGATTTACAATCGATATTCAGCATCCAATTCTCCCTAAAACCAGGTACGCCAGTTATATATTCTGTAGAAGTACATATACAAATGAGCCGAACAGTGTCTCGTCAGGCACCTATGGGCCTGGCGGGTCGCGCCACAGCCCGTCTGCCTCGTGCCTGCTTAAGTACCTATGTACCTACCTCATTTACCTAAGGTACTCAGTGTAGTGAGATGGTACCTACCTACGCAGTACAATACTCGCCTATTCATTCTTAACTAAGGTGTTCTGTTGCCCTTGGTGCCTCTTTCATGTGATTGGGCTTTCACTCTAGATCATTGTGAAGTGTGTCTATTATGAGCATGCAGGCAACCAATAGTACAAACCATGACACGTACTAATGTGCACAAGTTCGAGCCTCATATTCTCGAGTCATGGTGTTCATTCCACCTAGACACCTGGGTTCTACTGACAGGTCCATCACGAGTAATGATAATTGCCTTTCCGGTTCTGTGGCAAACATCTAGATAAGACATGGGAAGGACTGTCTTATTATTGTTTGTGGTCTAGATTAGTTTCTCGATGCTTCCCTTGCTCCATGCGGCAATCCGCTTCTGGTCACACGTTTCCCATAGTCTTTTGATCATGGCCTGGTAAAGCCTCTTCTCGAGGTCGTCCACTGACGCCGCCTTCTGAGCCACAAGCCAGCTCACAGCTCCGAATCTTGTAATCGCTGTATCACTCCCCCCTTCAATGCTAGTAGTTCGATATAAAATCCTTAGCACCTGTGTGCGGAGGTTTATTCCCATGTAGGGGTTAGCTGGCAGAGAGAACAGCTGTTCATATACCTTGCGCTTGTGGAAGAGAGCCACGTCCTGTGGTGTTCGTAAGCTGTCTACTAGGAAACCAAGCAGCCAGCTGATTTCGGTGTAGTATGTTCCGTCCAAAGTTGGGCCTTCCTGAAGGATAGCCTTCATAAGCGGGATCTTGTCCGGTTGCCATACTGGGCCGCTTGTGAGGAATAAGTTAACCTTCTCGTACAAGCAGTGAAGTGGGTTCTTCAAAATATCGAGGGCTCGGCAAGCAAAAATAACAAGGATGCTTGGAACTGGTGCGTCAACAATGAGATCTTTGGCAGACTCTGCAAGCTCCATGAGCAGCAACCATATCTGCTCATTTTCTTCATACGTTGACTCCTTAATCTTTGCGGCCATTTTGATGACATTGGTGAGCGTTTCCTTGCGTATGCTTGCGTGTTCAGAGGAGAGAAGTAGGACTAGAGATGTCGCATGGCCCTCTTCGACCAGTTCTTCGGGCGGTTTACTAGACCACTTGAGGAGAGAGTTTTCTTTGCTTGTCAGAATGGGTACTGCGAGCCTATCTTCAAGTTCCTGTACGCTCAGTGCTGCAGGTTCACCCTTTGCCTCATTTATTGGTTGTGATGTAGATTCGGATTCGCCGTCCGTCATTATCGTATCCCCATCTAACGTGCTTGTCCGTTTTGACAATGAGATCTTTGCGCCGAGTTTCTTATCTCCTATGGCAGCGGCCAGCAATTTTGCAATACAACTTAAGAAAGTTCGGCTAACCCCGGCATCGAGGGAACGACGGAGATAGTCTCGAAGAAAAGCTGTTAGCTGCTTTAGTATTGCCTTTTCGGGTGAAGTCGACACTAGGAAAGGCAATTGTTCAGCAACCGACATGAGTAGAGGACAGGTCCTAATATTCCCTTGTCCTTTGGTATCTGCTTTTTCCATATGCTGTTCAATCATTTCTAGATATTTGGTAGGTGTTCTAGAGCATCTTTCAGCACAGTTATCCATAAACGACCAGATGGCTAAGTCAACGTTGCCAGAGTTCTTGAAAGCAGCCATAAGTGGATTCAAGCCAGAGGACTGTGGACCGCTCTCTACGAGCTGGTATTCGTTGGCTACATGAGATAATATTTGACTCAATGTGTCCCCAGACAATGCAGTAGTCTTCTCAGTATAGAGTCGAAGGAGTGTCGTGAAGGGTGATGTTGGCATTTCGTGGGTGCGTGCGAACCATCGCATGCTGGGGGAATATTTAGCCACGGCGCACAAATGTTCCAATTCTAGTAATGACATAGCTATATCTTCCCCGGCCCCATTTGATGCCTCAACCTTTTGGATTGTAGCGAGAAGTATGGGAGAGACATCGAACTTTGCTTTCAGCGCAAGCTGTGGTATGGTCTCATAATAGAGTAAAATTAATCGGCTCGCCGCCTCTCGTTGGAGGAAATCCCCGTCGGTTAGTGTGCGGTAGCAGTTGATGATATCCTTCACGTCTGGTATCCTCTGCTGAAAATCATCGACAAGGCGACGAGCCGCTTCCTGCCAAATGGAGTTCGGCGAGGCGGAAGCCTCCCTATGCATCTCTAATGCTCTACCTAACTTCTCTAGTGCTAGCACAAGTAGCCGTATCGCGTAAAAAGAAACCAATTTCGACTTATTCGTCAAACATCTAGTCATAGCCTTCAATGTCATGGGAGGCGGGACGATGTTATCAAGGACCACCGACGTCGGTGGAGGGATGGCTGCGTAGTCGTTTGACTGGCCAAAGAAAGGGGGGATAGGCAACTGGACAACATTATACAAGAGCGCAGCGTAGCCTATCCAAGTGGCAGATAGCTTAGGGTCGAAAGCGAACGCTTTCTTGTGTATGAAGTAGCGAGCGATTAACTCTGGTGAAGCCTCGAAGATGGCAAGGAGCAGTTCGCTCTGTTTTGTACTAGACCACGGCCTCAACGACTCTATGAACTCGGCCAAGAGCATGTTTCGCACCGGGATCTCATTGCCAAATTTATTCATCCAGGGTATGCTGTCAAGGCCAAAGTCCACGTGACTGGCGTTTTCCGTGTCGGGTAGAATAAGAGCATCTGAAGCTATGCCTTCTGGGTAGTAGCCTTTCTCTGAACGGCATATACCTACTGTAAAATCCGTGCATGCGGCTAACAGAATATCATGCGCAGCGTCTTCCACCGAGAGGTGTCCGCTTTGAGTACCATCTTCAAGGATTACCGGCTCTTTCGAATAGCCATATAATGATGCAATTCGAGTAAGCGAGTTGGCGTTGAGTATCTTTATTTTAACGTCCTTGGCCAATTTTTTGTCCTGCACAACTGATGTTTTCAAGACGTCCAGTATCTCATATATCAAGAAGGGTGGGTCATCTCGGAGAGGCCGCATAAGCGCCGCCACGATGTCTTTCTGCAACAGAAGGTCTCTCTTGGCTTCGTTATGGAGTAGTTTTAAGCAACTAAGAAGCAATCGCGTGGCATTTGTTCTCACAGATGGCCTCTTAGGATCTTCTTTACCCTCGCCGATGTACCGGAGACCCATATTCCTAGCTAATGACTTGAATGTGTTGGCTCTTGCCCTGAATATCGGAGCAGCTAGAGCACCGCCATCCAGGCAGATGGCTTCTCTGAGCAGTCTCAGAGTAGGCGATATTATGAAGTCCTTCCCCTTATCTGCAGATAGGTTTTTAGATATCAGCTCTTGTTGCCGCTTCTGGAGCAGGGTGCGACAAATGCCCAATCCGTAAGACACCATATCTAGGTTGCCGGATATGATCTTAAGCAACAATGCTAACACAACAGACACGGCGGACATGACATTCTCATTGTTCATCTGGCAGGCCATGCTCCAGGTTTCCATGATATCGGGCAGATAGGTGGGAACTTCGTCTTCGACTTCTCTGGGTTTCGTGAGGTCGAGGTACTCGAGAACAATTCGCATATACTCAGTCTTCTTCTCGTCATTGTTCGCGATGCTGTCGAGGACATTTTTAAAGGATTGTAGACCTAGACACATTGAAAGATTAGCGTCGGATGCGAATAGAAGAGCCATCATGTGCAGCTCACCATGCCTTGCTCTGCGGAGGTCTTGTTCAAAGGTGAGTAAGTTCCCAAGCTGTCGTCCGCTATGGACCTCCTCCGAGGTAGGGGCTTCGTAGATGTGGTTGGTCTTTTGTTTCTTCCCGGTATGAAGGCCGTCACCTCCATACGACTTGCGTTTCGCCATGTCGTGTTTTCGTCGAATGCGACTGTATTTCCTGCAGCATGTTCTAGGAGAAGCTAGGGATTTGCCTTTGTATCGAAGGATCGTCAATTAGTTAATTGAAATTTACACCATTGAGTTCTTGGAAATATTGAGGAACGATAGAGATATCTATAATATGATCATTGTCTAGTAGTAGTCGCGACAGACGGCAATCAGCAAGAAATTCATGCTACCTCGGTTTGTACCGGTACATAAAAGCAGGTATACCGTATACCAATCTACTTTGTATGCGCTTCAGAAAAAAGTCCAATTTGCCAGAATTGACCGCCTGCCCGCCAACCCATTTTAGAATAGCGCAGAAGATAAGATACCCCTCTGTTCCTTGTAAGTGGGTCAATGACCCCACATCAATTAGGTACTGCCAGAACTTATCTAAACCAAAAGCCGTAAGGCAACTTGGTCCCACCACGTACAGAGTACCACATCATAGAGGCTCTCCACACTCCACGTTCGTAGCCAGCCTCAGAACACTAACACAACATCACACTACTACTTCTATCAGCCTCTGTCAAAGATATCACTACACATTTCGATACTAATACACCACTCACGATGTCTTTCGTCCTCCCACACCTGCCCACTGGATGGCATGTAGACCAAGCTATTCGTACGTGTCCTCCCTTCGCAACTGACTTACTATGGCCTCACTAATCTCCAGTTTTACAGTATCCGAAGAAGAGCGTGTTGTTGGTACGTCTACTTCCACGCCCAGTAAATCTAATACATATAGATTCTAACTTACTTGAAAACTAGTATTGCGATTTGGCAAGGTGCGCACTTTCAGATATGTCCCAGGCTTGGAAACGCCTGATTGCCTTTGCATTTCTTTATTCTTGGTGCTGACTCTTAAACTCGAACAGGACAGCGACCCAGATTGCATGCGCCAGGATGAGGTGCTCTACCGCATTGCAGACAAGGTCAAGAACTTCGCAGTGGTGAGTCTGTCCATACTACACGCCAAGAACCAGACCATCTGCCTTTTCGGTGACATGTAGACTATGACAAGTTTACTAACAGGATTTACGTTATTTATTATAGATATATCTATGCGACAATGAGCAGGTTCCCGACTTCAATGTTATGTGAGTAATGTTTACTACCATTGCTTCCCACCCGCTTTTCTTCAATTTTTGTATGGAGCTCTTGTTGTGTACCAATATCTATCCAATCTAACATTTCATCTAAGGTATGAGTTGTACGACCCAATGACCATCATGTTCTTCTTCCGCAACAAGTTGATCATGGTGGATCTGGGATCCGGTAACAACAACAAACTCAACTTTGTCCTCGAGGACAAGCAAGAGCTCATCGACATCGTCGAGACCGTCTATCGTGGCGCCAAGAAAGGTCGCGGTCTCGTCGTCAGCCCCAAGGACTATTCTACGCGCTATCGATATTAGTAGATTTGTGTTGTTCGGCAACTGCTGGGCGATACGTCACTCGCGGAAAACCCTTGTCTTTTCACACGCGGCTCTCGTTGTTGCTCCCATTCTAACACTCCAATTTAATCCCTCACAATCGCAACCCAGAGCATAGATAGCAGTCCGGCACGCCATAGCGTCACACAACCCAGCAAGGAACAAGTCGAAGGCGTCGCGACAAAGTGTCGGCTAGAGATGAGTTATGCGGGATGCTTAATAGGGTTGGTCTCACAATCAATGAATATTGTTCCCTGTACCTGAAGATGCTAATGCCCATATTTCAAAGATACCGGTGATATCGCGTGTATTTCCAGGTACGCGCTTTCTCTCTCGCTTTGTGTGCTAAATGGTTATACTATGGCCAACGAAGCTGCTATTAAGCCTAGCGGGCTGCCGTTGGTCTCTAAGAGGCAGCACATAGCTGCGTCCACTGCAACACTACTTAACCCCATCTTTTAAGCCGCCTTGTCGACGTAGACAAGGAAAACAACCTCACCTCCTCAGTGTAGACATCGCAAGTATTAGAACTCGACACATTTTGTAGAACGTACATAATTTAAACCTAGCTGCGAGTAATACGCAGGTTCTAATCAAAGGTTGGAATACAGATCTATATTCTTCTACCTATACCAGACAAGTAGCGTCGGTCGTCAAATGTGACCGACAATAGATAGTTCATCCATCAATTATTTTATTACCAAATGATCTCAGCAGATTCTCATCATAACGTACACGTTGAACTTCGCAATGGATATCATAAACTGGTAGACCTTTGGGTATGCATTCGTTCATCAGAGTTTGACTCTTGATCGTTTTGCAACATGCCGCATTAAAATATCTCCTAGGGTTTCTTCTTTCGCCTTCTAAGCCGATGGTCAAATAGAACGTACAGAAAAGCATCATCGTCTCTCATACAACTCGAACAGTAGCCAGTCGTCGATCAACTTAGGCTAGAGTCTAATTACGCAGCCAGCTAGGCACATCCATCCTCATACCATATCCCCAGATGGGTTCGGCTTGTGCTGTAGAAACGTACTTGGCACTTTCGGCACTGGCGAGATCTGCTGCGCACGGAAAAGCTCACGCTGACGATCCGTTTCGCGCGACCGCCCACCTGTCAGGCGGCGCATGTGCGTCTTTGTAGTCTGTTTGATAGGTTTGATCATGTTCTCGAAGAAGGGTATTCTGGGGCGATCTTCCTCGCCGTCTGAGAAGATGTCCATGTCTTCAGTAAGTTCCTCATCGGAGATAAACTCGCCGAGTTGTGGCAGATACGATGCAGGCATTGACGGTGAAGTGATGGAGCGTGCATGCAGCGCTGGTCTCGTGGCTAGTGGAGCGGCACTGGTGCTGAAGACCCCTGGGCTCATGGTGTTCGTGTTATCTTTAGACGCGGGGAGCCGTTCCACAAACCCATTCTGGAACGAAGTACCACTAGAAGCCTGATGCAGTAGAGGTAGCACATCATCGTATAGTTTTGCACCTGATTCGAAGCTATCGGGTGCGAATTCGGTGACTGTTCTAGATGACCGACTTTCACTGGGCGATGTCTCTGAAATATCGTCGAAGAAATCATCCAAACTGTCAAGTTTAGTGACTAGATCGCCCATATGCCCCTCAGCTCGGACATCATCTGACATCATGGTTTCCGTCCTCTCAGGCATATCGAAATACCCGTATCGATAGTCGTCTGCCTGGAAAGAAACTTCCGGCGTTGGAGCTGGCTCTGTTGATACTCCGTCTGCTGCTTCTCCTTGGCACATATAAAACGCAGCATGTATGTTGCTTCGAGTCGAGTCGGTTTTTTTGGCGGGAGCCGGGATCGCCCAGCCAGATTCCTCCGGTATACCAAACAAACTTTGTGTTCGTTCGTATTCCTTCCTAATAGCTCGGGACGACGAACGAGTCATGCTCATTCGGAGATGGTGTCTTTCCATCGTTGAGCCAGATACTGCAACTATATTGTCTAGGACAGCTACGGCTTCCATACAGTACTCGGTTTGGAGCAGACGAAGAAGCGGCGAAATCAAGTCGGGCCCATGCCCAGCAATTTCAGGTTTCCTCATCTCGATATCAGGTATAATGATACATAGAATCCGCATCGTCATTAACTTTACTGACGGTATGCTGTTTGTCAGGAAGCCCATGAGCATCGTAAGCATCTTAAAGTCGAGTTCAGGAAGAAAAAACTCGCGTATGGCAGCAAACAGCTCCGCAATCATGTCTTGACTTGAGTGTAGACCCGAGTCAATAAACATTCCTAAGGCATCGCATATCGGCGTGAACCCTTGCGCTTCTGCGACTGCAAACAGTATCTCTGCGGCCTGTCGGGTCTCATCATCAACGGAATGGTATTCAAGAGCTTGTAGAAATCGAGGAAAATTTGCGATGATGGAGAAGAAGAGTCGATTGTCATCCCCAATGAGCGGGTCGCTTGGCAATTGCACAAGCTTATCCATGAGATTGAGCGTAGGTTGAAGACATATCGATGATCTCAAGCCCTTGTAAAGCAAGGGTTGAATACCTTCGAAGATACCATCCCACCGGAGAGGTTGGCCTTCTTGTAGGGCTCTGCGTATATGGAGAGAGCTGAAGTCGAGTTTCTCTACATATTCGTCAAGCATCTCTACGGCCTCTAGAAACTCTAGCTCATTAATAGATTCTAAACACGCACAAGTAGTCCAAAACAGCTGTGGATATGACAGAAGCTTCTCAGGTTCGAGCTTCACAATTAGCGTTTTTAATGTCGTCAGTATTTCCATCGAAAATGCCTGGATTTCGGAGTCCTCGTCTGCAATTGTGTTCGATAATCGCGCGAGCATGTCGCCTAACATGGGTTGATCCACTGAGGTGAGGATACAGCGGAAGATTTGAAATGAACGGCATGCAAGGTGACGAACAGGGCACGAGGTTGCCCAAGTGAGGGATAAGCGGCTCCATTGCTTCTTGATACCAGGGAATGTAAGTTCGAAAGTCTTCACAATCTCAGTTGTTAGGTGTTCCATGCTTTGCGGAACCTTATTATCCCGGTCATCGGTTTTCCCGTTGCTATCCTCATAGCTCCAAACAACCAAGCGATCATGTTGGCGTATTGCATCAATTAGGCCCTCTATCGACCTTTTAACTTCAGGCGACGTAGCATCATCCATCCTCGAGATGACCAATTCGTGAACCAGGTGAACTAACATCTCGCGCGCTTGTTCTTGCACAAGAGGGGTGTAGTGATCCCACAAGACTGTCACAACTTGTAGCAGGAGTGGAAGAGTATCCGCTGGAAGCTGTACCGGTGCAACCATTAGATCAACTAAAAGGATGAGAGATAATTGCCCAAGTGAGAGCCCAGCTTGCTTCGTGCCAACGGGTAGCGCTTCAGATAGGTCAGCACAGTATGGTAATTGGTTAATATCTGGTGGAGGTGGAACGGCTTCCTTCTTCTCATTCGGCACCATAGCTTTCGGACTGATCTGCATCAACAGAAACTCAACAACCTTACTGCCCGGCGTAATCGAAGTGCTCGACAAGAATACCACAATTTGTTTAGCGTACTCGACAAAGTTTTGTTCCCGTCGCTCTAAACAAAGCGAGATAATGAAATCAAGCACGAGCCGAACGTTGCCAGGATAAGGGCCTGTTGCAAGTGCTTGCCATAAAGCTTGAACCTCATTATGCAATGCGGCACTCGATTTGATAGTAATTTCGAGAAGGTTAGCGAGTAGAACGTAGGATTGCGCTATAGGTCCACCATTCGGGTCAATCTTGAGTTCAATGGTTTGGATCCATGGGAGAAGAACCGCCACCACGTTCCGCTGGTTTCCTTGCCGAAGATTCTTGAAGTGGTATGTAAACTCGGAGAATATATGAAATGCAAGTTCTGGATGTTGTTTTGCGAGCCTTTTGGAGATCTCGAATTGAGCTAGTTTGTAGACAGCCTTCGTCTTGTCGGAGATGCTGATATCGAAATCCTGAATTTTGGCACTTCGCCCAGCTTGTTGTCTCTCTTCTAGCGCTCTCAAGGCCCTTGCTGATTTGGAGCGGATCTCGCTACTATCGTTGCCAAGCGTGAATAAACACAAACCCAGCCATTTCCAAAACGGTGCTGGGTAGTGAGGATCTTCTAGGAGGATTTCGGCGATCACAGAAAAGTAACTTTCCTGAACCTTTGGGGTCTCTGTCGAATAGCAACGCGCAACACAGTGATCCATTAGGTACGGATTCATCTGGTTGTAAACCATCAAGTTCTTAAGGGCTCGCCTCCCAATAACATTTATTCGATCACTGCCGGAATTGAATATTGCTTCTATCCATGCAACCATGCGTCTCAAGTCGAATTGTAGGATAGCACCGCTTTCAGTGGTAACGCTAACCGGTCCAGCACAGAGCGCAGCCATGGCGCTCAATGCTGCGGTTCTTAAGTTTCTTTTTTCAATCTCAATCGCAGCCGTAATCACTCCTGGTTCGCTCAGGGACTGTTGATCGATCAAAGACTGCCGCATGCTGTTTTCCCTAACACGGATCTGTTGTTGATTTGGGGAGAATCCACACCAGTCCTCCATCAAAGTGAAAGCGGATTTACGTGATTCAAAGGTCATCCAACGAGATGGGTCCGGCGTGCGGTTTATTCCTTCGAATAGTTCGCCCATCAAGCCACAATAATGGCGCCTCAGTTTCTGAAACTCCCAGTCACTCTGCACTTGCCCATCCATCAAGAAGAGTTTCAAATCTCGAGCGTAGGTACATAAATTGTTCAATATCCACTCATTTTGATACACGTCTGCGGACTTGAGGAAGTGTGATGTGAGTTTGTAGATATGTGTAAGCTCTGTCCATAGGAGATCCGTCTTACGGTTCCGTTTTACGCTGCTCCCCGTTCTTTGATGCAGCCGTGCTCGAGCCTCCTCGTTGCATCGGGTCACATTAGTCTGTAATTGTTCTAGCAAGGTTTGATAGATGTGAACATTGATTGAGCCCATTGAAAGCACCACCGCTTCACGAACCGCAGCGGATGATACAGACAGGAGTGGGATCAGGTATTTGAATAAGGTCTTTGCCGATAGAATCCGATCAGAAGCTTTGGAGCCCTTCCTTTGGTGTTGGTTGCCTTGCGATGAACTATTGGGCGTGGTTCCTGTATCAGTCAAAGTTGTACAAGCGAAAGTAAGGTATAGTTTCCATTGCTCAACGAGAACTCCAAGTTGAGTAGCTGGTGTCCATCCTGTCTGGCGAGCGCTAGGTGGATCGGGTCCGTGATAAAACCCTCTACTTGATTCCGACAAGGTGTATATGATTTTGTACATTTGCAATATGCGATTACAAATCAAGTCCCGCCCAATGGCTAGCGTAAATGGACATCGGTCATATGCAATTCGTATCAAATTTGGAAAAATCTTGAACCAAAGTGTAGTGTCGTACGAAACATCACTAGTGCACAGCTCGATTAAAGCTCCCTTATTGTTGGCATTTTGCATTCCCCGTTGAAGTCTGCTCCTCTCGGCAACTGACAAGAGCTCATCGTCGAAATTCATGACTTGAATCGAATCATTCTCTAGAATATCAATAAGACGAACGTTATCCTTCTCTTGCGCTTGAACTTTGTTCAATGCTGTATCAAATTCGGTTATAAGCCGCAACACTGTAATTGCAAAATGCCTCACCCGCCTCGATTGTGAGCATAAGAAAAAGAGACCACGGGCCTCGACATGATCAATCTCTGCCCAAAGGCGAGAAAGATCAAGACCCAAGCCACGCCTCTCATTGGAGCTAGTATCTTCAGGCTCAAAGGCGGCATCTCTAGTTTTCTGGCTAATCTCGTCCCTCCAAATTTGCAATAGTTCGACATAGAGCCGTAGAGTATTTTCAATATGACCAGGACCCAACATACCGCCGTCGGACATGGTGGCATAACGATCGTCAAAATTGAAGATGAAGCGAGCAAACCCCATGGTAACTTGATAGGCGTGGTATTGTTTCGCAATAGATTTGAGGGATTGAGCCGAGGAGCGCGCAATGTTGTCCTGAACATGAGCTGTGCCTGTACAGAGAAGGTTGATAAGCGGATTAAATGGTATGTCAGGAGTGAAGCAGCGAGGCAAAGCCTGTACAGCAACATGGAGCAATTCATAAAAAGCCTTCTTTTGGTCAGCTACGCTCTGATAATCGTCACGCCTAGCAAAATTAAACGATTCAGCAATAGGCGTTTTAGGTCCGGGACTGTTGAATTTTTCATCGAGCACAGCTTGTCCTCCGAATGTGTTGTCACATATGATCGTTATTTTGCCCAAAATCTGAGAGAATTTCTTGTAGTGTTCTCGCGCACCGTCGCTTAACATTTCTTGTTGGACAGGGCGAGACAATGATTCATGAGCGGCAGGTAGCAGGGCATCAGTTGAGAGTGTACCATTACTAGACACTGAACCTGGTGAATCAGGGTGAGATCGATGAATACTTTGGGGGTGTTGGAGTTCATGTGGAAAGGGTGGTCGGCCCTGCTCGCCCTGCTCAAGATCGGACATGATTGTCAAAAACGCTCTAATTCCGATAACCATTCTGTCAGGTTCCAGCTGTTCCACTCTCAATTCCTTATTAGAGTTGAACAGTTCAGCGTTGATTAGGGGGAAGATAATATTTTTGCAGCAGTAATCCGTATATCTATATCCAATCATCCTGATAATCTGAATAAGAGGACCGGTCGAAGAAAGGTCCTCTCGCGAGAAGGTCCGCTTAGTCTGTGGCAAGACAAGTGACATGACTTCATCTAATTTGCGTTGAACGGTAGGGCCTGTGTCGTTAATTCTAAAAAGATAAACCCAAAGCAACCGAGAAATAGCCAACAGACAGAGCTGTCTTATTGCCTTATCCTTTAAACGAGCCTGCAGAGTACGGATCAATTGCAACCATTGAGTACTTGCTTGCTCAGGAGGGGATACACAGAGCATTGTTGAAGTCAACGGGAATGCTACCATCCAGTATCGTGGTTTGAGAAACAAGGATGCCAGTCTTGGGCTAATGTGGCTCACGACCTCTTGCCATTTTGGGTGTGTAAAGTGGTTATTGCTACCCTTGGCTGCAACAGGGATAAGAAGAGTATCAAGGATGCGACAAAAGGCTGTTTTTATCCTCTGGCCATGCGACTGAGCGAATATCCGACCCAACGATGCGAAGAATCCGCAAGCTTGATCCCAACTTTCTTCTGTGTCTGTTTTAATTCGCAGATGCTTCATGCCACCCAAGACCAATTCCACCTGGCCTTCAGTCTGTGATGTCGGGCTCCGTGCGGCGATATCTTGCAAGGAGTTCTCAAGGTCACGGACAAATCGGTCAGAAACGCTCGCGAAACTAATGTTGCTCATAGCACCCAAAAGTTGAGTAAATAGATTCCAATTAGCCATTTTAAGGGGCGAGGCTTCAAGCTGCTCAACATCAGCAATCTTAAGTTGACCAAAGATGATGGATTCCAGCTTCTCTTCCATTTCTGGCGTTATGGAGCTCAAACTACTGCGGGATATGACTTCCAGGAGAACTCTACACAAAATGTAAATAGAAACAATAGAGTGTCGCTCAGCCTGGGCTACATCTTCTTGCTTTTCTGCTAAAGAGCCCGAGCCTGGGGTTCCAGAATCCGATGCACTGGCAGTTGTTAATACTTGAACTGGTTCAGTATTCCGTCTCATCAGGCTTGGCGCAGGTTGGTTGGATTTTAGTTGCTGCAGTTGATTGCGCGCCTCGCTAGCGGCCTCACTTTTGTGTTTCCGCCAGAGCATAATAGCATCAATTAATGCTTTCGGCTTAGGTCTCGCAATATGACCGAGTGCCACGATAAATTGATCAAAAGCCGGGTCAGCACCAGGGCCACAGATTTTTTCAATCCGAGGTTCTGGATCAAATGGCACCGTCATACACTCGTTGAGTTTCTCCTCAGCATGCGCGATAAACTAGTGGTGTATTAGTATTTCCTCTATTAAGTAGGGTATGGATGGGGTGAGAACGAACAGATGTGAATAATACATGGAGAGCGTACTCCCCGACGGTCTTCTGATCGTCTCTCGGGTGTCTTGAGGAATGCGAGGGGTTTTGCACATGGTCACGGCGAAACTTGGTGTGTATACGGTCGACCTTTTTCTGAGTTAAGGCGTCTGTCAAGGTATTATTATTCATCTCGGAAATAGATAAAGTCCGCTCAAGTGGGTGTGTCGAAGACATAGCCGTGGAGCCTGACAAGGCAGTGGGCGGTCGAGAACTGTCAGTCTCTTGCCGGGTAATTATAGGCATCTCTGGTAAGAAGCCAGCCCCGGCAGCGGCTATCATCTGAGGACTGAGAGGACTTGAAGAAGAACTAAGACTGCCATTCCGTGAATGCTGGATTCCGTGAACGATGGAGGTTTGGCGGTGGTGCCCATACGCGGCTGCTTTTGGGTCTACAGCTCGTTCGATTATAGCATCAATACCAGTGCGCGAGGTTGCGGCGCGTAGACCCGAGGGGAGGGGGGACACAGCAGATCGGGGCGATTCGGGGATGCCAGCGAGCCCACTAGACTGGAGCTTTTCGAGAGAGGAGTCGCGAGAATGAGCGATGGCACGGCTTACGGCAGAATCGTGGGGTAGGGGTTTCAGGGTGTTCTCCCAGACATCGTTATCATCGTCGTAGACATTGAGGCGCGAGGTAGAACGGGGATAGTCTGGCAGCGTCTTTTGGGACGGAGCTACACAACGGAACAGGAAGTCAGCAAGAGAGGCGGCAACGTAGGAGGGGACATGGGAGTGCGAGTGCGAGTGCGAGTGCGAGTACACAGGGACGCGGAGACGCGGGAAAGCCTCTTTCTGGTGAAACAGGACGAGTGTTGGAGGGGCACAACAGCAAGCAGCAGCGGATACGACAGGATGGGGGCCATTAAAGGCATGGTCCCGCGATGTGGACTAGGAATGCGGCAGCCCCACGAATGGCAAGAGAACGAAGGGTAAGAGTATGCGTAGGTAAACGACGCGGAGCCGATGAGGCGGCGGTGGTGGCCGCGGCAATCAATAATGCCTGGCACACCACTCACACACCATACACACCACAAGACGAGGCGCGTGTGGCCTGCACAGCTCATCCAATACAAAAAGAGTCGAGGCAGGACTCCCACACGATTGTACCAACCACACGGGGGTAGCCGGGGGAGCATGTTGTATCTAAAACCAACTCACCCATGGTTATCAAACCGTGCCCATGATACGTCTGCAGGCGATCGATTAGAGTTTCGCGTCCTGGTGCTCAGCTTGACCTGGCCCTGCAGGTGGTCGAGGAGACGGCTTCAAGCACCTTGGCAAGACAATGAATATTCCGTAGACAAAATCTCTCGATATCGCAAAGGTACGCCGTAGATAGTGGTTAGATAGGTAGGTAGAGAGATCGTAGGGTACATATCTATTTAGTTAGTTAGTGTCTGTACTTAGGTAAGTAATACAGCGTGAATGGTTCAAAACGGAATAGTCGGGTCAAGAATATGTAGGTGGTAGGTATGTATGGGGCGCCCCCTCCACTAATTCACCACCCTTTCCTCCCCTGCTTCGTCGGATTTTCTATCTCTGCGAAAGGTGGCTTGTGCATAAAGACGACCCCTCTGCAGCATGGATACCTATGTATTAATTGTCGATGAATAGGCCAATCGCATCGATCAGTTCCCGGCCTCCTTCCTTGTGTCTAACACCTCAGGCGCATCTACTCAGTCAATTTGTTCTTAGTCCCCTACCAGAGACCTATGTGTGAAAGCACCCATCCTCTTCGCAAATGTATAGGCAGGCCGTCAACGGTTCTAGCTACCTCCTATAATTATAAGCCGACAGACCGCCATATGTGGCATTCGAATATATATCCTTGAAGTTCGGTCGCGCCTAGTTTAATTCTAGGGATGTCTACATTATCGATACGCCAATTATTTCTGTATTGTTGAGAAATTGGTGTTAATAGTGGACCAGGCCGAGATCAAGTAGAGGGCCAAACACAAGAGTGAAGTTGAAAGGCCGTGAGGAAAGGATCTTATCGGGGCCTTCTTATCAGGCAACGATACCTTATCGATCTAAGGAAAGTATTTAATCCAGATAACCCATCACGTCTAATTGGCTTTACAACAATTAGAGGAATGTGTCAATTTTCGTATAACATCCCTAACCCTATCTACCTTTAGACGTAACCGCACGTTCAACAGACCCTGCCAAGCAAAATACAGCTTCATGTACAGTCGATGTATGTAGGTAAAGTTACCTACCTGTTAAACAGGGTTAATAATTGGATGCATAAAACTTTGTCTAATCAAAGGTGGCAATACCGAGGGAGCGGCCCCGGTGACTACCTTAGCGTGTCTTAGTCCGAGTTTATCTTGTTGCCAACTGGCCCTACCGAACTCAAAATAGTAAATTGCCGGCCTGCAGGGTTACTTTACATCTCTATCAGGAAACTTTCATATTCATCGCAGACTGCAAATGCAAGAGGAACCTCAGGTCATGGCTACTTCCACGGCAATACAGGTGCAAGGCTGATAGTAGGCGGTATTTATCAACCTAAAAATTCGCCTTGTCGCGTCCCTTAGCATATCCGCCGATGGTGCCGCGAGGACGGCGTTCCGCTTGGTATTATGAGTGGTCCGAAAGCCGGCAGTAAACACGAATACGAAATACGTTCGGCGTGGCGGGATCTACGATTTGCAACTTAGAATTCGACGTTGAACGAGCGGAATTCATCATCAGATGTGTATTAGATCGTACGCGTCTACATATATACAAATCGGCACATCATCACTTTCGGTCTTTCCCCGTCGGTAGATGACCGGCGATCCCCCCTCCCAACCTCTTGCCGTCAGCCCGCTTAGGTATGGAGCGGGTACAGATGCGTACACTACACACGATGTAATGCATATAAGCAGACAAACAAACCTTACTCATCACTGTAGAGTTGCTGGCGTAATACCTGACTCAGTTCTACCATACTTGCTCACATCGAAATCAGCCCACTGTGAGAGAGGATGCTCTTCGCAGGTCAGATTCCTTCTAGAATGTGGCAGAAACACGATCGTTGCAGATCAGGAACTGCCGGCGGAAGCACTGCCGTGCCTGCTATTGGTTCGAGTTCTCCTTAAGCCCGTGTGTTGGGCTGGGTCGACGGGGTTTCGGGGAGCCAAGCTCAACAGAATGTCCGGCAAGTTACCAGTTCCCGCAACCGCGCGTCCTATGATAGGATACGATGCAATTGCTAAAGGCTCGAAGCTCATAGTATAGTTCAAATAGTGTCTTGACAGTAGGTAAGTAGACAATCAATGATGTTAAGTGTGCAATAAGGAATTTCTAGCAATGCGAGGGGCGTTAGCCGCATGATGAGTAAGATATTTGTTCTTGGACATAAGTGGCTGAGACAAAGAAGGATCTTCTTGTGATTTGCGAAAAAGGGGGCTAAGAGATTATCGAACCACCTTACTAAGTATAGAACGATTTAGATAATGTTGGTAGATGTATAAGGACAGATTTCAATAAGCGGTATTCTGTAAGCCACCTACCTATCTACATGTGCGCGTTACGCAGTATGTACGTATAATAGATATTCCAAGATCCAAGGTCCAAAGGGGATTTTAGTTGGCCTTTCCCACTAGGTAGATTCTAACCGATAGTCTCCGACAAATATGAATTGTTCGGCTTCTAGGTATTCCGATGATCACATGTAATTCCCCTACACTACTTACCTAATGTGCATGTCCAATATGCGTATACACAAATGCACATACCTTATGTACCTACGCTACTTATGCCCCAAGCAGGCGGATGGACGAAGAGGCAAGCTATACATAAGTGGGGAGTGTTGGTATTCTGTACAGCAGGCCAGGCCAGGTAGGTACCCTTATCGTGCTGTTCTAGTGGCTCTGTACATCTAAATAGTAGAAAACTCTCCCGGCGCCACCGATCACCATCAACTAAATTTCCCCAACGTTCCACGTTCCCTTCCACTCTTCTTCCTCCGTCTCGGCCTTGCTGCACCCACCGACCCGTGACTCGAGACATCAACCTCACCGTCACCGGGACTTGAGGAACCAGCGCACTCTATTTTCCTGCTTCTTTCTTTCCTTTCGGGTGGTTCTCCCTCTTCGAGCCGGAGCCGTTCAGCGTAGCCTTTCTTCTTTTCGCAACCCCTTCTGCCCTAGTTCCTAGATTAGTAGGTGGCTCTATTATTAGAGCCCCTGTAGTAGACAACCACAGATCGCTCGGCAAATCGACCCGGGGGACAATCTCGGGAGATTTCTTTCCCACTGGACTACCTAGACTGAGCCGTCCACCCATCTTAACACATTGTTTCTGTAAGTCTGAGGTGCCATTACCCAACAGTCGTGTCCTGAGCGAGACGCGCGGTTGTTTTTTTTGCATATGGTGTAGGGTGTAGTACCCGCAGCTAGGTCCGGTCGCACACAATTGTTTGCTGATCCAATCACTCTAATAGTTCAAGTGGTTCTTCGCCCTCTTTTCGTCAGCCACACAACTGTCTCACTTGTTTCCCAACCTGCCGTGTTAGCTGTCAATCACCATCAACATCAACATGGCGCAACTCGACACCTTGGACATCGTTGTCCTCGCCGTCATCCTCCTCGGCACGGCTGCCTACTTTACAAAAGGCAAGGTCTGGGGGGTAACCAAAGACCCATATGCCGCGTCGTTCGCGAACGCCAATGGCGGCGCCAAGGCCGGAAAGACCAGGAATATCGTAGAAAAGATGGAGGAGTCTGGCAAAAACTGCGTCATCTTTTACGGCTCGCAGACTGGTACCGCAGAGGACTATGCCTCGAGGTTGGCCAAAGAAGGCAAGAGCCGGTTCGGACTTGAGACTATGGTCGTTGATTTAGAAGAGTACGACTATGATAACCTTGACGCCTTTCCTGAAGATAAGGTTGCCATGTTCGTTCTTGCGACCTACGGTGAAGGCGAGCCCACTGATAATGCTGTCGACTTTTACGAGTTCATCATATCCGAGGACCCGTCCTTTTCTAACTCGAACGACCCCGCCCTAGGCAATCTCACCTATGTCGCATTCGGTCTCGGCAACAACACTTACGAGCACTATAACTCTATGGTTCGCAACGTCGACAAGGCTTTGACGAAGCTCGGTGCTCACAGAGTCGGCGATGCTGGTGAGGGTGATGACGGCGCCGGCACCATGGAAGAAGACTTCTTGGCTTGGAAGGATCCTATGTGGGCTGCACTGGCAGAGAAGATGGGCTTGGAGGAGCGCGAGGCTGTCTACGAGCCGATTTTTGGCATCGTTGAGCGAGAGAACTTGACTAAGGACTCCCCTGAGGTATATCTGGGAGAGCCTAACAAGATGCATCTCGAAGGGTCCTCCAGGGGCCCGTTCAATGCTCACAACCCATATATTGCCCCCATCGCCGAGTCCAAGGAACTGTTCAGCGTCAAAGACCGAAACTGCCTTCACATGGAAGTCGATATCAGTGGATCTAATCTATCTTACCAGACAGGCGACCACCTTGCGATCTGGCCGACTAACCCTGGCCAGGAAGTCGACGAGATGTTGAGCATCTTAGATTTGAAGGACAAGCAGGATACCGTCATCAGTGTCAAAGCTCTCGAGCCCACCGCCAAGGTTCCCTTCCCTACACCTACGACGTACGATGCAATTATCCGGTACCATCTGGAAATATGTGCACCCGTATCCCGTCAGTTCCTCGGTACGTTGGCTGCCTTCGCCCCGGATGAGAGCATCAAAGCCGAGATGGTAAAACTTGGTAGCGATAAGGATTATTTCCATGACAAGATCAGCAAAAACCACTACAATATCTCTCGGACTCTCAGCGTTGTCAGTGAGGGAAAGAAGTGGGGCAACATTCCGTTCTCGGCTTTCATTGAGGGTCTCAACAAGTTGCAGCCACGTTATTACTCTATTTCGTCATCTTCTCTTGTTCAACCTAAGAAGATTTCGGTTACCGCTGTTGTTGAGAATCAGTTGATTCCTGGTCGCAGCGATCCCTTCAAGGGAGTCGCCACTAACTACTTATTTGCTCTCAAGCAGAAACAGAATGGCGATCCAAACCCCGAGGCCTTCGGGCTCACATACGAGCTTTTGGGCCCACGAAACAAATACGACGGTATCCACATCCCTGTCCATGTGCGACATTCGAACTTCAAGCTGCCTTCAGACCCTTCCAAGCCAATTATTTTGATTGGCCCTGGTACCGGTGTGGCCCCGATGCGTGGATTCGTCCAAGAACGCGCCAAGCAGGCGGAGTCTGGCGAGAATGTTGGAAAAACCATTCTCTTCTTTGGTTGCCGGAAACGCAGTGAAGATTTCTTATATGAATCTGAGTGGGAGGTATGTAACAAAGTTACCCTATCCCGCATGTGTATTAACAATCTCTCCTACAGGAATACAAGAAGGTTTTAGGTGACAAATTTGAACTCGTTACCGCATTCTCCAGAGAGGGGTCCAAGAAGGTCTATGTTCAGCACCGTCTTAAGGAAAGGGCCAAGGAAATCAATGAGCTCCTTCAACAGAAGGCATACATTTATGTCTGCGGTGATGCGGCTAATATGGCTCGAGAAGTCAACACGGTTTTGGGCCAAATTATTGCCGAACAACGAGGCGTTCCCGAGTCAAAGGGTGAAGAGGTTGTCAAGAACATGAGAGCTGCCAATCAATACCAAGTACGTTGCAGTCCTGCATTCAGACATGTTTACATATCTTTACTAACAAACCTAACAGGAGGATGTCTGGTCATGAACAAAAAAAATCCATGAGCGCATACCTTACAGCGATATATGCATTTAATTTTAACCGGCATGAAAGGTGTTTTGTTTGGCGTAGACCTTTTGGGGGAGTTTAGAAGCCTCCAGGCTAGGCATTCTACGACACCTCAACTTTACACCCAAAGTTGTTGGGGTTAGATTTGGCAGGCGGTCTATCCATTAGAGAGGTTTGGCACGAATTTCGGAGGCATATGCATAGCTGACTATCTAACGTAATGATTCCATATATAGACTCATCTTCACTTGACATATTTGACCATGTCACCAGCATTCGTAACTGGTACTCTACGACTTTTTGTTTGTGTTGTTACGATGTACCCTTTTTGAGGTAGTTGTCTAGAATAAATAACTTCAGTGTGTTTATTAGAGTAACTATGTATGTCAAAATATCTTACCAACTATACGATACACTGCCCATCGAGAGTATTGCGGGATACTAGATGCAAATCCATCTTATATCATTATTTCCCCCTTCCAGTCCATGGTGTACCTAGTAGCCATATAAACTAGCGATCAACTCTTCTAAGACCCTACACGATCTATACCCAATCAGCATAGGTCGATACTGGTTGCTTTTTATGCCGGATACAACGACACAATGAGAACTTCGGCGTCCACTCATAGGGGTCATCCTTGTCTCTACCCTGTCTCATTATGACGAGCAGTACTCAATAAATCGACCAACCAAAGTCATCTATGCAGGCTTGTTTAGGTCAAAATTGTCGAGGCGGAGGCGACTCATCTCTGTGTACCTTGAACATGCTTCAATTGCAGATGGCGTCGATTAAAATAACAGCTCCGACACTAGTAGCAGCTTCCCATGCTACGTTAACATGTGTGTTCCGTAATTGATGATTCTTTGCATAGACGTCCTGCGTATTCAATAGGCTGGGACGGACCAGGATTTCACATCGTGGCTTATGTATGCGGCAGCTGGGAGGGTAAAACAGGCATGCTACATTTGAGACGTAATGACTCATGACAGGTTTCCTTGACGGTTTGTACATCTTATTAGCTGAGGAGGAGGAGACGGGCACGGTAAGATTCAAGAGAGACGGTAAATACAGTTAATATACAATTAAGAAATCTAAAATTACAAGAATGGCAACAATATCAGGACTCAAACGTTCTTCTTCGATATCTCTGCCAACTACTCTAAGAGTAATATTCACTCATGTAATATTAATTCTCGTTGCTTTGGTTACTAAAAGATAATAGGAGAGTGTTAAATCTACTCCTGGGGATGTGAACTAAGTATGCACATTAGACCAAATACCTTCTCGTTACATCTCGTAATGTCTCACCGCCCTCGAAGGCGCATGAAGTGGCGAGACTCTAGCTTCTATTACGCTATAATTCGCCCATGCCGAGTTCTCCATATTATATTCTAATATACATCTATATGCCCTGCCCTAACTATGGGGAAACTGAAGCTGGTTTTGCCCTCTTGGATTGGCTGACGCTGATGTATTTTTCGACGAAATCTGTGTTAAAAGCCTGTCTGCCATCTCTTTCTCCTCTGGATCTGGAAGTTCCTAGTTACAATTTTCTAGCATTATAATATCTATTCTAAATTCTCCATTAATATGGCTGGTCTCTCCTTCAGTGTTATCATCTCTGCCGATTATATAACGCCATAAACTCCCATAACTTAACATCTGGTCTCGCTTGCAAGAAAACATCGAGACATGCTTGAGGACCGGGGCCTTACTAAATAGGTATGCTTGATACAATCAACATTTAATACTAATTATTTGTATCTCTTCTAATCAGAGCTGTGAACCTTAGGGGGAAAGGATTCCTTTATATGCAAATCTCTGCGAAGTAAGGACCATATTTAATAATTAGCATATTGAACAGGATTCTACATTAGAAAAAGAGGCGCTAAGTTATTGTAACTCCGTTTGTTCTCTAGAATATATTATAGGTAAGCACTTCTACTATCATATTGGCATGTTGTTTGCTAATAGCGTGGTAACTTCATAACTAGTCCCGCTATTTTCAGTCTAGGAAACTTGAAAAGTTTATCACAGATACACTCTCGATCTCCGGAGCAAATTAGTCCTCATAGAGGATGCTGAGAAAATATTCCGGTAACCTATCATATATATTCTCTGTGTTATTAGAAATTGGTATGCTGGCAGGCCTCAAAAAAACCAAGCAAAAGCAATAGGTAGGGACTCGCATTGCTGTTGGGTTGCACAAGGCCGACTTAGTTAAGACTCTACATTTGAGTTTGGCAAATGGCCAACGTGTCATCTCATATTACTCAAAGTCTTGTTCTTCTATCTGTTCTACTCTAGCGATTACATAGTATCGAAAGCTGACTGATGCTGTTTGTAGGCAAAAGGTAGTTATTACGCTACTGCCGGCTCTCTATTCACTGTGCCTAGTTCTTGCTGGTGAGCAAAAGAGTAGGGCTAAGCTCTTGTCTGTAGGACACGCGTTCCCTGGCAACAAGCTGGAAGGTTCGTTATTAAGCATGGACATGAGCACTTTTTAACGAGAGCCAGGAATCGCTGTATAGGTACAAGTTACCTCGCAACTGTTGTTTGCCCCAACAGTTGCCCGCCTCGAGTGACTGTTGTTATTAGAGCAACGCGCCTCCGTCCACGTGCTGGGGTTGACCTCCAAAACAACATCACTGTATATTACTCGTTTATCTGGTGGTTGTTAAGCTGCGTGCCTTCCTCCCCGTCACCTGCCTTGGCCGACTTACTGTATTGTACTACACCACAATTACCTACCCAACTACCTAATGTGCGTAAAGTACAAACATACCTACCCTACCCTACCTTCTACTGCCTTCTACCCGCCCGCGTACCTTGGTAGCGCTACTACTACCTCTACCTCTACCTCTCCTTCTCTCGCTTTGCGCCGAGAACTCTATTTATTCTCCTCGCGGCCCTCGACCTGCAACCTACACTTCTTCACATCCACACCTTCTTCTTTCTCGGCATCTGTCTTGCCTTGCGAATTACATCTTTCTCTTAACCCATAACACATTGCACGTATTGCACATCACGATCGATACTCCCTTACTACCTACCCTCATACTACCTTTATTGCGTACATCATCTACTACATCACTAGTCAATCACCAAGGTGCACGCTGCTTCCTCTGCGCTTCAGCAAGGCTTGACTGCGCCTTACTTGTGTTCGATACTCCCACTACTACCCTCTATCTCTACGTCAGGTAAGCACGACCTTCCCGCAAGGGCACCGTCAGTGGTTGTATACCCCACGACCCGAGCCTTACACCTTCCCCCGAGCGTCAGAGCCAATCCCAGCTCGTCTCGGACCTGGATTCTCGTGGGCCTTCGAGCCGTCGACCTGGATCTCTTCTTCTCACCTTCATCCCCATCCCTCCCCTCCCTTTCTGCTTCTCCCAACTTGGTTCTCCAGCATAGCATCGACTCATCCAGCACCGGCATCTCCACAGTCACCTTCGATTCCCATCTTGCTCGCTAGCTGTACTATTTTACTTGTTACCACTCGCTTTCTTCTGACCTGTCTTGGTAGCAACAACATTGGCATCGCCAAAGAGACACTACAAGGTAATTTTGGATCTCTGCTTTTAAACTGCAACCTTCACGATAAATCCTTTTTCTACACTTACGCACCTTGTTGCAAGGCTACCATATCTCTACCGTTCGCAGCCCTTTACTACCATCCACAGCCATTTTTTTCTCCCATCACCGGCCTAAACATTTGAATCATATTTCTGCGCAAAATTTCCCGTTCAGCTTTGCCTCCAGCCCACTGTTGTCATACTTGGTAGGCGAACTACCTGCCTGTGTGTGTATTTCAACAAAAGCATGTACCTGACCATAAACAACCTGCTTTTCACCCTGAACTATCACCCCACCACTACCATACTTACCACGTTATATTTCTTCCATTCAGTTTACACAGGCTTTCTTGCCGACGCACAAACGTCCCGTCGTACACTAGCCCTAGCCATCTTCATTGCTTCACACAGGTCGACCGTCCACACGGTCCTCCCACCAGACACCTTTCTTTTCGTTCCTGATTAATGCCATCTACATCGACTCGTTAGTTAGAGAAGCTAGCTTGTCGAATGCTGCCACCATTAGCCCTGTATTAACAACCCTCTTCTTAGGTCTTAATCTGTTCAGATCAATCCAGACTCAATCGCACGACTACTTTTGTACCAGGTAATATAACTTCCATCCTCTCCAATTTCCCCCAACCTTCACGCCTACATATCCTTCATCTGCAAGTCGAGTTGCGTCTTGTAATTCTTTTACAGTGTTGGCAATTCCATCTAGCACCCAAGTCTTATCTGCATATACTTCCACACACAATCTTGTTGTATAGCGCGTACACTTCTTTGTATGCCTCTACCCACGCCAACCTTTCATGTGCTCTCACTTTATGTCATTCCCCTGTCTATCCGATCACTTCATTAGGTTGAGTTGCATATGCGTGGCGCACTTTGCACTTGGAGAATTCACTTAGGATTTTTGCTCTTACCAACACTACCCTTGCCCAAGACCACCCCCTTACAATACATTGCAAATAGCTAACTCCTAAAAGAAATCACAGACAACTATGCCGTATCATCCTAATAGCAACATGTCGACCGATAATAACTTTGGAGCCAAGCGAGGCAATGCCTCTAGCACGACTCAGGGCGCCATAGCTGCTACCAACGCTAGTGGTATTCCTCAGCATTATCTGGCTACCCAGGTTGCCAATACTCATGATGCCGCTGGTAACCTGGCCGGTCTCGCGGGCCACAGTTCTGTTGACGCGGGCATGAATGCTGTTATCAACCAGCTTGGCGGTCTTGGAATCAATGGAGCTGCGGTTGGTCCTAACGGCGCAGTTCCCTCTGTCATGAGCTCCTATGTCACAACGGCTGACGGCCAACTCTTGTACCCTGCCAGCTATGCTCCCACCGGCATTCCTGCCTACGCATACGGGCAGGCTCCGGAGACGGCCAACAATCCTACCTTTCCCGCACCTTACCTTACTCAGGGTGGTTTCTCTACTTATCTTCAATTCCCCTATGTCCCCTACACCCCCGGCCGTGCTGGTATTATGCCCGAGCGCTCTGAGGTCGCCAACAAGGAGGTCCCGGCACTTGAGAATCGCCGCTCCTCGTACTCGACCAACGAGTCCACTCCTGCTACCCCATTCTTTGGTGGTAGCATGGCCTCTCGTGATCCCGCTTCTCGAGTTGCTGTCTTTGACCGTTCCTCTTACACGACACCTTCGCCTCAGCAATACCTTGGAGGAGCTCCCAACGTTACCCATCACCCCAAGAGCCTCTACGCTTATCCCCTTGTGGTAGACCGGGACCTCGATGCCTTGTTGCGACGTGACCCCGCGATTCCTACTGCTGTTCCAGCGGTCTTCACTCCGCGTAAGAGCATGAAGACTCTTGAGCAGAGCCTCGTTAACAACATTCCTGGAAATCGTAATGTCTATATCCGCGGACTTCATCCTACCACCGATGATGAACTTTTGCTCCGATACACCGAGCGCTTTGGTAAAGTCGAGACCTCCAAGGCGATCATTGATACTACTACAGGAGCTTGCAAGGGGTATGTGCTTGTCTTTTCTTCATATATATTTACAGCTACTGATCCATACTCTTTCTAGCTTTGGTTTTGCGAAGTTCTTTGATGTTCGTGACTCGGAGGCATGCATTCGGGGATTCTTCCGTCTGGGTTACGAAGTGGGCTTTGCACGGGTAACCATCCCAGCCACCCGTCCCACCTACGGCACTATTTACGAACCGTGTGATCACAGCTTCCCACGTCTTTCTGACAAATTCTGCTGTCACAAACACGCCATGCTGGCAATGCCGGATGCACCTATCATTGATCACTTTCATACTAACATGTGCTCGCCTCAGGAGTCGTTCAACTCCCGTCTGAAGGCCGAAGGAGATGATGAATCTACCAACCTCTACATCTCCAATCTCCCTCGACACTTCTCCGAAGCGGTAAGTTATTATTGATGATTGATACCGAACATCTCTAAACCCTCTAGGAACTCGGTACCGTATTCCTCGGTTTCACGATCCTCTCTAGCAAGATCCTCCGAGATGGCATGGGCAATAGCCGCGGAGTTGGATTTGCACGGTAAGGAATGGAATCTGCTTTTGGTTTGGAAGGTTTAGCCGCTAATGAAACCAAAGATTCGAGTCTCGTGATGTCTGTGACAGAGTCATTGAGGAATTCCAGGGCCTCAAGCTAGGGCCTGATGGTTTGCCTATGCAGATTCGTTACGCTGACACTCCAGCCCAGAAGGAGCTTAAGCGTATCACATCCGAGCGACGACAGTTCCGCACCAACGAGTACAATGTCGGCGCTTACGGAACTACGATGGTTGGTATGGGCCCGACCATGTATAACCAACCTGGCGGTTACCGTCGTGCTCTCAATGCTGCGCCGTAAGTTGCTAACCATTTTCATTTACTATATGATCACTTATTAACATTGCAGATATAACAGTAACCACGGCTACGCTGCCCGTACTCCCCAGTTCGGCATCAACGTTCGTGGACAGGGACACGGTTTAGCTAGTGGTGGTGGTCAAAGCGAGTACGCTGAAGAAAACAATGACCCCCTCTACTGGTACACCCACCACCCCAAGTACTAACCATCTCTCTGGATAGGCCCGGCAATGTCGTTTCTGACAAAGCGGCGGCAACTTCGGAGGATGGTTCGGCGGACGAGGGTGTTACGGTTCATATCGACTCTCCCTTGGTTGCGAATGGTAGCTCTCGATCTTCACCTGTGAAGCAGGAGAAGGAGTAGGCAAACCTTCGACGGTCTTGTGTATGCGTGTGGCATCATATTTTGTCTGGTTTCGCATCGGCATGATCTATCATCACCTTGGCACATCTTTCCCTACCATGTCTTGTTCAGGCAAGGGTGTTCACCATTGGTCGCATGATTACATTGTTCTGGTTTTTTTGCAACACGACAACTAATTGACTCCTTGAGTCGCTAGAGATGACTCAATTATGTGTGTGGTATTGCGATTCTAGGGTTTTTCAGTGGACAGAACTTGTTGTGTCTATCTTCTTCGGACACGATTTTCCATCTTGTACTGCCAGGGGGGGACTTGTAGTTTAGTCTATAGGCAGTATCAATAGATGCACTCATGTATCCTGTAACTTCTGACTTGCAATACGAAGTTGACACTCTTGAATGTGTTGATAATACATCCTGCCCTTATCTGTGCAAATTTTATGGGATTTATAATCTTTGGTCTTATGGATAATCTCGTTTTCTTGCCTTTTTTTCATTACAATCAAAGTTTCGTACTATGTACCGTCTTTGATAGCTAATTTAGACATATTTAACTTTGTAGAATCGTCTCTACTAGTTGCCGTTTCCTCTTCGGACTGTTCGTTAGAACCCACCCCCTGATCACTTTCTTCGCCGTCTTCCTCGCTATCGAGGTCATCAACCTCATCTTCATTATCCGTATACTCATCATCGGCTGAAGCGCGATCCTGCTCTCCCTCGGGACCCCTGGCGTCCTGTTGTTCACGGATGGCGGCTTCAAGGTCTTTCAGAGCCTTCTTGGAGAAACCCGAAGCCTCGACAGCGGCATCAAGACGGCGGGCACCGTTCTTACCAACAGTCTTCTTCGCGTCACGGAAGAAGGGGCCGGGCTGGGTGCTGATGAAGTGGAAGCGGCGCTCGAAAAACCGCTTCACGCAGGCCACGTCGCGGTCGAAGTACATCTCGGCGTTGGCGTGGTCCATGGAGACCATCTGCGGGAAGTCGATGAGGACGGGGGTGATCTTTACCTTGGGCTCAGGGGCCGCCGCCGCCGCCGCCTCGGCGTCGTCGTCGTCGGATGGCGTGGGGTCGGCGGCGGGTTGGGGGCGCTCGACCTCTTTGCCCTTGCGGGAGGGCTGCTTCTGCTCGTCCTCCTCAGCGGCGGACTCGGGTTCGAGGGGCTCCTCCTGGATCAGGATGTTGAACTCGTTGAAGTCGCCGTGGATGAGGCCGTGCTTGGCGAGGCGCAGGATGAGGGCGATGAGCTCGGCGTAGAGCAGCGCGGGGTCCGGGACGGAGGCGATCTGGCGCAGCGGGAAGGCGTCGATCAGGGACATGAGGATGGTGTGGCGGCTCTGGGAGACGGGGTCCGGGACGAGGAAGCCCTCCTCCTTGAGCACGCGCATGAAGGCGTACTCGCGCTCCGCAGCGAGGCGCGAGAGGTACATCCAGGAGCCGCCGCTGCGGCGCCGCAGGTAGTCGCGGTTGGCCTTGACGGTGCGGAACGAGATGCGGCCGAGGCGGTGGATCTTGAGGATCAGCTGGGCCCCCTGCGCGTCGGCGACGACGAGGATGTCGCTCTCCTTGCCCACGCCGATCTGGTTGCCCACGCTGTACACGGCCTTCTGGCTCGCGTAGGCGTGCAGCGCCAGGTAGTCGAGGCCGCCGTAGGTCAGGCGGTAGCCGTCGTAGCGGGCCTCCTTGAGGCGCGCGATGAGCCCCACCTTGGCGAGGGCGCTGATCGAGTGCCGCACGCGGCCCGCGCCGCCGCGCAGCTTCGAGATGCTCTCTATCAGGGGCGTCGGGACGACCTCGTGGTTGCGGCTGCCGATCTCGACCTGGTGGGGGCGGGGGCGGGGTGTTAGTTTAGTTGCGGGGTTACAAGACACGGGGATTGTCGTATGTATGCATAGAGGGACGGGGAGGGAAATGGGAGATAGAGGGTCGTACGGCTGTTAGGACGCGCCAGTCCTCGGCCGTGAGGTGGCGCATCGCCTTGCTGTCGAGTTTCATGGCGGGCTGGCTGGCTGCTTCGGGATCGGTTCTGGTCCTCTTTACTACGGAGTGGATTGGCGATTTAGGCTCGGGTGATTATTGGTATAGCTTGGTATAGCATTTGGATTTTCTATTTGTCACCATGAGGAATCGGTTCCTATCTTATTTGGGTCGGTGTGTTGATTTGAATAGGGAGGCGTATGGGGGGAAAGTTGACTTGACGTCGGGCACTGGCTTTTAATGGACATCCAGGTACGTAGGTTTTTTACTATGCTGAATTGCTATGGGAATTTTTAATGGAGCCATGCCGCTTTTAGTCCGAGCGGGGCCTACCTAGGTGCGTATAACAAGGCCCCGCGACGGTGGGCCATACGTACATATACCGACAAAACTATTTTTTCTCCAATTTTTGTTTTTAGAAAACAGTTTGCAAAATAAAAAGACAATAATACAAAAACTATAGTTTATATATGTATATATTTCTAGCTTAATTACCTTTATTATTAGTTTAATTAATATAAATGGACTTAATTAACTTAGCTACATTTAATTGATTTAACTGCATTTGATTGATTTAACTGCACTTAATTGATTTGATTGCACTTGATTGATTTGATTGACTTGACTAAACTAGACCTAATTGACTTACTGACTAGACTGGACCTACTGACTGGACCTACTGACTGGACCGGACCTGACTGGACCTAACTGGACCTAACTGACCTACTACCTAGGTAATTTAACCAGACTTAACTAAGTCCAGTTTAGTCAATAAGTAGGTCTAATCCAGTCAGTAGGTCTAATCTAGCCAGTCGGTCTAGTTAATAGGTCCAGTCTAGTTAGTAAGTCAGTCAGGTCTAGTCTAGTCAAGTCAATCAAATCAATCAAATCAATCAAGTACAATCAAATCAATCAGTGCAGTCAAGTCAATCAAATGCAATCAAGTCAATTAAATATAGCTAAGTTAATTAGGTCTATTTATATTGATTAAACTAATAATAAAGCTAGTTAAGCTAAAAATATATACATATATTATAGTTTTTTTATTTTGCAAACTGTTTTCTAAAAACGGAATTGGAGAAAAAATAGTTTTGTCGGTATATGTACGTATGGCCCTCCCTACCCCGCTTTTATATTAGCCAAACAGGCTTAGCTGAAATAAAGAGGTACTGTATGTACAAAAGTAAAGTGGGGCGTGGCACGAGTACAAGACTTCAGTGTTGTTAGAAGCTTTCACTCACGATAAGAAGGCAGGGCTGGAAAAGTTCATCCAGATGACCAAACTATATTCAAATTTCCAGACTTATATCTAGCTACACAATTCAGTCTCCCAAACCGCCGGAGGCAAAGAGGGTCTAGAGGGTGCCCCTCCTGGAAACAATAACTTATCTATTCGAAAGGCGTATTTAGGACCAGGTAATAGGTAGGTCTATAGGCCAGCAGACTTAAACTCGAAGTGCTTTGCACTTTGATTTACAACGTACTTAAAATATAGAGCCTTCGTCGGAAAAGAATTATGTTTTAGAGATAGCTTGCTTAGCACTAACAATCATTTTTCGAAAAGGTAAATACGGGAAGCGAGGACCTAGTCTCGTATCCTAATGTGTTAGAGATAGTGGAGGAGATAATATGTTCCATTCAAGGCGTAGAAGTATGATAATGTCTACCTAACCCAGTAGACCTCAGATACTCTGCTCAATATACGTCAGGGGTATTCATAAAGTGGATAGAAGACCTGTAGGAGCTAGGAAAAAGGGTGTAGGAGGGTGTAGCATAGGGCTCAATAGATAGATTCATTTATTCCTGCCCTTACCTATATGTATAGCCAAAATCAAAAATATAACCGTTCTATAAAGTCTAGTTACTTTATCTCCTAACACGGACTTAATTTCACCATTTTAATGTAATTGAGGACCGAGATGTTTCGACAAGTGATGTTTATTTATCTGGTGTTATTGTATACTTAAAGTAACCACCAGGCGCAACTATTACGCCGTAACGGCCACTGGGGTGTACCGGCCACCCATAGTGGATTGGTCTTAATAATGGGTTTTCTCGATCTTTTCAAGTATAAATAGAAAAATCAACACACAATAACTTCTAGTATGGTAAACTTTATAGTATCTCCTTGAGTTATAAGTGACTAAGTGATTACATAATCAACTCTCCTAGCCCTACTTCAATATATACTGTTTAGCTTCGGTGTAGAAATATTACAATTTAACAACAATAAAGGTGTCACGGAACATAACTGCAACGCTAAACCACAGCACTACCAAAAGTAGAATTTTGTCCAGGTGGACCGTGGGAAGCTTGACTGTTTGTTGATCTTGGATATCATGGGACCGTGACAAAAAGCTTCGGAACAACAATACGCTATTAGACGGGGCCCTCTTCAAAAAGCATCAAAGATCAGGACAGGAGAGGACTTGGCCGATAGGTAAACTAAAACACCACGAGATTAACCTGGAACTTGCAGAGCCTGATGTAAATATCTATTGTTAGGGGCGTTTAAGCTAGTAAGACTCCTTGCGCGTAATGAGAATATATATACCTGAACAAGTATGGAGCGAGCTATAGACAGTATGTTCGACATGATGCAACCCATCAACGCAATCAAATCCGTATTGAAACGAAGCGTGCAATATACACACAACGCACCCTAGAGGACTAGCCACGGCGATCTGAATCACTTCTAGAGATTTGAGGCAGTAAAAACAGTAGTATAGTAAGGCAATCGAAGTAATATTGGTGTAGCAAATCTACTGTAAATGCTGCGCAGCGACCTCCTATGGCCTGTCTGTGTCCCCCTAATAGAGAACTATCTCCTTGCTAGCTAATAAATAGAAAAAAACGAGAAATCTAGGATCCTGATAACCTAATCAACTTGACCCCCCCCCCCTGCAACAGTGTTGCACGCACCGTCTCAGTATAGCCCAAAAACAAAACCCTCTAGGAAGAAACTTTTCAAGTTCTGGCGCCCGGCTCCAGGTAGTATTCTGGATTTTGGCCCTCGTTGAGAACCCTTGCATACATGTCTCGCAATCTACCGAAAGTCAAGGTTAGCATTATGCTCAGTAGATCTACGAGACTAACTCACGGTTTAACGACTCTGAAGTAAAATTTCTTGAAATGAAATTCTCGCTCCCGGTCATTGGGTGATTGAGGAAATTTTTCTGTAAGGCAATACTCTATCGCATGCTGGAAATCATCTTCGTCATGGAAAGACCGTCGCTTAGCTATAGATAGCACTCTGTCTCGGGTGAGCACCATCCATTTATACATGTCTCCTTCTCTCACTAAGACAGATATGTTCCCAACCTCGCGCGCTCCAGGCGCTCCGCCAGTCAGCGATGGCATTATAACAGTGCCCAGAGCTAACTCGATCAGTAAGAGACCTAGTCGCCGAGGCGCCTTATTCATGTCATCCCATCCATAATTTGTGGAACACCAGGACCTGTCACACCCAAGTACCTCCTGGACGCCTCGGACCTCTCTCTGGCCATCTGTATCCATACAAGGCCGTGGGTCGTGAATCCTACCAGTCATCTCGAGCCCGAACCTACTATATGTTGATCTAGGACCACTTAGGATCTGGACATTGGAGCGACAGACGTCTCCAAACCAGCTGGTTCCCAAGAACAGAAGTGTGGCCTGGGCCAGTTCAAAGGCAGCTCGGTAATTTGAAATTTCGGGAAGTAAACCATTTGACCGGGCCGTGCCAGGGGAGAAGGCGAGCTCGGTCGCTGTAAACAGTCCGTTGCTCACTTTCTCATTAAATTTTTCTAGAATCGTAGATTGAACTCGTGAAGAATCTCCATCGCGCACGATGGTCAATCCGAAAGTTCGGGCAGCGGGTCCGTCCGACCTAAAGTAGGCATTGTTGACCGGGCCTGGCGAGTTGGCCACGAATTTTGCGAAAGCCCCCGAGATCATCGGCTCTAGCTCTACCTCTTCGATAGATCTTTCTAACTCTACCCTCACAAGCTGCTCATGGTGCTTGTTGATATCTCGGAGAAGCAAGTCTACTTTCCATCGGGTGTTCTCTCTACCGTCGACGTAGTTGATGTATTCCAGGGCACAATTTAGATCTTGCCCTTCGGGCGCGAACGCTGCGGTCTTGAAGACGTCTGTGTCGATAATGATGATGAGACCCCTGCGTACTGCTTCATGCTGGCTGCACATTCGAATTTCCTCAGCGTCATCTCGGCCGCCGGTTGTCCCGCTGGCGATCTTTGCCAGGCAAGATGCCATCAGGACGTGATAAGGATGCAGTCTTTGCAGTCTCCCGACCTCAGACTCCGATAATTCAAAACTTCGAATTATCTCTCGGCGCTGCCTTTTCCAGCCTCTATCCGCCTCGTCCTGAACCAATTTCATGTAATGCGCGAACTGTTCGATGACCCCTAGATTCGGAGTAGTACCTCTGTCCAAAAAAACAAACCGTCCTCTCAACCATAACCGGCGAGTTTTGGATAGTTGATTCCATCCATCCTTCTCCAGCCCCATATACGGCATCAAGCTTTTTTTCTTCTCCTCAAATAGACTGTATATATCACGGAGAATTCTCAAGATCTTCTCAAAAATCTCCCTGCCCCAAAGCTGTTCAAAGAACTCGTCTGGTGGCCCTTTTGGCTTTGGCTCGCGAATCGGTAATTCTTTCTGCCGCTTCTTCTTGGACTTCTCCTCCTCCTCCGTTTCTATCGGTCGGCCTTCGGCATCTGGTATCCACCATGACTTCCTCCACGCCTCAGCTTGTCCCATTTGGCTACTCAGTAGACCCAAACACATTCTTATATCCCTCTCGGCGGTTCTGTGAGCCCCGATATCCTGGTGGATGATTTCGAGCCCCCTGCGCCATCCGCCATACCAACCCACAAGGTTCAATACAATCCAAGCAATGCTGAAACCGACAGGGATGATCGGTTCTGCCATGTGGATGGCACGTATTTGTTTCGACTAAGAGGTAATGAGCGAATAGGCTTTTATCTTGGCTAGTACGGCAGCTGGAGCCTAGAGCTACGTGTAGAGTGTGCAACTGGTCGAGAAATATATTCGAAGAGATCTATTCAACCTCCTGGAGGGCCGAGGCTGGCGTACCTAAGCATGTGCGGGGTAGATAGTGGCTTGTTGGGGGCCAATCCCGAGTCCTTCGTATATTGGGCTTAACCGAAAAACATCTCTGCTTATGCTCAGGCAACAGATCAGCAAAGCAACGACGAAACCACGCCGGCATTCTAACGAATGCTCGATTACGCGATGATAGACGAGCCCGGTGCACCCGAGGCATCAGGGGCTAACCGCCCGACGGGCAACTCCGCACCCAACCGGAGCAACCTCGGAGCACCCCACCACCGGTCCGCCGATTCGTCACAGATTTCCGGCTGCGATGCGGAAAACAAAGATGAAAAGACCATATATACGCAGTTGCTTGAAGTCCTTAGCAAGCTAGGGATATTGATCGATAGGACCCGCCCGATAAACACCGCCGTCAGTCACGAGGAGCAGGGCAGCCGGTCTGAGGAATGGGCGAAAGAGATACATACCACCTTAAGCTCTTCTCGAGTCGACGTGCGTGTCTGGCTAGACGATATATCGAACATGGCCAGTAGTCTGCCCGTCGCATTCGAAGATCTCGCTGGCCGAAGTACAGAATTAGAACAGACCCTCCAAAGAATAGTACATGGCATGCTCCAGTGCCTAGCTGCAGTGGATAAGATAGTAGTGTTAGATGCAAGAGGCCCTGCAATGTTAGTAGCATGAAATATCTCTTGACCATGTAGAGTGGCTTAACACCCTGGGGCAGAACGGCCGGACACCAGCGCAGTGACGTCTTGGAACCCTGCAACGATTTCCGTGGGCTCGTTAATAGTTTGCAAGACCTGAAGAAACAGGTTCAGACAGAGCTGGGTTCTATTACGCCAGACGGAAGCCGACAGGGCGAAGCCATAGTCAACCACCCGCCTTCGATACTTTGCTTGGGTGAGTGCCCGGCCTACGCTTCTTATATTCGAAATAAATTTCAAGTCTGAGATGTGTTATTTAGATGGAGGCGGCGTGAGAAGTTTCGTTAGCCTCATCATTCTACAAAACCTCATGAAATATGTTCATGCCGCACTGGAGGGACTAGAGAATCAGCCAAATAGTAAGTAGGTTCCTAACGACTCGGCCGCGTTTTCGTCTATTATCTCCATCTAACTCGTCGTAGCAGCTTCGGCATCGCCTGTTAAACCTTGCGATATCTTTGACTTTATTTTTGGTTCTAGCAGTGGAGGGTAGTACAAATGCGTACAGTCGGCATACCATAGAGTACAAAACTAACAAGTCCTAGGTTACTGGCGATCATGCTCGGTCGTCTTGAAATGACTGTCGAAGAATGTTTTGAAACATTCAGCGCCTATGCGGAAGAGATTTTTTACCATCGGATACGGTTTCTGGGTTTTCTACTACCGAAATATAGCGACAAGAGACTGGTCCGAGCCGTAAGACATATTGTGGGTGACTTTGACCCGTCACCAGACAGGGAAAAATGGCGGGGCACCATTTTTAAGGACACAAGTGGACTATGTAGGACGTGAGTTATTGAACTCGCGAGAGATTATATGGGATGTTCTCACTAATTTAGAGTAGTGGCGTTTTGGCTTATATAGGCACGACACGAAATTCTAACAGTTTAGGGCCATCTTACACGCCCTACATGATCCGTAGCTACGACTGTGAGCCCGAGCCAAAATCCGAGGAAGAGTCGGCTAGATTTCCAGCTTTGAATCCAGGGCCAGCCAGTTCATTTCAAATCTGGGAGGCTGCACGGGCAACCACTGCAGCTCCGGGGTACTTTCCGCCTCTCAAACATGGAGATCAAAAGTTCTATGATGGTGGAATCACCTCGAACAATCCCTCTCTGCAGGCTCTGGGAGAAATGCAGGCTCTGCTGCCACATACCCCAATCAATTGTATTGTGAGTATTGGTACCGGAGCTATGCCACCATTGGCAGCCGCATCACACGGCGCGTTTAGGGTATTAACGAGTGTTTTAACGGAGACACAAAATACAGAGCGACTAGCTTTCGCCACCGCCAATGGCCTAGAGATTCCATACTTTCGGTTCAACCCTCAACTCCAGAGACACTTCGCGATAGACGAGTGGATTAGTCGAGGATTTTCTCTACAAGACACGAACAAGACGCTGAATAATCTCCGGGAATCTGTTGAGAAATATCTTGAGAATGTCGAAGTAATTGCTGAGCTTCGCAAATGTGCAGAGATACTTGCTCACCGAACCGCGTACGGTAGCAAACATATTCTCAACTGGCTTACTGCGGACGACTACGCTCCTTTGCAAAGCGACTTGATTAATCAACGACTAGCGGGTACCGGACAGTGGATTATAGGCTCGAATGAGTTTGAGCAGTGGCTACAAGCCGATAAGCAGACGTTATTCTGCCCGGGTGGGCCCGGAGTGGGAAAGACGATGCTGACATCGATTGTGATTGACGAGCTTATGACTCGCTTTGGAAACAACGTCACCGTTGGCATTGCGTACGTCTATTGTAGCTTCCAGCGGAGACAGCAGCAGAGAGCTGAAGACATTCTCGCGAGTCTTTTGAGACAGCTGGCTCAAGGCCGGCCATCTCTACCAAACAGCGTGAAGTTGCTCTACGAAAAGCATAGTAAGCAAAGGACGAGGCCATCATTGAGCGACATCTCGAGAGTTCTCCAGTCTGTAGTCGTTTCATACTCGAGAGTCTTTATTGTTATCGATGCAGTAGATGAATGCTATGAAGCTGACCGAACGGCGCTTTTGTCTGAGATCTTCAGGATCCAGAAGGAGTGTCGGGTAACCTTTTTTGCGACATCAAGATTTATTATCCCGGAACTCGTAGAGAAGCCTGACAGCGCTATATTCCTCCCGATTCAGGCAAATGAAGAGGATGTACGAAGATATATAGACAGTAAAATGTCAAGCCTACCATCTTTCGTTCGTCAGAACGAATCTCTTCAACAAAATATCAAAACTACGATCGCTGATGCTGCAGACGGCATGTAAGTATTCCAACGCCGTATCGAGAAATATACTAACTTAGCTAGGCTTTTATTAGCATATCTTTATTTGAATTCTTTAGCCGGGCAAAAATCTCCGAAGACTCTCCAAGCAGCTTTGGCAAAAATTCAAACTGGTCCCGGATATGCAGGCCCTAATGTATATGACACGATATATGAAAGCGCAATGGACCGTATAGGAACACAGCTCGGCGATCAGAAAGCGCTTGCTATCCAGGCCTTGTCTTGGATTACATGCGCTAAGCGGCCGCTTGACGTGACAGAGCTTCGGCACGCGCTTGCGGTTGAGGTTGGCGAGCCTCGGCTTGATCCAGAGAATTTCTCACCGATTGAAGACGTGCTTGCTGTATGTAATGGATTGGTTACTGTGGACAAGGAAAGTGGCATTATTCGATTGGTCCACTACACAGTGCACGAATATTTTAAGCGAACGCGAGAGCGTTGGTTTCCAGAGGCGGAAGCTGAGATCGCCATGATTTGTGCAACTTACCTGTCCTTTGACGTGTTCAAAAGCGGGTTTTGCCAAACAGACGAAGAGTTTGAAAAACGATTGTCTGAAAACGTTCTCTATAACTACGCTGCACACAACTGGGGACATCATGCTCGCATAGCCTCGACACTCTGTCAAGCTGTTATGGATTTCCTAGAGTGCGAGACGAAGGTAGAAGCATCAAACCAAGCGATGATGGCTTACAAACGCGGCCCATGGGACACAGGGTATAGCCAAAGAACTCTGAGACGCACGAAAGGACTGCACTTAGCGGCAATTTTCGGCGTAAAAGCTGCGGTACAAACGCTCCTTGAGAAATCTTACGAACCAGGTGTGACAGACAAATATGGTCGGACGCCACTCTCATATGCTGCTGAAAAGGGGCACGTGGCCGTTGTCGAGCTACTACTTAATAACGATCGTCGACCTAATCCAACGGATACTTATGGTCGGACACCGTTATCGTGGGCTGCTGCAGGAGGGCACGAGGCTATTGTAGACCTGCTGCTCGCTATGGGTGCAGATCCCAATTCTAGAGATGTTTCCGGCCGATCGCCACTTTCGTGGGCGGCCATAGTAGGGCACGAAGCTACTGCTAAGCTGTTGCTTCTCCGTCGTGCAGATGTCGGCTCGAGAGATATTTATGAACGAACACCGTTATCCTGGGCTGCCACAGGGGGGCATGAGGCTGTAGTACGACTGCTGTTCAGTGCGGCTGCAGATGCTGATTGCACAGATATTTCTGGCCGAACGCCGGTATCGTGGGCTGCTGGGCGAGGACATGCGGCCGTTATATCGCTGCTTCTCAATGAAGGTGCAAACGCCAATCTAGGAGATCTTAATCGTCAGACGCCACTGTTTTGGGCTGCAAAATTAGGGCACAAGGTCGCTGTTGAGCTGCTGCTTGATGGAGGCGCTGACATCAGCCTAAACGATACTTCTGGCTGGACGCCACTACAATGGGCTGCCGTAGGAGGTTATGAAGCCGTCGTGAAGCTGCTGGTTGAGAAGGGAGCAAATATTAAACTGAAAGATTCTGACTCTGGCCAAACGCTGCTGTTGTGGGAAATGCATAAAATTGCTCTTGAGCTGCTGCGTGAAAGAAGCGATAAGATTGAGTCAAAGAATACCGACTTTGACCAGATTACCTTATGGCTAGCTGCTGCAAGCGGGGAAGAAGCTGTCGTACAACTACTATTAGAGAAAGGTGTTGATATTGATACAAAAGATGCTGACTTTGGCCAGACACCGCTGTTGTGGGCTGCCGAAGAGGGACACGAAGCTGTTGTACGGCTTCTACTCCAGCATGGAGCCAACATCAACTCAAGAAGTTCTTCTGGCCAGACTTCGCTGTCGAAGGCCGCTGCAAGTGGGCATGAGGCGATAGTTAAGCTGCTCCTTGAAAAAGGGGCTAGAGTTGATTTGGAAAACGGTTCCGGTCGGACGCCGTTATGGTGGGCTTCCCTGTATGGAAATACAGACATCGTTGAGCTGCTGCAAGATTCATATCCTGACCTTTTGTACGTTTTGTAACTATCTATTTATTGTTTGCTTCTCCTATAATTGTGTGATGGAGGAAACGACGCCGTTCTCTAGTATTAACGATATATGGCACGCACGAAGTACGCGACAGATTGCGGTTTTTGGACATTCGTTCTTTAAATAGTATGTTTTTACTATGGTTTCCCCCCAGAAGTATCTTGAAGAATTGTATCACTTGTTACGGATCGCAAACTTGGATCTGGGCTCATACTGCTAAACAATATAAGCCACAGCGCTGTCGGTGTCGCTAAACGTCGTCTGAATTTCGAGGGTACTCCGCCTTGGTTAGACGCATCACGTACACGTGTAGAAGGTATCCTTAGGCGGATTTGCTTGTGGCTATTTTTGCTCCGTTTTGTAATAAAATGACCACTAACTTCGGACAAGTTTGATGATTTCTTTTTATAAAAAAAAGGTTAAAACCTAGAACCCCGCCAAAATTATTATTTAGGATTCCCGGATCTTACCTCTTGTCGATAAAATATAGAGGGGTGATTTGCATAATGCTTATATCCGTTCTCTCTGCCTTAAAGGTTGCATAGTGGGGCCGAGCTTATTTATATATGCCAATAAGAGTATGAAATCATGCTCGGATAATAGTTTTATTGGGTGTATGCAAGTAAAGCTCGGCCCCGCCCACCACACTTTTAAGTCGCTAGGTATGCCAAGGGAGTCTCTAAAGGGATAGTCGTTAACTAGCTGTTGTAATTTAACTAAGCAAATGCTTTACCTTCAGCTGATAAAACATCTCTAGCAGCGCAAAATACCGGGAAAAGGAATGATAAAAGCGGAGAATCGAATGAGTACTTGGTAGGCGGTTTACTCGAAGTTGAAATACATAACAGTATAAATAATAACTTCGTCTTCCCCGCGATATCAATAGGCAGTGCGCTCGATACTAGATTAGCCACCGTAGGAGACATGCAATGAAGATGTTACCTACATGTACGGTATAAAGTAGCATGTGCTTTTACTGTTCTGATCAAACCCAACCGTAAAGTGAGATTTATGAAGGTATGTATAGTAGGTACTTCATATATATTTGGTAGCTTGGTATATAGTAGGTAATAGTTAGCTTCTTTCATTGTTAATAGGTAGGGCGAAGCTTATATTTATATGTACATAGGTACAGTATTTACCTCCTATGATTGGCCCGTGGCGGCAAGGCTTCGACAGCATGGACCACTTCCTAGGCGGCAGAGGGTCGCGTAATGCTTGCCAATTGCCGCCCGGCCTAAGCAAGTCCACCACCTGCGGCTGTTGTAGGTATTCTACTGCAGCGAAGCTCCCCAATCACTCCACCAGCAGCTCCCAAGAAGTTTAACATCCATCCCACCTCCGCCATCATCACCGCGCACGACATATAACGCCCATCTTAGGTACGCCAGGGTATCACCGCCAACATTATTTAAGAACTTCATCATCCATATACCGATCGATCGATTCTATTCAAACTCCACAATAATTCCACACTCTTCCTTTGACAACATCTAGAGAACCGCTCGAGTTGTTCCCACCGAGCACCTTACTTTCCCTTCACGTCACTCCCCTTCCGTATCCGCCTCTTCCGCTGCCGTCTCAGCGACCATGGCACCCACCAATGACGCATCTAAAGTGACCGACAAGGGGAAGGGGAAAGCCACCGATACCAAGGCTGACGAGGCCAAGAAAGGCAAGGATGGACCGTCACAAGCAAATAGCAAGAAGGAAGATGACAAGATCGATGGTAGGCTGCCTCCCTTGCGCGATGCTGCTATTTCAGCCATGCTAATTCATCACCGCTGTAGAGGAACTGAGCGAAGAGGATCAACAGCTCAAGAGCGAGCTTGACATGCTCGTAGAAAGACTGACGGTGAGCGCACTTCTGCTTTCTACTGCATGTGACGAATCTGCGACTGACCATGCACGCCTGTAGGAGCTAGATACATCTTTATACAAGTCTGCCCTAGAAGCTATGAAGACCTCGATCAAGACGTCCACCTCCTCCATGACAGCAGTTCCGAAGCCCCTCAAATTTCTGAGACCACATTACGAACCGCTGACAAAGCTGTACGAAAACTGGCCCGAGGGTGAAGACAAGGCATCTTTGGCCGATGTCCTCTCTGTTATCGGGATGACGTTCTCGGACGAGGAGCGCCAGGACACGTTGAAATACAGATTGCTATCCCCTACCCAAGACATTGGGTCGTGGGGCCACGAGTACACCCGGCACTTGGCCCTGGAGATCGGCGAGGTATACGTAAAACGTATTGCCGCTGATGAGCCCGTGCGGAACCTCGTGGATCTTGCTCTCATTCTCGTGCCGCTCTTCTTGAAGAGCAACGCAGAAGCCGACGCCGTTGACTTGATGAGCGAGCTAGAGATAATCGAGCAGTTACCCAAATTCGTCGACGAGAATACCTATTCCCGGGTCTGCTTGTACCTCGTCAGCATGGTCAATCTGTTGACCTTTCCGGAAAATGAGCAGTTCCTTCGCGTTGCTCATGATATCTACAACACCTATAATCAGTGCGCCCAGGCCATGGTTATTGCGATACGTTTAAATGATCTCGAGTTAATCATGAGTGATTTTACCGCTATAAGTGATCCTACACTTAAAAAGCAGTTGGCATTTGTCATAGGCCGGCAAAAGATTGCTTTAAAGCTTTTAAGTAATGGCGCCTCCATAGAAGAAAACGATCAACACGGCCAAGCTCTCGAAGAGGCGGCTGGCAATATCAAGCTCTCTGAATACTTCAAGACTTTGGGCAAGGAGCTCAACATCCTGGAACCCAAGACCACCGAAGATATTTACAAGAGTCACCTTGAAAGCAGTCGTGTAGCTGGTATGACAAACCTGGATTCTGCCCGGCACAACTTGGCGGCTGGGTTTGTTAATGCGTTCGTCAACGCGGGCTTTGGTAACGACAAAATGATGTTAAATGACGACGAGAAGGACACCTGGGTTTGGAAAACTAAAGATGAGGGTATGATGTCCACAGTGGCTTCCCTTGGCACGTTGCTCATGTGGGATGTCGAAAACGGCCTTGACAAGATCGACAAATACACTTATGCATCAGAACCTCAGATATTAGCTGGCGCGATGCTCGCTATTGGCATCATGAGCTCTGGTACACACATTGACAGTGACCCAGCACTAGCGTTACTGGGTGATTCGGATAAGTTGGAGCATAAGAATACCCTCGTAAGAACAGCTTCTATCATGGGCCTAGGTCTTTCATATGCCGGATCTCAGAGGGTCGATCTCGTAGACTACCTTCTGCCTATTGTCAATGACTCTAAGGAATCCATGCAGATCGCTGCCATGGCTGCTCTGTCGCTAGGCCTTATCTACATTGGCTCAGCGAATCCGGAAATTAGCGAGGCGTTTGTCACTTTGCTGATGGACGAGGATCGCAAATCTAAACTAACAGACAAGTGGGCCCGCTTCCTTAGTCTTGGCCTTGGCCTCTTATTTTTTGGCCGCCAGGAGGAAGTCGATGTTGTTCTCGAAACATTGAAGGCTATGAATCACCCATTGGCTCGACCTACCTCGGTTCTAGCTGAGATCTGTGCCTGGGCCGGTACTGGTGCCGTTTTGAAGATTCAAGACTTGCTGCACATATGCAACGAGCACTTCGAAGAGACGGACGAGAAAAAGGGCGATGAGTTAGAGCAGGTTTACGCTGTTATCGGAATTGCTCTAGTTGCCATGGGCGAGGACGTGGGCCAAGAAATGGTCCTGCGTCATTTTGGCCATCTTATGCATTATGGGGAGGCTAATATACGCCGTGCTGTGCCGTTAGCTATGGGCCTGATAAGCCCTAGCAACCCTCAGATGAAGGTGTATGATACATTGTCTCGATACAGCCATGATAACGACAATGATGTTGCGATTAACGCCATATTTGCTATGGGGCTTCTGGGCGCCGGCACCAACAACGCAAGATTGGCCCAACTTTTGCGGCAGCTTGCGAGCTACTATCACCGGGACCAAGAATCGTTATTCATGGTTCGCATAGCACAAGGTCTACTGCATATGGGCAAGGGCACAATGACCTTGAACCCCTTCCATACCGACCGTCAGATTCTTTCACGCGTCTCAACTGGCGGTCTTTTAGCCGTCCTTGTTGCTATGATTGACGCTAAGCAGTTCATCACCGCCAACTCCCACTACCTACTTTACTTCCTGGTTACTGCCATGCATCCTCGATTCCTCGTTACCCTTGACGAGAACTTGAAACCCCTCACCGTCAACGTTCGCGTTGGCCAGGCCGTTGATGTTGTGGGTCAGGCGGGTCGACCCAAGACTATAACTGGGTGGCAGACACAGAGCACACCTGTGCTCTTGGCATATGGTGAGCGAGCGGAGCTGGAGGATGAGGAATATATTAGTCTGAGCAGCACTTTGGAAGGCCTCGTTATCCTTCGGAAGGTAAGTAGGATGAAATCTACCCCTCGCCCAGTTTGCACGGGATTGCAGCTAACAACTTTTCTAGAATCCGGACTGGGAGGATGGGAAGTAGTAGGGCTCTCCCCTCCCCTTTCGTCCTGCCTCAAATCGCTCTGGTATTGAAAATGGTATGACGGACGTCACTAGGCTGCGACATGAATGTATTATTAAGATCAGACCGAGTACACGTGCTAGACGTGCCGCACGTTAGGCACGGCGATCGTAGATCTGCTTGGTGGGAAGGTAATAGACGATGCATGTTTACAACAATGTTTCATGTGATGCCAGGCGTTGTGTTATTGGTGAAAATAATATGTGTTCATTGCTATGTAGCCATCTCGACTGCGGTCTCTATTATCCTCGACTGTATCTGCTGGATACCTGCTTCTACTTCCGCGGGGGTCTCGCATTCTTCTGCCTACGTAATTCCTTAACCTTCCTGTCCCTGCGGATATCATCCGCGTTCTTAAGCTCCTTCTTATTCCCGTCGCCGTCGCGGAAGCGGCCCACGCGCTTCTCCTTGGCGTCAGCGACGCGCTTCTTGCGCTCATGGTAGTCGTCGCGGTACTTGTCAGCAGCCTTGGGGGCCTTCTCCTGCTTATGCTTGTAGCGGGGGCCACTGCTGGCATTCGCGTTCGCGTTCGCGCTGCCGGGGCCGCGGCGCTCGGCCTCGCCGATGCGGGGCAGGCGGCCGACGCGCTGCTCCTTCTTCCAGCGCTCGTAGCGGCCGCTCTGGAAGCTGGCGGCGATCTTGACGCCGGACTCGCCGCGGACCATGCGGGCGCCGCCGCCCTCCTTGGCCTGGGCGCGGGAGCCGTCCTCGTCGTTGGCGCGGGAGACGTACTTGGCGTTCTTGCGGTCCCAGCGCAGGCCGGGGCGCGAGGGCTCGCCGAAGTGCTTGGCGCCGTCGTCGTTGGCGAGGTCGAAGGTGGCGCTGCGCGCCGCCTCGACGAAGCTGACGCTGCCGTTCGACTGCCCGCCCGAGTGCACGCCGTAGGCGCGCGCCTCGGCGGCGTTCACGGTGCGCGGCTCGTAGGCGATGAAGTTGGGGTCTCGGAAGTCATCGGAGCGGGCGGCCTTGCGGGATTTGGAGGAGCTAGTGTCGTGGTGGTTGGATATCACGACCTCCATTTCGGAGTCGGAGTCTTCCGCCACGTCATCCTGCTCGTTCTCTGATGCTTCCTCATCTTCGTCGGCTTCTGCACTAAAACCCTCGGCGCCTTCTGCCTCATCAGCATCTTCGTCTGAGAATTCTTTCGATTCCGCCTCCTTGTCTACTCCATTGGTTGATCTCCGGGGGCCGAATCGCTCTCGTATCTCCTTTATGGCCTCTGCCTCCTTGTTCCGTCCGCCTTTAGCGCCTTTGGCATTTCTACGGATCTCGAAGATCGTTTCTTGTGGTTTGAAGCCGCTGATCTTGGCCATCATGTCGGCACGGTCATCCTCAACGGCGCTGACATCGCCTCCGTATATCGGATGGACCTGGGAGAACCCTCTAGATGTGACTACTTCTCGTGCTCGACGCGCACTTTGGCTCGAGGCACTGTTACGAGTTTTGAGGTAGAGTTTCTCCGCCTTTTCGGAAACACGCTGAAGGGCAGTCAGGTCGGAGTCGTCAGACAACAGCTTGTTGAGCCATTCCATGTAATTCTCGACCTTGCTTCGAACCGGGGCACCCACGACCATGTCTGTTGCGAAGTTCGGCGGCCCATTGCCGTCCTTCCCTAGAATGAGCTTGTGGGAGAGGAATAGCTGGAGATCTAGGAGATATGGCACGTCTGTGTCTTTTACAAGACTGTAAGCCCAACCTCGCATGCCCGCTCGGGCGACACGGCCTACTCTGTGGACTTTCGAAGAGGTCAGCACTTTGCTTATTTACGGGAAACCTATAAGAGCTCTGAGAGGGTAGTTTATTCTTGAAACATTAAAGCAGTGAAATAGAATATATCTATTCCTCTTTCAACAAAAGCAGCAGGACTATTGTCCTAAATTTTACTTACTATAAAGTTTAGGGGTTGCAGGAAAACTGTAATTGATCGTATTGGACAGTCTAAAATCGATAGTTAGCAACTTTATTCAAGTTATCATTTGTAAGAGTACTCAGAAACATGGATATTTCTTCATACATGCCACTGGCTAGAAGAGCGAATATTGGCCCTTCACAATAAACAGAACAGGAGCAAGGGCTTTTAGACTTACAGAGGTATATCTATACCTCTAGCAGCAACATCAGTGACTACTAGGATGTAAGACCTTCCTTTCCGAAAATTGTCTATTTGAGTGTTTCTTGCAGTCTGGTCCAGAGAACCGTATACGTAGGAGACGGCAAACCCGGCAAGAGTAAGCATCGTCTGGAGAAACTCGACGTCATGCTTAGTGGAAGTGAAAACAATAGTCGAGTATGGAGAGGGTTTCTGCTTTTCGTGAGATGCATCGGGCCCCCGTTTCCTTTTTTTCGACGGATTCTCGTCCGAATCTTGAGCACCTTCCGGCAAGCCGGTCGGTATCTTGATAACATCATGCAAAATGTGTAGGAGTGTCCCGAGCTTCTCGGCCCCTTTAACACTAAAGACAGCCGCTTCTAGATCTGGGCTGATCTTAGTATCGGCATCTAACCGGATCAATATAGGATCCTGCAGAAATAAATTAGCCATGCTTGTGCCTCCTATTACTACACAGGAAAGAAGAGACGTCGGCAGGACTACAAGTAAGCAGATGCAAGCGGACATCATCTTGATAATTAAGAGTGGAAACAGTAAGAGAGCTGGGAATCACTTACTTGGCATCCAGCCCTCACAAACTCCGTAACGGAGGAAGGGAGCGTAGCCGAGAAGAGTAGTGTTTGGCGAGTTGCCGGTACTGTGACATTCGGTTAGTAAATTTCTTTGGGATGTGGCTTTAGATAAAGCTTACAAGAATGAAGAATCTCCTGCCTAGATGAGATAGTCAGTGATATGGTACTACTTGAAGATGCGGGAGGAGAAGGACTCTAGTTATAATGTTTATTGGGTTCCTTGTAGTTACTCACAGCTGTGCCGCAAAACCCATTTCTAAAGTAGATTAGTAATGCTTGATGATTTTGGCGGATGCGGTCTAACTCACCGAATAGACGATCTGCTTCATCAAAAACAACATATTGCATCTTTGATAACCCTGTAACATTCAAGTTCATTTCTACAGCATGGTCAGTACCTTCTCAGCGAATGAAAGAATCCGATCTTGATTTTTTTTTTTCTCGCAAAACTTCAAGATCTTAGGCAAGCTTTAGAGCACACATACTAGAATACCAGTTAGTAAGCTTCTTACAAAGGTATAATCAATACAAAATGTGACATACCCGACTAGTAGATGCAAAAATCTTCCAGGTGTGGCAATTATTATATCTGGATTCGAGCTCTGTGGTAATACGCATTAGAATGTCTAAGTTTGACGACTTGAGCACTAAAGCATACCATGTTGGCAAACTGTTCATTCAGGGAGTCTCCTCCAACACACAGCATAGTTTTGAGATCCGTTCCACGCGTAAATTGCTTCGTAACCTATGTGTCTTGTCAATATTATTTCTGAAAGACTGAATTCCACTGACGGGGGGGGCACTTACGCTTAGAGTTTGGATAGCGAGCTCACGACTAGGACTCAATATTAGGGCGCGGGCGCCCATATTTGGTGAATGAGCCTTTAGTGTTTGAACCATAGGAATCAGGAAAGCAGCCGTCTTGTTCGCATTAGTAAGTTATCCTATAACCATGGCACCGAAGCTAGCAGATGCTATTATAAGAGAAGAGTCCGCGGATATTAGCATACTATAAGGTGTTAGTTATATGATTAAATAGGGAGTTCGGAAGGATGGGATGCAAGTTTGGGGTTAAGACCTACCCTTTCCGGATCCTGTCCTAGCCATAGCTAGAAGCTACATGACGTGTAAGTATATCGACAAAATGAGAAGTTATCATTTTATGGTCGAACTTACATCTTTCCGTTGTAATATCAATGGTATAGTCTTTCGTTGAATGGGCGCTGCAACGCTCGGAGTCAGTCATCGCCATTTTGAGCGTGGCAGATGAATCCGAGGTTTCTAGGACTACTCTCGGATTCGCCCTGACAAGTAGAAAATGAGGCTGAGAATTACTCACTCGGAACTTTGAATCCACATTTGGTAATCGCTCTAAGCAGGTTTCCGTTGAGGCCTAAATATGGTTAGATATCTAGGGAAACCCAAGAAGATAACGAATGGCAGGTTATTACCCATAGATTGAAAGCCTCCGCCCTTTTTTAACGCTGTGCCTTTCAGATTGGTGTTCTTCCGGAACGCAGCAGCTTGTTTCAAGGCGATGAAAGCTTCATCGCCATCGTCCTCGTCGCCGTCAAGTAATTCCCCAACATCGAAACCAAAGCCATCTTTCATTTCGGCATGTTTTGTCTTCGCATGAGGTGTCTCATTCTCACCAGTGAGCAAAGACCCGAGAATGTCGATCTCATTTTCAGAAAGCGCGGGGGATGCGGCGCGAGGCATCTTTGTTACTGAGGCCCTATGCGTGGCGAGGGTCACATGAAATCAGTCGCGACAAGATATGGGAAATAATATCAGTACAGTACTGCAGTATTAAATGTGCTGCAGGTATCAGTCGGTTTGCTTGATATTGAGAAGCGCATACGAAAGACATGGGGACAATGCTAGATAACTTTTTTGGTTATCGACAAGCACTAAAACTTCTGATAAGATGCCGGCCCCACTTGACGCCGGCCTAGACTTAGCCTAGCCCCCACCACCTGCATTGTCCCCATTACATCGCCTGTGGCTCTTCCAATTGATGCGCCGCGTTAGGCGTTACATGAACCTCATTCCAACTACCAACAACCTTCCGACTTCTGCGCCGCCCGTGGTTCTTTACTCTATAGACTCATTTTCGAAGCAATCCTTAGACAAGAGCGCAAGCCAATATGTCTACTAAAGAGACTGATGCTACGAATGATGATAAAGATGCCCTTGACTTGTTGGAGGCCGAGTCGAAGGAATTCGATAAGGTAGGTCATTTATCCAATTATACTGTGTGGTGCCGTGCGACAGTAGGACTGACGTAACAATAGGATGCTGAGATAGACCGAATCCTTAAGGCATTTCGCCTAGATGCGTAAGTACCACCAAGTTCACTAGTGTTCGATATGGTCTTGTGTCATTAACAAGCCGCATACAGCTACGCAGTCCTCGACCTACAACCGGGTGTACCCGAATCCGACATCAAGATAACGTACCGAAAGAAGTCGCTGTTAATCCATCCGGACAAGACGAAGAACCCACAAGCCCCCGATGCCTTCGATCGGCTGAAGAAGGCCCAGACGGAGTTGATGGATGAGAAGCACCGAGAACGACTCGACGAGGCCATCGCCGATGCCCGCATGCTGCTGATCCGGGAAAACAAATGGACCGTCGACAGTCCGGAGCTCAAGACCGATTCATTCGCCAAGAAGTGGCGCGACAAGAGTCGCGAGGTCCTCATCGAGAATGAGATGCGCCGCAAGCGCCAGACGAAGGCCGCGATGCAGGAGGAGGGCCGCGAGCAGCGCAAGGCTGATGACGAGCTCGAGGTTCGGAAGCGCAAGCGGCAGCACGAGCAGGATTGGGAGGCCACGCGCGACCAGCGCATAGACAGCTGGCGCCAGTTTCAGAAAGGCAAATCTAGCGGGGGTGACGATGGCAAGAAAAAGAAGAAGAAGCTGAAGCCTATCGGCTGAATGAAAGCTAAGGGTTCTGCACAGGCATAGACATTTTGCACGGTTTCATGACATCACGGCCGTGTTGTTACTGGTGTGGCTCGGCGATGATGACGGAAAAGAAGTGGCAGGCATTCTCTGAGCAGACCGAGACGTGAGTTCTATTGATAGACCATATCTCATTTTATGAACCTAACTCCCCTAGTTTCCTTGACGCTTCCCAGCGTGCGCCTTTCGCATGTCCTTTCTCAGCCGTTCGCCACTATCGTGAGGATTTATCCATGTTTCCGTGGATCTAGCAATAAGGTATGTCCCTGCCTAGCCACCTTTAACCGGCTACTGTGACATTGCTTTGGCTTGCCTATGTTCCTTCGTTGTTTCGGCGAGGAGCATGGACCTCAAGAACTCGGACCTATTCAGGATATACACCTATATGCCGTCCACCTCATGGCCTTTGTTTTTGCTTATACTGAATGAATCTCGAAAGATTCAGACTAACCTCCTCGGCCCGGATCCGTAGCTCAGCGAACTTCCGCTTGTCCACGGTCTTAACCATCGCCTTCACCTTTGGTACTGTCGACTCCAGATGTAGCGAAAAGTCCTTTTTCCAATATATCTCCTTTTCATATGGGCCATTCTCGTCTGCGTAGATATCCAATAGCTGGTTTAGTGCCTCAACTGCATTCGCAGCCGGGGTTAGGGGGAGCGCAGCTACTACCGTAACGAGGAATACACCTATTTCATCGTTCAGAGCAACTGGTGCCGGATCGAGAGCTAACTGACCAAGGACTCCTATACACTTCACACCTAGACTTTGGAAAGGATCTTCGATGTTCGCGTCTAGGCTTATTGAAGCATGATACAGTGACATGAACTTTCGATGCTCATCTCCGCTTAGAAATGATTGTCCGTGCAAGGTTCGAGCAATAGCCCAGGCAAGACTCGTCACAATAGTAGCCAGGCCTATGTCGGACGTGTTACTAGCAAGCACTGGCGCAATCACATCGCTCCACATGAGCTTTGCTACAGGCGTCCAAGCTTGTAATATGGCCGCATTTGCGCCTGCGCTAAAGTCGATGCAACTCACTGTCCATCCGATATTGCTAAGTGCGGTTAACGTGTGAGTGCGGATCAGGGTCGATACTTCATCATCCCCTTGGATACTTCGGAAGAGCTTCACCGCTTGTGGAATCGCCGTTTGCACTAGCTCTTTTAATGTTGGCAAATCGTCGATCCCGGAGGGCTCATCTGCATCGCCGGCTCCTGTCACCAAGTCCATATCTGCCTCCATTTCGTCTTGGTCCATTTCGTCATCCTCGTCTGCCGGGTGGTTGTCATCAGAAAGATCGCCATCCTCGTCGGCATCCATAGCGTCGCCCTTGTCATCGAGCCCTTCCCAGGTCCCCTTCTTCGGCCGTCCACCCTTGCCAAAGGAATCCTGAAGTGTCGTTCCAATCGATGCCAGTACCTCGAGTGCTGTTTGTGACACATCTGCCGGGCTCGCGTAGTTATCTCCGTTAGTCGCATTGTCGTTTAGACTAGTACATTCCAAAGTACGAGAAATAGTAGGAACAAGGACAGCATCACAGGCACCATCTCTGCCGGGGTTCTGGTCGTTCCACTCCATAACGGAGAATATGTTATGGAGGATACCACAAGCCAAAACTGCTTTAAAACCGTAGCCATTGTTAAAAAAGGTCAAGTGTTTATAGCACTGGTTTGCGCTGTCGCCGAGTACGGCTTCGACAAATTGGCGGTTATCCTCGGATAGAGTGATCATACACGAAAGTGCACTTTTCAGTGCTGACGCTGTAGTAAAGTCAATTGATACTAGGGTGAAAAGAAACCGTAGGATTTCCTGGCTTTGACTAGCAGCATTGAGCGCCTCATCTTGAGCTGCGGTTATGGCTGCTATGATTTCGGTGAGGGCTTCCGCCATGGACCAAATGAAGTTCTGTTCAATCTTTGGCCGCTTGCTAAAAGCTGGATTTGGTGCGATAAGAGCTTCGGTGATCTACACGAAAATTAGTCAACCGCGTATATGAAGCATTAGATATAACATATTCCTCACCTTTGCGCAAGCATGCTGAATAGCAGTTACGACATCTACCCGGTACAGATGAATGCAGAAATCTGCCTCTTCCTCGGCAGTTAGAACCCGTAGAATTTCCCATCCAGCTGCCCTGCTTTCCAAGCTCGCGTCGGTCAGGGTCTGCGAAAGTAGAACATGCACAATCTGCTCCCTCAAAAGCAATTTTCGGCATTTGGTATCCTGCACTATATTGGCTATAGCGCCGGCAGCAGCAGTGCGGCTCTTGGGGTCGGAGCTCTGCAAATTCTTGAGGACGGGCAGGATGCTCTTCTCTCTAATAGCAGCTAGCTCCGGGTCTGCAGGTGGTTTGACTGGCTTTGCGATGGGGTCGGAGCGTTGGCCTGCTTTGGCTCTGTTTCGCCTAGATTTCGCCATATTTTGTGCTGAGCAGATTATTATTCCCTTAACAAATTTAAACTAATTTCAAAGCAGATGGGATTAAAAAATCAATTTCGTGTGGATAAACTCGAGACAAGAGGTAATGCCGCGAGACGATATAGTACTTGCACGGGTCAGCGAATATTTATTCACATACAGAAAAATTTCCAAGGGTTCGGTGATGCCCCGCTACTATCTTTACCTGCCATTTACATGCCCCACGGGTACAGAATAGTTTTTGGAGGTCGTCGAGGTTGCAGCAGCTGTGGTGGGGGACAGACCCGCAGGTCTCAGGCGCGATCCCCTGATAGTCTAGACACAAGCACTATAGTATCCGCTAACCGAGGAAGGAAAGTGAGCGGCATTAAGCTTCCGGGAGCCACGTTGATTGCGCCGTCAAGTAGCTACGAGTTAGCTAGCGGTAGGTAGTATTTAGGTCGTGTGAGCTACGAGATCTCGGCATGATGTACAAGACGGGAACCTTTATTTCCAGTTGCAATTTGACACCTCTCTGCTGCCCTCGCCTTTGTTGAACCGGGTTTATAGCACCAATTCATTTGAGAAGTTGACGGCGCGTAATTAACAACCAAAGAACACGTACCGACGGGAAAGCAACCAGCTACCTTCCTAGTCGGTGCATTTCAGCTCAACCGACGCCTCGTCCCATCATTTCCCCCGGTCGCCGGCGCTCAGATAACAACATGTGAAATGCCTCCCGCGAGCCTCTCTCCAAGTCCATGACAGTCAGATAACAAATATATGCCACTCTCCATTGCCTTCCGCTATTGTCGCCGTCACGGGAGGCTCACTTGATGCGTGGATGGAGGAAGATGCGGAGCTTCTTCATGAGCGACGAGGAGCTCGGTAAGAAGGACGATGACCACAAGCCCGTTAAGAGCGCTGGCCAGCGGCGACCGTCCGCCTGGCAGCCCGCCCGCGTGCCGCCACGACGCTTTCTCAAGCGTGTCGCTCTGGTGTTTGTCGTAGCTATCCTCGTCTACCTCTTCATCCACAACATTCCCGTCCTTGGGCCCGATCATCGTATGCGCCGCCCAATGTATCCGCCCTCTCAGCGTCGCCCTCCATCGTACTCTAATCTTCCACCGCCCGAGGATGACATGCACCCTCCAGATCCTACCGCGCAGGGGCACACGCAGACGGTTGCAATAAAGAATGCCGAGAGAAACTTCAACGGCCCAATTAAATTTATCAACCTGGCGGCATCACTGCAAGCCATATCGAACACGAGGGGGAGCCAGTCGAACAATAAAAATGTCCTATTTGCAGCTTCCAGCCTCAAAAGCGCTGCCGCTCTGCTGCCCATAGCGTGCCAGATGGGGTTGGGATTGAAGAACTATGTGCATTTTGCGCTCCTTGGTCGAAACAGCATAGACATGGAGCAGTTGTGGGAAATCAACGGCATAGACAAATCCTGTGTCATCATATTCCACGGTATGAGAGCTTTAAATAGACATTGCCATCTGCTGGTGCGTGACTTAGCTGACTAGCTGAAAGATGCCCGCCCGGATTATGCTGGAATTTCGGCAGATGCAAGACTGGAGAAGGCCGTCTTCCGCGGGCTCCGTATGTAGAAGCCGTTACAGCGCCCAATCATTTCCGCCCGGGTATACTAACATGTTGTAGATCACATCAACAATTATATGCACCCACAGGCAATCATCCTAGACGAATCAAATGAAGAAGGTTTCTTTACGCGAGGTGTAAAACAACATATAAAGACCTCTAAAACTACTGTGATACAATTGCCTCGATTGGCATCAAAATCACTAAGTTGGATAGCGAAGCTAGACAGCTCGGCATTACGCAGTAAGCTGCATGGAGCCTCCTACAAACTACCGATTCGCTAATGAACTGCAGTGTGGAATAAGATCCAAATCGACATCACTATCCAAGCCACCCCAAAATCCACGGGGAGTTTAATAAGGCTGTTAAGATCTCTCAGCGCAGCTGATTATACCTCGAGTGCTATCCCACACCTCACTATTGAGCTTCCTCATCACATTGACGCAGCTACCAAACAGTTTCTAGATGGGTTCGCATGGCCACCCTCCCATACTCCTAATCCGACAAATGAGCGCTTTCTATCTCTTAGGCATCGAATATCACAACGAAAATTATCGGAAGAGGAGACCTCGGCGCGATTTCTTGAATCTTTTTGGCCCACTCAACCTCAACAGTCACACGTCTTAGTACTATCTCCACACGTCGAAGTTGCACCCCAATTCTTTAACTGTGAGTCTTAGACAGTTGACGTAACCGTACCTATTCTGACTTTGTATTGGTAGATCTTAAATATTTACTTCTTGAGTACCGTCATTCTGCAACTGCCGGATTCCATCACTGGGGTCAACATCTATTCGGGATTAGTCTAGAACAGCCTCTAGTAACCTTGGATGGCAAAAAATCATTCACTCCTCCTCTATTCCAACATCCAGAAGACATTAACGGGCAAATTGGAGGTACATCGAACCCCTTTCTGTGGCAGGCCCCATCCAGCAACGCGGTACTTTTCTTTGGCGAGAAATGGATGGAACTACACGACTTCGTTTCTAGGACAGTCCAAGTAAAGGATATCCTCGAAGTTATACCACCGGTCGTTTCAGAGAAAGCTGCTAGTAAGCAGCACCCGGCGTGGCTAGAGCACGCTTTGAGATTGGCCCGAGTCAGGGGCTACTCGTTTTTATACCCAGGGAAAGAGGTAGGTGAGCATATCGCCACCGTACATGGCGAGTTATACCGCGTACCCGAGGAATACACAGGCGACGAGGAACGAGGAAGTATCACGCAGACAGTCCGCCTAGCACCCGAGATCCAGCTCGCTTCACTATCGCTGCTCGACTCGCTCCCGAATGGCGGGGTGCTCTGGCCGCTGACCGCCCTGCCGGTCGCGGATTGGGAGGGCACCGAGGTGGATCCGCGGGACCTCCGCACCAGCGCGAATGATTTCGAGCTCGTGTTTAAAAAGACGGTGGGCGGATGCGATCTCGAGTCTGGGAAGGGGCAGAAGGCCTACGAGATCGCGTCGACGCGGGATCTATTCTGTAATCTGGAGTAGGTCACGGGTCGGAATCGTCGGGTCGGTCGTGATTCCAACACCCAGTTATCCGGGCCCTGCGAGTGCTGTTGCTGTTGCTGTTGCTGTTGCCCATCTGAATGATTTGGGAGTTCGTGTGTGGGTGTGGCTAGGCGCAATTGTGTTTGACTGTGTGATACCATGTACATAGCGCAGCATTCATACTTTTTGGTCTGGTGATGGGGGCGATAACAACAATGTCAATATTATTATATTACTATTTATTCAAGATGATGTGCTTAGTCATTATTTAGGGGGTTACACTTGGGCCGTCATCCTTTGTATTCCTTCAGGTGTTTGTTCCTGAGACCCTAAATTATTTCATCCGATTCATTTGAGTCGTGTTACATCCACGACTAATAAAGCTATACAGGTTGCGAAGATAGAGAAAGCTATGAAGGACATTGTGAACTATCGAGGGCCATGGTCAGCAAGCACGTCATTCTGTTTTGGAGGGTCGATATCTTTTTCTTTTTCCACATGTTTATCGAAAAAATCTTGCTTAAGACATTTTTCGGATCTTTTTTTTTTTTTTTTTTGTTCCAACCTGGGAAGGCCAGCCGAAGCTGTCTGGTGGGGCGCGGGATAGAGCCGAGACATCAGCTACAGAGGACGAGACATACCTGCGTGCGCCATCCGCTCTGCACGATGGCGACCCTGCGACTGTACTTGTTGACGGTCTTGACGTAGTTGCCCAGGCCGACGGCCAGGCAGGCCGCGGAGAGCAGCCAGAAGACGAGGCCCAGGGGCTTCGCGATGCGCCGCTCTAGCGCCGACGGGGGCGCGCGCAGGTGGAAGGATAGGGCGATTGCTACGGCGACGACGGACATGTAGACGCTTAGTCTGAGGGAGGCGAGGAAAGCTGGGTGGTGTGGTTAGTTGTGGTTCTTGAGGCGCGTTATTGGGATATTAGTTGCCCGATTAAGTGTGAAACAGGCACGAAGATGGTGGGCACGTGAGGGATGAATAGTCGATTGAATGAGTGGACGAGGAGGCCAGACTGTGCCTGAATACAGAATACTCACTTCGCTCATTGGCGCAGTGATCCCGTGCGTCGCTGGTCTCGTTGTCGAACAGCAGCGGGCCGAAAAGCGGCCGTGCCGTGAATGTGTTCTGCCCCGTGAAACCGGGCCCGAAGTTTTGCACCTCGACGGGGACAAAGGAAAATGGGCCGAGGCACGATGACGACGGCTTGGGGCCGCCGTCTTCCGGGTCTCTCTCGCCGGTCGCCATTACGCAATTATCTCTTCCTTTTCAAGAAAAGAAAAATTTTCTTATCTGGCGTTAGTCTAGTAGTCGTCTCTGGAAAAGATATGTAGATACCCTTGGGGCTCTATAGATATGTAGATAGGCGTGATGTCGTTTCTTCTTGTCGTGATCTACGAAACGGCAAAGCTGATTGGATCAGGTTTATCGTGGAGCAGGCATGTATCCTATAGGCCATATCCCTGCAGAGATAGGATACCCGCAGTAGCTTTATTTTGTACATAGTGGGGGTACCCATATATAACGTCACATGCATAAACACAATCTCTGCTGATTGGCTCACCGGTCCGGGAGCTGTTTGAAAAGATCTGGGGAAAAAATTCTTGAGCCGCCTCATTGAGACAATCTAGTATAAGCCACTGAACAAGTATTGATACTCCTAGTTGGCGCAATATGGTAAGCAATTTGAACAAAAAGAAGTGATATTGCACAGAGTCTTAGACTTATGCCGCTAGCAATTGTCAAATCCAAGCCATGACTCAGAGCCTATACCTTATCTATCGAGCACTAGCTAAATAGGCATAGCGAAGGGCCCTCCGGTGGCGGCGCCCCCGCTGTCGAGGGTACCGACTTATACATGGGCTAAATACATACTGTACTATGGTACGTGACCAATTAATCCCAACCCTTATCTAGATTCGGATTTATATGGTTGAGTCAATGCTATGCTGACCACAACTAGGCGCTTGAAATCTCATACGATTACTCCAAACCCTTTGCTTTGCATCTGCATTTCTTTTTTTTTCTTTCAGCCAGGGCGTGTGCAGATCTTACCCAGTATGGCGCATCCAAAGCCAGTACCCGTGAGGGGGACGCCAGGGCTTGATCTTGCCACCTCTTTTACTACTGGCTCGCCCATCGCTCAGTCGATTATTGCGAGTGATCTGGCAGAGTACTCGGATGATGAGGGAGCCGAAGACGACAGCTTTCTCGAAGATGGGCTAAGAGACGGGTCAGGAATTGGACCAGTCTTGTACAAACAGCCCAGTGGTGTTGCGTTTGACTACAGACGGCCCAGTATGTTGAACGATGTTGTTGAGCCGGCTCTTACGAGGGAAGAGTTGCAGAAATCTCGTGACGCTGAACGGAGTCTCTTGAGAGATAATCACCTCTTGCCGCCGAAGCACGCTCCTGAGGAGCGTCGTGGGGTATTCTCCAAACTATACCGAGCAATCTTCAGCACCAAGGTTCGAAGGACGGCTCGCGATGAGGAGGTATCGACAACCGCATATTCGCCGTCAGAATCTTCGCCTTTACTACCTAGCACGCCTGGATCGATTACTCCAGATGGCGAGCGCTTGGATGCCCAATGGGAAGCTGCTGTGGCACATGGCATCATCGAAACGACGTGGCAGAGAGAGGCCAAAACTATTGCCGGTTATTCGCCGCCTTTGATTTTGACATTTATGCTCCAATACAGCATAAATATCACAAGTATATTTTCCGTTGGTAGAATTGGAAAGGTGGAACTCGGGGCTGTCACTTGTAAGCTGAGCCGTCACCGCCAGCTGCTTTCCGCTAAATTCTAATATGTGCACAGTGAGCACAATGACTGCGAACATTTTCTGTTATGCGTTTTTCCAGGGCCTCGCGACGAGCTTGGATACCCTGTGCGCCCAGGCGTACGGATCCGGCCATAAGCATCTCGTGGGCCTTCAGCTGCAGCGCATGACCTACTTCTTGTGGCTGCTAGGGATACCTGTCGCTATAATCTTCTCGTTTGCTGGAGATATCCTACGTCTTATAGTCCCCGAGCCTAGGTCTGCCGAGCTGGCTGGACTCTATCTTCGCATTGCCATCCTTGGCATTCCGGGGTATGCTGCATTCGAAGGTGGCAAGCGATTCGTGCAATCACAGGGCCTATTTGTCGCCACGACCTGTGTGTTACTTATTGCTGCGCCCATTAATGTGTTTATCAACTGGCTATTGGTTTGGCATTTTGAGCTGGGGTTTGTAGGCGCACCCATAGCAGTGGTTATCACCCAAACTCTAATGCCCATCCTACTCATCTTATACGTCTCCTTTGTGAATGGGTCGCAGTGCTGGGGAGGCCTCTCCAAGCGATCTCTCACTAACTGGGGTAAGACGAGTAATCCTGCTGCAGATATCGATATTAACATACTCTATAGGTCCTATGATACGGCTAGCCATTCCTGGCATGATCATGGTCGTGGCCGAATGGTTGGCATTTGAGATCCTCACTCTTTTGTCTAGTCAATTCGGCACTTCATATCTCGCGGCACAGTCTATCTTAGTGACGATAACAGCGACCATGTTTATGATCCCGTTCCCTGTGTCGATTGCGGCCTCCACTCGGATCGCCAATCTGATTGGAGCCAAGCTAGTTAAGGCTGCTAGGACCTCGGCTCAGGTGGTGAGTCTACTCTCACATCAATCTCACGGTCGCTGGCTAATTCTCAAAAGGCGTTCTGTAGTGGCTGTGTCATCGGGTTGTTTAATTTGACAGTACTTTGGAGCCTGCGGTACAGGCTTCCTCATCTCTTCACAAAGGATGAAGAGGTTATTGAGATTGTCGCAAAGGTCCTCCCATTGTGTGCGGTTATGCAGGTCTTTGATGTGCTAGCCGCCATCTCACGTAAGTGATATTCAAGTCTGTTTGACTCTTAATGTTGGCTGCCTCCCAGGAGCGATCCCCTATTTAGGAAACCTCCGTTGTAGTGTTATTCGCACGTTTCCAAATGGTACCCCATAACAGTTACTGACTTTTAATTCTTAAAGATGGTCTTTTGCGAGGAATTGGCAAGCAATCGTTTGGAGGCTATGCCAACCTCGCGGCATACTATATCGTCGCAGTGCCCATCTCATACACTGCTGCATTCATCTTTGGATGGAAGCTGTTAGGATTATGGCTTGGCACGACAATTGGACTATGCTTGTAAGCTCAACACATAAATTGTGCCACCCTACCCTCTTAGGACGACGATTCTAATGTCTGGCTTACACAGGGTCGCCGTAATCGAGTACTGGTACTGTTTTACCCGGGATTGGGAACAGTCGGTTCGCGAAGCTGAAACCCGTAATACGGCCGGTTGAACACTGTTGGTACCATTAAGGATCATTCTGCCAATTAGAATGTTTGGATAATATAATCGAGGTATACGAAGTAAGCATTGCACGGCGCACAACAGGGACCCGCAATGAAGGAGGATTGCAGCTATTTGTCTTGCCAACATGGCCGACATACCCCATATCCCATTGCCGATATTACTGGTATTTGGCATGTAGGATGAGCTGAAACTTCCGAGTGCTCTATGTATAGCGGTGAGCCCGTCTGGTCTTCGATTTTCGGGCTCGGCATGGGATTGTTTTACATGCTCAGTTGCAAGGTTGTTCTAGGCGCAATCGTTCCTATAGAGCCGAATCCGGCATGGCGACGATGTTGGGTGGTCCATGTTATAGATAGATAGCGAATACGTAGGCTGCCTACCACTCCTATATTGTCCTAAAACATAAGACCTTCAGAATATATTGGAATATAGGTTACGACATTGGGACGCGTATCTTCAGTTTGGGCTGGAGAACCAATTGAGGCACATACATATAGAGTTGGTGGGTTGCGGTTAAGGTGCAGCCACAAGTTGGAGCGTCCCGGGACTCGGTTATCTGTATAACTAAATATATTAAAACCCTACGTAATCCGGCGTCGGGCATCTAATTTAGGAAGTTTCCGACTGCCGCGTGCACTGGTAAACCCCGGCCTGATCCTGAACCCCGCCTCCCTTCTAAACACGGTATAGTCCCCGTGCCACTGTTACCGTAACGGATCTAGGACCCGTTACATCTACATCCATCAATAGAAAGATTGTACTACTTATCTATCTAGTCGTTAGTCTAAAAGGAGTAAGGAGGTAAGCATGACTTCTACCTGTATTTGCACCATCCTAGCGCCCGTAGATATAGGTACCTACCTGTCTAGAGAGGTTAGGGGCAGAATACCTACCTAAACTTTACACTAAGAGCCTTCTGGATCCCCGCGAATCCTCGCATAGATTTATTACCACCGCTATCACTGGCGATAAAGCCTGGTGGTCCCTTTTGCCCCTCCTCCCCTTCCTCCCTTCCCATTTCCATTTCCACGATCAACGCGAGCGGCGCAATCTCACTGGCTCAAAATGTCTTCCACGACCACAGTCACACAGAGCACTCCCTCCGCGGAAACCATCCTGAGGTTGTTCCCGGACATTGACACAAGCTCCGCGGGGCTCGAGGGTCACGATGCTGAGCAGATACGGCTGATGGACGAGATGTGCATCGTCCTAGATAACGATGACAACCCAATCGGCACTGCGAGCAAGAAGCTATGTACGCTACATCTGGGTGTGACGATGCGACGTAGCAGAGCTAGTGCTAACTCGAGGTACTCTACAGGCCATCTCATGACAAATATAGAGAAGGGCCTGCTTCACCGGGCCTTCTCATGCTTCCTATTCGACGACCAGAACCGATTGCTCCTCCAACAGCGAGCCGAAGAGAAGATCACGTTCCCGGATATGTGGACTAACACATGTTGCTCGCACCCCCTTGGCATTCCCACCGAGACCGGCTCAAATCTGCCCGATTCGATCGATGGTGTCAAGCGCGCCGCTCAGCGCAAGCTGGATCATGAACTGGGCATCAAGAAGGAGCAGGTCCCGTTCGAGGACTTCCACTTCCTAACGCGCATTCACTATATGGCCCCGAGCGACGGCAAGTGGGGTGAACATGAAAGTGAGTATATTATTGAGGTTGTTACTCGGCGTCCGATACTAATAGACGAACTAGTCGACTACATCATTTTCATCAAAGCCAATGTCGATCTCAACCCGAGCCCAAATGAGGTTAAAGATGTCAAATACGTTACCCAGGACGAGCTCAAGGCTCTATTCAAAGACCCCACACTGAAGTTTACACCTTGGTTCAAACTCATCTGCGAATCGATGCTCTACGAGTGGTGGAGTAACCTCGACTCGGGTCTCGAGAAGTACACCAACGAACAAGAAATTAGACGCATGTAGGAGATCGATTGTGACTGGGAGTAGAACATAAGTGGGGAAGGCGAAGAGAGGGAAAGAAAAAGAAAAAGAAAAAAAGCATAGAAGAAGAAATGCATGAAGAAAACAGATACAGGCGCTTTGGAACTGGGTTAGCAAAGGAGATAGATTGACAGTCAAGTTATTAGCGGCTAGAGACGATGTTCCGGTCATGGTTGACCAACGATACTAGATATCCCCCCACCCTCGCCGGTTTTTCGAAGCAGAGGCCAAATGATTTATAAGGCATGCAATACACACAACAAGTACAGAGTATACAGATAAGCCAAGGAGAGTCGCATTGGGTGACTACGACCTGACGAACCAATCAAACGAACCTTCACTTCCGTACATCCGAGTGAGCACTCGAGATCATGAAACTCATCTGTTCCATGGTGATACGATTCCAGTCCGAGTGCAGTCCGGGCAGTTCTTCAGGACGCCGTGGCCTATGTCATCGAGTCATGCAGACAGAGCTCGATGGCTTGATGCGACGCGATGGACTGCTGACTACCTTTACTAACTCAAGACCCCTTTATCTAGTTGAGAAAAATGCCGCCCCATGGGATGAATGAGCGTGTAAAGAGGGATATACTTTGAATTCAAGACTGGCCTAGGAGGGACACAAAGTAAGCCGCATCATCAGTCCCCCGCAAATTGGCAACTTGTTTGGGACACCACCACTACCTAACGACCACGATGACGGTCACGGCAGCCATCTCTCGCTACGTACTGTACGCATACGCCATACACCATACACCATAAGAAACAATGAATAGGAGGTGGGTTGATCAGTCGGCCGGGCCAACCCCACTCTGACTATACTGGGGAAGGGAAGGTTGTCTGACTATAGTAATAGTCGCATTGCATATTGCCAGCCGCCTTGTTGCTGGTCTCTACACTAGCGTTGCACGGTACCCATTCACACACAGTCTGTCCCTCCAATGAGTTCATCGAGTCCAATCCCGCCCACCGACATGCATACCTTGCCGACTGGGCCTGGTCACTCCTCCGTCTCCGCGCCTCTGCCCAAGTTCCGATAAGCTGGGTCTGCCGCACTGTGACCGTGACACGCAGACAGGCGTTGCACTACGCCCAAGCGGCCTTTTCCGCCTGCTCCGTTGACGATATCGGCCAATGTCTCTTCAGAGCATGCCCACGCTATTCGTGTTTGTTAGCGCAGCCGGGATGCTCATTTGCGGCTCAAGCTGACCGCTTGTAAGAGTCGCTGCATGGACTGACTGCATGGCATCCCACGCCCAGGCAGACCCAGGCCTGAGTTGACGTCCTTACACTGTGCTATGTGTACAACGTTGGCTCTCTCACTCTCTCCCTCTTGCCCTCTTGCCACTCATAAGAACCCGAAAGTCCCGCAGTGCCCAGCTTTCCTCTCTTCCTCTTTTGCACCGTTTCTTCACTCAAGCCGGAAACTATATCTGAATTCCACTTACTACCCTAACCGTCTTGAGAATAAACCATCTACACTAAGACAAAGCACAACTTGAGTTGGTTGCTCTTTGCAAATAGCATACAGCTCCCCCGCCTTGCCAGGCTCTGAGCACCTTCAAAGAGACCGCATTGCTGTGCCTGTTGCTAGAACTATCTCTCAAGGACCATCTCGCACTCTCTTTCTCTCTCTTTCGTGTTAATTCACACAAGCCTATCAATAGTCCAACTTAGCCAGAGTCGCATCAATTCAAACTTCACTGTCTCGCTTAGTGTTGTCGTCCTTCCGTCCTCACAACCTCATCGGTGACGACGTCATACCCCTCAAAAGCCCAACTCTTCAGTTTTTAGAGAGTCTTTTGCGGACCCATCAACATTGATGTCTGTTGACCTTCGAACGAGCCTCAACTGCCTATCGCACCCAAATAGATTTATGCCTATTACCAGAAGTCAACTCTCAAGAGTTCATACTGGTGATAGTATACAAAATATTATTAATACGTAGAGTGAGTTGTGAAACAAGACACGCTGCAGACTCAAGCTTATAGACCTTAATCACCATTGCTAACTTGTAATTGCTCAACTTGCCTATAGTCATCTAGGACATCGACAAGAAGCTTTCAAGTCGATACAACATGGAGCACGTAAGCACTAGCGCTACCCTTGTTGCGACGAGGAAACGTTCTCTTGTCCCTGAAAAGTGGGAGGACCAAGTCCGTACTATTGGCATCTCGGAGTGCAAGGAAGCAGCGCTGTCGCTGGCGCAGGCCTTTGCTACTGATGAGTTGGCGCAGTATCTCCTCGATGCCGAGGATGTAACGGAAGGCGACGAGACCAAGTGGAGGCTCCACGTCGACATCTTCAATTACATCGTGGCTTCCCACTGCTATAAGGGCGTCGTGACGACTATCGGTCCCGACTATGAGGCGGTTGCGCTTTGGTTAGTAACCATACAAATATGTATCGCCCTGTTCTCGCGAACGGCGGTCATTGTTCGTGAGACAGAATAGAGCCGCTAACATGCAATGTTCAAGGATGCCGCCCGGCAAGGACTCAGATGACTGGCTGACCATCATGCGCAGTGGTATGTGGAGACTCTACTATCAACTGTCGGCTGAGGGCCGGAGACGCTACTACAGCGAGCTGCTGCCCGTCCTGCATCAGACGAAGCATGAGGTCATGGGAGATCGAGATGACGACTGCTACTATCTGGTGTACCTAGGCACTAAACCCAGCGGGCAGCGCCGCGGTTACGGTAGAAAACTCATCGACCACATGGCTGCTAAGGTACGTCATGGTATTTCTTGCTTATTCTACCCTATCTTACCGCATTACCCCCAACTACGTCTCATCATGTTCTTGATAACTCGGCCTGGCACCAACTACCTTGCATGACTATTCGAGGGAGAAACAGGGCCTTACATGAATATGAAGTTCAAGTCTAACATCGATATGATAGGCTGACGCCGAAGGCCGCGCCATGTATCTTGAGTCGAGCTCCGTGAAGAACAACGGGTACTACAAGAAGTTCGGGTTTGAGGCCAAACGCGACGTCTACCTGGGTGCCGACCTGGCGGGTGTTAGTAAATCCTTTTTTGGCGGCGGCAGCAGTAGCAGCTCAACTCACGCGCCCGTGCGACTTACTATCATGGTGCGTGAGCCGCGCAAGTTGTCCCTCGCCCACTCGATCCCCATTAAGCTTCACGGCGGCTTCTCGCACCAGAAAGCGCTGTGAAGCGTCGAGGGCGTAGGGAAGGGGAACTGATGTGAATGGACGGTGACGCACTACTGATGACAATGACATTGACATTGACATGATAGTCAGGACACGTCCTTTCCGTTCTTGCCTTTGCTCTCGTTTGTCTCTCTGTTGGTTTATCTGCTTATTTGTCTATCAGCCGCGGTCTTGCCTGTTCGACGTATGCGTAGTGATAGGGCGTAGTACACCTACGCCCCCTACTCGTGTGAAGTGCTGACGAGTCGTGATGATACGAACCAGATGGCTTAGATCTAGCACGGACGTACGAGTGTTTAGCCTTAGTTCATTGGCCCTTAGTTTAGTGTTTTGTGTTTTTGCGATTTTGCCCTCTACCCTCCTTTTTGCACTCATACTCGCCGTTAGTCGCTCGCTCACTTGATAACTACCAGGGTTCGAATCAGCATGTTCAACACCAACTCTTCGTGGTAGGGAAGGACATGTTTTCAACAACAACGTTGCAAGTTGCTGCTGCCGCATTCAGTTCGTTTCTAGATGAGGTATCATTACGCTTGCCACTTTGGTACTATCTATAGGTAGCTCGACTTAGCTTAGCCTAATAACAACCTTTATACACAATTCATCCGTTCCCCTTTCTGGGATACATTGGACATAAACGTCGTCAATCAATCCGCGATTCTTTCTATGCGTAACCGTAAAGCCTCAGGTTCTCGTGATCAATTGTCGTAAATTCCCAGTCAACGCCGCCCTTGCTATTCAGTGCATAATCATCTCTCTCCACGGCCAATGCATTAGGCTGGTCATAGTAGTTGTTTTGTCTCCATCTCATACTTGGTTTTGGTTTGCCATACAGTAAGTTCATCACTCCCGGTCCAAAATAGCGAAAGTCTCGTCGTCCATCGTCGTGTAAATCGTGCCGTGGCTCAACAGCTCCTCAGCACCGATCATGACGTCCTGGATCGTCATGCCAGCATCGCGTGCAATAACCTGCATATGTATGCCCTCGGAGGGATTCCCATTGCGCTGGAGGTAGTCGTACATCTTCCTCGCCTTGGCCGAGTAGCCCCTATACCTAGAGTCGTTCCCGTCGTCCACGAACATGCTATCACCCCCCCCAGCCGCGCCACCAGCCGCGCCACCAGCCGCAGCGGTGGGCGGGCCGCCGCGGGTGAAGAAGAGATGGACGTAGGTGGCCTCGAGGAGGTGGTAGTTGACCTCGTTGAAGTCGGTGACGGGCTTGATGACGTGGGCGCCGATGTGGCGCTTGTTGCTGAAGGACTTGAGGCGGCCGAAGACGCGCACGTACTGCTCCTCGCTAAACGTCGCCGGGCCGGTGCCAGCGTCGCCGCCGCCGCCGGCCTTGTCGGCGTCGAGCCACTGCTTCACCTCGATGACGCCGGTGCCGTCGTCGATCTTGTACGTGATGTTGGTCGTCTGCGGGTTGATGGCGCGCACCATGCCCACGATGGTCACCTGCTTCACGTCTAGCCCGTCGATGCGGAAGTTGTTGTCGCCGGCGTAGGCGGGCTCCGCGTCGATTATCTGCTTTATCGTCAAGGGGCGGAGGGATTCGTCGTTGATCGGCTGGCGGGGAGGGAGACAGGTGTTAGCTGTAGTTTCGGCTTGATGGAGAAGGGAGAGAGTGGATTGTATGAATGGGAGGATATATGTGCGTGCATAGAGATAGGTAGACATATAATATACCTTTACGGCGGACTGGCTGCCGCCTTGAGAACCCCACGTGAAGCCACCGCCATCGTCACCCCCGCCGGCAGCGTAGTTTGTGGTCGAGTAGCCGCCGAATGCTGCGATGGGAGACACTCGTCAGCAACTGAGATTCATCTGTCCGGGGAGAGTCTACGAACCGCTCATTGTGACTGCTGGTATGGTATGGCGCTGTGGTTTCGGTGATGTGGTGTTGGCGTTCGCTTGGGTCGAGATAGGGCGGTGATGGTGGGGAGGACGAGACGCGCGATGGAGAAAGTTGAGACGCGACACGCGGTTGGTCCACCACTTTAACGCTGGGCCCCACTTGGTCTACAGAAGTACAGGCGAGCTGAAGCTGAGCTGGTGAGTATTGTTCGTGGGGAAGGGTCCATAAAAGTCCCTTCTCCAACTCATTATTCTATAATTCTTTAATAAAATGCACGATGCACTCTTTTACTTAACCATTATTAAATATTTTTATAAGAAGATCATTTAAATAAATATGTAAGGACTAAGAATGGATTGATAAAGGCAACTCTAGTGGCTACTCTACTCATCTAATTACTTAAGTACAGAAGTTGGGGTCGAATTCAAGGGTAACGCTAAGGAAACGGCTACAGTGTGTGTAATCATTAGTTACGCCTTACTCTTGTACAGTTTTTGCTCTTTGCCCCATTTAAATTTGGTGTAAACATAAACAATTAACAAATTTTTAAAAGTAATTAGTTATATAAGCGTTTTTTTAGAACTTTTAGATCATTTTAATTGTATAAATTTAATTAAAACTTTTAATATAGCTAATTTTGAACAAACTGCATTTTTTTTTATTGTTTTTTTGAAACAATAATATAAAAATAAATTGATTGTAAAAATATAATTTAAAAAGCTAAATATTTTTATATTTTGTTAATTTTTTTAAAGCAATTTATTATTAAATTTATATAAAAAATTACTTTTAAACTATTTTTAATTAATTTATTTTTATTAAATAAATTGTTTAATTAATTTAGCTATTTTTTTTTTATTGTTTTATTGTTTTTATTTTTTTTTATTTTTTTAATTAATTAATTTATATTTAATTTATTAATAACATTTAATTTTTTAAAAATATATATTTAATAATTAAATTATTAATTTTTATTAACTTAATTTAATTATAATTTTTATATTTAATTTTTTTAATAAATTTATAATTTTATTAATAATATTAAAAATGTTAATAAAAACTTATTTTATTTTATTAATTACTATATTAATTGTAATAGCTAAAAAAGTTTTAATTATATTTTTTTTTTAAATTATTTATATATATTTATTTTATATATGTTTTTATTAGCTAATAGAAATATTTTTAAATATTTTTAATTTTGTTTTAAATAATTAATTATTTATTTTAAACAAAACTTATATTTTTTAAATATTTTTAAAAAATTAAATATTTTTTTATTTTAGCAAAAACTTTTTAACTTTTATATTTATAAGTTTTAAATTAAATTATATTATATATAAAAAATAAACTAAATTAAAATTTTATTAAAAAATATATTTAAAACTATTTAAATATAATAAAAAAATTAAAATAATAATTATATAAAAAAAAAGTATTAATAAAAAATTTGATTTAAATATTAATAAATTTTTATTAGTACAAATTAAAAAAGCAATTTATTACAATTTATTATAACTAGTTAAATTTTTTAAGCTTTTTTAAAAACTTAAGCTTTTTTAAAACTTTTTTAAAGCTTTTTTAAAACTTAGTTTTTTTTAAAAAAAGCTTTTAAAAAAGTTTTAATATTAATTATTTCAAATTATTTTTTTTTAAAATTTTAACTTTTAAAAACTTTTATATATTATATAAACTTTTTATAATTTTTTTATAATTAATTTATAACTTTTTTAATTTATTAAATTTTTAATTAATTATTTAGTTTTTTAGTTTTATAAAAATTAAAAAATTAAATATTTTTTTTATAATTGTTTTTTTTATATAAATAAATTATTTATTATATATATTTTTTGATTTTTTTAATACTTTTTTTATAAACTTTTTAAAAAAAATTTTGCTATTTTTTTTTTTAAACTATAGTTATTTCTTTTTTATTTTTAGTTTTATTAGTATTTTTAATTAAAACTTTTATTTAAAACTATAAGTTTTTAATAATAAAAAAGTTAAAAAAATTAAAAAATTATATAAAGCTTTAAAACTTTGTTTTTTTTTAAACTTTTTTATATTATAATAATATATACAACAAAACGTTATTTTTTTAAGCAATAAAGTATTGTTTTAAATATTTTATTTGTAATTTTTATATATAAAATATAAAAAATAACTTTAAAACTTTTTTACGATATTTTATTTAATTAATATTTTTAGCTTTATTTTTTTATATTTAAATATTTATTTTGTTGTTAAATTTTTATTTAGCTTTTTTATTACTTTTATTATAATTTATATTAAATTTTTTAAAATTATATTTAAACTTTTAAACAGTTTTAATAACAAGTTTAATAACAATATTATATTTATTTATTATAGCTTTATAATATTTTTAAAAAATTATAGTTTATATAAATTAAATATATAAAAATTTTATTTTATATTAATATATATAGCTTTAAAATATATAATTTATAAAACTTTTTTATTACTTTTTAATAATTATAAAGTAAAAAGTTTCGTAAATTTTTTTTTAAATTTTTTAACGCTTTTATTATTATTAAAAATATATAAAAATTTTATTATTTTAAATAATCTTTTTTTACTAATTTAAAATCTAATTTTTAATTTTTAAACAAAAAAATAAGCAAATAATACAATTTAAAATTATTAAACTTAGTTTAATTGTTAATTTAACATTTTTGAAACTTTTTTTTATAAAAAATTGTAATATTGTAATTTTTAAAACTTGTTTTATATTATTATAACTTTTGTAATTTTTGCTTTTTTTTTAATAAAACACATTAGTAAAAACTTATATAAAAAATTTGCAGCTAATTTAACTAGCTATTAAAATTTTTACAATTTTTTTTTTTTTAGTTTTATTTAATATAAACTTTTTACTTTTATTTAAAGCTAACTTTATATATTTAATAAAAATAAAACTTTTAAAGCAATAATTACACGCTTTAGTTTTTAAAAGTAATTTAATAATACTATTAAAGCTATAGCTTATTTTTTAAATTATTTAAAGTTTTATTAAACTTTTAAAATAAAAAAAAAGCATTTAAAAATATATACTTAAGTTAAATTTTCAAACTATTTTAATTTAATACTATAGCATTAATTTAAAACATTTTATAATATAAACTAGCAATAGTTATTATATTTTATTTATTAATTTAATAAAATAAAAAGCTTGCTTTGCTTTAGGTTGTTTAAGCTATATGTACTAGTGTTACAGTTGGGTTATTTTATCTATACATAGCTAGTTTTCTTGGCGTTACTCTTGAATTCGACCCCAACTTCTGTAGACCTACAGAATATCCATCCGTAATCATGTCTGTTATATATATAACTTAGGGATGGATTAACACCCTTCACCACACACTCTCAACTTCAAAGACATCTCTCATTGCTATCCAGCTTCACCTAGGTAACACTAGTCATATTTCAAATGACCTAATTGGCAACAATCCTCGACATAAGAAAGGATGAGCATAAAGTGTATAGGTCTTTCAACAACGAATAACGATTGATGTATCCACCCACGTTGCAGCCGTCTTAAAGTACCTTGGTTCGACCCGGGACCCTAAGACTACGAATATACCTCTATCGGAGATGCATGTACAAAGAAGACGACCTATCACTCAGATTGTTAGAGCTGATAGATATCCAATTCACTTTTAGACTCTAAATAAGTCACAGCTAAATCGAGTACTTACTTTCTTGCCGAAACCAAAGTTTTATCTACCCAAGGCGCAGAAGTAACCCATCCCTTTGAATGCCCACTCGGCACAGTGACTTAAAAGGTGCATAGTGGGGCCGAACTTATTTATATATACCCAATAAGAGTATAAAATCACGCTCGGATAATAGTTTTATTGGGTATATGCAAATAAAGCTCGGCCCCGCCACCCCACTTTTAAGTCACTGTGCCGAGTGGGCATTCAAAGGGATACCATGCTAATGGCTTTGATATTTACTTGCCTGTACCTACCTACCTAGGTAGGTTCCTAGCGACTTAATACGTACACGAGATGACAAGTATATTTGGTCACGTGACCGTTCTCCTACACTCAGCATACCATATTCAGTCAAGTAGTTCCTAGATACATATGTAGATAATACAATAGTTACCTACACTACCATGCAATGTCATATCGCTACCGATTTGTGAACTCTCGGGCCATCCCCACGTGCCGCCGTTTGCCATCACAGACTCCTGCAGATCAATCTAATTGAGCGTTCTCGAATGAGAGTAAGTACCTAACTAAATTTGTCTGGCTGCATTAGCACATGTTCAGGCATCTGGGGCACTGGATTGGCGGGGTATACTGCAGGTATGCGTAGGCAGGTGCTCGTCACTATTAAGCAGCTAAACCCACTGTGCTTTAGCGGGCGGTCCATCATTCAGTGGGTAGATACCTACATACCTCCAGAATATTCCCGAATAGCTCTGTAATCAAACCTCGGTAAGTCGCTGCCGACCGACCTAGGTGCCTATGCGACCTGGGAGGTAGGCACTGTAGATAGATAGAGCGTTGTGACAGGTCACAAATCCCGATACATTGAGTGCCCCGTTCCTGAGTCGTCCAACATCATCATCCAAGCTTCTGACATCGATACCGCCATTTGTCTTACTTCGTCGCCTCTCTATCGAGCAATCCTATTAACTCTTGTAATAACTGTACTTCTCTCCATGCGCTCCGACTTTTCAACGCACCACGCCGACACGTAGAAACACACCACTTCGCTTCTGCCAACGCCCCCCAAACCCCCGACGACCTCCATCGCATACATCGCATACAGAGGTCGTCATAGTCACGCCGGGTGAGACAACACAAGCATGGCCCCCGCGTCGCAATCGGTCGTCGCACCCATCATCCCATTAGCTAAGGGCACCGTGCTGTTTCCTGGTTCCGTCTTACGCGTTCCTGTGCCTCCGAGTCGCTCTGATATACCCGCCCTCATTTCGAATGTTTACACGCGCGCCTCAAAGGGCTCGAGACGGGTTGACCAGGTTCCTGTGATCTGCGTGCCTCTCAGCTCGCCCCTTCTCGGCCGGCGAGGTCAGCGGCTACTAGAGAAGGACCCCGAACGATACAATGACTTGTTGGAGGCCGACAGTAGGAACCTGAGAAAGGACCGACTCTATGGATACGGCGTCACGGCCAAGATCACCGGCATCCAGGGTCAAAATGGCGCCGAATTCATTCTGCTGGTCCAGGGTATATCGCGCGTCTCCGTCGACAAGGTCACCCAGGAAGAACCTTTCTTCGAAGCCAAAGTCAACGCCCACGGCGAGCCCGTGAGCCGAGAAATAAACAGTGATGAGTACCAGGAGCTCTTTGGAACTCTCAAGCGCCTCTCGCGAGAGCTTGTTTCCTACCTAAGGGTATCGGCATTTCTCTTGTCGAGCGGCTCCGCTGGCCTCAACCCGCTCCTCTCGCGACGGCTAGAGCAGTTCATAGCGAGAAAACAGCCAGCTGAGGGTGGTTCTCTCGCAGATTTCATGATGAATGTAGTAGAGGCCTCCTATGAAGATAAGCTGCAAGTGCTAGCCGCCGTCGATGTAAGACAGCGAATGCAGAAAGTTATTGAGTTGATGGAGCGGCAAATCGACGATATCAAAGGCAACATCAAGGTTACTACCGTGACGAGCACCGCCATTCCCATCCACATCGACCAGGAAGATATGGACAAGATCAACAAGCGAAACATCAAGAAGGTGCAAATTCCTCTGTTGGGGGGGCCGCCTGCAGGCTTCAATTTTAGTGGCATGCCAGCAGGCGGACACGCCGAACAGCAGGACGCAGACGAACTACAGGAACTCGAGAAGAAGATTGAGGAGGCCAAGCTAACACCTGATGCGGCCAAGGTAGCTGAACGAGAGCTCAAGCGCCTCAAACAGATGAATCCTGCTCAGGCCGAGTACCAAGTTGTCAGGACATATCTCGAAACGTTGGCTGAAATACCCTGGTCTGTTATCACCGATGATCCCATCGGTACCGGCACTCTCGAGGCCGCGCGGAAACAACTCGACAATGATCATTATGGGATAGAGAAGGTGAAGAAGCGATTGCTATCGTATCTCACCATCGTAAGGTTGATGCAAAATGCCAACCAGGCCGTTGATCGACAGGTCAAGGAAGCTGAGCAAGAAACTGCTGCTCTGGAATCGAGCAAGCCGGCCGCGGACGATAATGCAACTCTCGATCCCGAGTTAGAAGAAAAGATCAAGGCGAGTGGTCTCAAAGTCCAAATGCTGCAAAGCAAACGACGAACCGAGAGGGCCCCTATTTTACTCCTTATCGGCCCTCCGGGTGTAGGTAAGACGAGCATAGCCCGGTCAATTGCCACCGCTCTTGGGCGGAAATTCCACCGAATCTCACTCGGTGGCGTCAGAGACGAGGCGGAGATCAGGGGTCATCGTCGGACATACGTCGCTGCGATGCCTGGTTTGATTGTACAAGGTCTCAGGAAAGTGGGCGTCGCAAATCCAGTTTTCCTGTTGGATGAGATTGACAAGCTGGGTATGGCAAACCATAACGGCGATCCATCAGCTGCTATGCTTGAGGTCCTTGATCCTGAGCAGAATAACACATTCACTGATCACTATGTGAACACCCCTATCGACCTAAGTAAAGTCCTATTCATTGCTACAGCAAACAGTCTTGATACGATACCTGGTCCGCTACTAGACCGTATGGAAACCCTCGAGTTTTCTGGCTACACGACTCTTGAGAAGCGCCACATTGCATCACGCCACCTGGTCCCCAAACAAATCCGAGTAAACGGACTTCAAGAAGACCAGGTCAAGTTTAGTGAGGAGGTGGTGTCTAAGATCATTGAGTCGTACACTCGCGAGTCAGGGGTTCGAAACCTAGAGCGAGAGATCGGTTCCGTTTGTCGTGCAAAGGCTGTTGAGTACGTAGAAGCGAACGATCGTGGTCAGCCTGAGACATACCGGGCGGATCTTACCGTCGAAGATCTCGAGGCCATTTTAGGCATAGAGCGGTTCGAAGATGAGATCGCGGAGAAAACCAATCAACCGGGTATCGTTACAGGTCTAGTGGCCTACAGCACCGGTGGTAATGGAGGTATCCTATTCATCGAGGTCCTTGATATGCCCGGCGATGGAAGCGTAGAGCTCACGGGTAATTTGGGCAAGGTGCTCATGGAAAGCGTCAAGGTTGCCAGGAGCTGGGTGCGGAATCACGCCTACGAATTAGGGCTAACTCGCGAGCCAACTGAAAATATTATGAAGAATCGCAGTCTACACGTACACTGCCCTTCTGGAGCCGTGCCCAAAGATGGCCCATCAAGTGGCATGGCTCAGGCCATTGCCCTCATCTCACTCCTATCGGGACGACCTGTCCCACCGACGATGGCCATGACTGTAAGTATCGAAGGGGTCTTAAAAAGTTACCAGCGAAGTAGGCTAACACTCAGGATAGGGCGAGTTTCAACTTTCTGGTCATGTCAAGAGAGTCGGAGGAATTAAGGAGAAGCTCATTGGAGCTTATCGAGCCGGCGTTAAAACGGTGATTCTCCCAACACAAAATGAAAAGGATGCTCGGGAGGTACCCATTGAAGTGCGAGATGGTCTGAAGATCATTTATGTGAGGTATGTACAAAAATGATTCTTTGTAGCCTGATCATGTCGTGTCGTGTCATGCATGTCATGTCGTATCTAGGACTTTGTTTTAGCTAACCCTTGTATTCTATCAGCCACATCTGGGAGGCTATTCGACAAGTATGGCCTGACGCGCAGTGGCCTAATGGAACCAACTTCGAACCACCACTCCAAGCCCGCTTGTAATATATGGGATAAGCCTCTTTTTTCTCATAAAGCCAAACACGAAGACGTAATATTATGCATCTACTCAAGCGTTATTCAAACATTACACGGCATGGTGTCTCTTCGTTTATGTCACTTGCCTGTTTGAGCAATGGCTGTTTTTTTTGGAAATCGTCACTGTACATTCTTTCAGCATAGCAGAGGGTAACCACTCCACATAAATTAGAGAATACATAACAAATTTCAAACCTAAAGAAAAAAAACCGTTTCAGTTAGGTAGGCTATTCATCATGAAGCTTAGTAGACGTGCACTCGCGAAGAGGACAAGGCTTACCAACTTGGGAGAATAATGACAGGGGCGGGATGTTCAAAGCTTCCGTTCTCCTCGTATCCTAGTCCCAAAGCTTTCTAACACGGCCCCGGAGGCATCGGGGCCCTAGAGACGGGGTTATCTTGTAGATCCGTGACATAGAGCAACGAAGTAGAGTCTATATCAGTTAGGAATTCGATATGTAAATATGAAACAGAGATAGGCGTGTAGGTTTTTACAAGCCAAGGCGCCTTTCTCACGACTTACTCCCTCGTATTTCGCAAAGTATTTCCTTCTATCATTATTTAAGAAATGATTTAGGCAAATTCAATTTATAACAAGTGTATCCATTTGACTACTCTCGTATATTGATATAAACATTAAGTATTCGGTACTTCAAAGGCAAGGAAACAAGCCTTGGCCGTGCGATTCCTATCTAGATGCTGGTACACGCGGGATGGAGCTATGCGGCTGTTTCTGCAGTCAATGGAACAAATAAGACAAGATATACATTTGAATTTTGCATATCTCCTTGATATTTGGTTGCTCTTTCGGATAGGATAGTGCAAGTTGAACCGGTTAGCAGCGGCGTTTTATGATGCCCGTGCGTCAAAATCATCATGGTGAACTACGCCTTAACTGACTACCAGGCAAGATCCAAACATAAAAGTAGGCAGAAATACGGCGTGTCCAGGTCGCCGCAAGATAAGTTAAGTGAGATGCAAGCAACGTCACCTACATACCAACTGAACGAACTGACTCGCAATCTTTTCCCAGCTGTTTACCAGCTATATGGCATATAGCGTATGTATCATGCGTGTGTGATATGTGCATTGCAGGATCACGTCAGCCTAACGGAGCCGATAGGCCAGGGAGAGAGGTCAGCTGACCCCGACCGCGTCGCGATTGGTCCGGCAGACGAGACCTGTGTTCTTCGGGGCGGCGTCGGAGACGGCGAAAAGAGGATTTCGTCGGAGGTGGTGTGGTTGTTCGTGGGAGGGTTTAGTCATTCAAGCCAGGACCCCCCCTGAGGCGAAAGACAGCCGGCTAGAAATTGGGACCGGCGAATATAGGCATAGTTGCAAGAGCAGGTGTGAGGAGGCAATGTCAGGTCACTCTGGAACAAGGTCGGTATGGCAAAGAAGGAAGGGGAGGGGCGCTGTCCTGTCTTTGCCCGCATCAGGTCAGGTCAGGTCAGGTCAGGTCCCGAGACATGCTCGTCTAATTATCCCTACACGGCTGACAGGTCTGAGATAATCCTCCGACACAATACGCAGATTTTTGAATCCGCGGCTCAGTATCTTAGTGGGAATAGGAGTCGAGAGGGAGTGCGTGTAACGGACAAGTAGGTGAGAGGGTGGGCGAAAAAGAGGGTAAAAGGGGGAGACTCCTTTTTTAGGATTTTTTTCTTCTTTTTTTCCTTCGCGGAAATGCTGTGGAACGCTGCACGGGGTTCGCCAAGTTAGATTACCTGCATATAAGTCTACAGAATCTTTCTCACTGCCACCCACGTACCTAGCTTACGGGTATCAAGGGATATTGTGTAAGTGTAAGTGTAAGTGTTTTGCATCCTCATCTATCTACACCCGAGCCCTTTGCTAGCGTAGTGACTAGTTCATATGCCAACGACCGCAGTGTTCTGTAATGTACTTTGGTACTAGGTAGCCTTTATTGCCACGTATTGGGGGCCGGAGGCCGTGTATCCTAATATAACTATTAACCATATAGTCTGTTGTGCGTCCGTGAATCCTCTGTGTTCGGGTTGTAGGGAAGTTCTTCTCTGGAGGCAATCTGGAGCGACGAGACTTGCCTCTTAACGGCCGTAAGGCCTGAGATTACCTATACTTATGTATTATACACCGCAACGTGCTGGTATGAGAGGCAAAGAGTGAGTTTTTCCATTTTTGCTCGTTTCTTCTCTTAGAACCACGGGGGTTAAAGGTATAAGAACGCGGTACAACAGGGAATCAAGGAAACGAGTGACGACGCTTGGGTAGATCGGTAGATAGATTAACTAATAAACCATTACTATATGACATGGCATGTAGTTACTTGTCAGTAGCTTATCTGCAAGCCTCCCGTTGTCGGATACGTAGCACAGCATCGATGGACGACTTGGGTATGTATTACCTCAGCTTCGGGGTTCATGCACAAGTTATTCACCTGGGTACTGTCAAAGTATGGTTCGGTGCTTGATCCCTGTTATAGACTGACTGCATATGTGCTTAAATGAACTACTACGGGTTGAGGAAATTTTGCAAATTCGTTGAAGTTGTCTCATCCGGGATTTGACTCATCTACTCTACGTGTCAATTATTCAGAGCCGACATGCCTATTCAATCCTTCTGAGGGAACCCATGAGGCTTATTCCACAGTGAGTAGTAGTTCTGCTGACAGGAATAAGCTATGACGAATACTTCATTCTTCCTATCACAAGACTGTACCCCTATGTACGCTTAGTCGTCGCAGGGCGGCGTTGTCCGTTTTCTACAACTCGCGGCAGCGTCCGATGGTATTCTGCTCACTTTGTACCTCAAATAGACTTTACACAGCATAGATAGCATACAGATGTTGTGAATATTCGTCTGTATCCCCTACCGTTTCATATGGGGAGAACTGGATTCAAGTGTTACTAATTGTGTGTCTAGCTTGGCCTAGGATAGTCGTCCCGAGTACCAGAGAGAGACTGCGTGGCATTAAAATAAGTCCCGATGAATAAACGTTGACGAAATGACTTATACAGTGCTTTTGAGATAACTCGGCCCCTAGATTTCATCCTCGAATTAGACACGAGTTTAAAATCTGCATGTAAGATTTGAGTGTTATAATTGTGTATAATATCATCCTCTCTATGTAGGCTTATTCTACTGATATTAGTGAATATTTCAAATATCTCAGCAAATTCGGTAAACATCATCCTATATATAGTTCCATGTTGACATATGTAAGCAGATTACACATTAGGTGACATGGAGAAGGTTAAGCTACTTGAGCTACGGGTATTGCAAGTTATGCTATGCCTTCCAGCAGTTAGTTGCTATTATTAATTTATAGATCACTAGAATAGTTGTGATTTGAGTACTGGTGGCTTTTTTTTGATGGCTTCCCTTTCGTTGCCTTTATAGGTATGCCAATGCGTCCCAACTCTTCAGTAACTTTTGCCGATCAAACTGGTGAGACCATGCTGTGTGCGCTGTTCCTGCATTTGTTTTAGCGGTCGGCACGGACATTCATTCCGGCATATTAAAGAGAAGCTAGTACCCATTTCCTGATCTATGTCTCCGCCGGTCTTTTAGATGCTGGAACGGACGGGTAGGCAGGTAGGCAGCCCGGATGGATACATGCATCGCAGGCTACCCCTGGACCCGTACGTTTGTCTACGTGTACTTAATCTGTAGGCAGTACATGCCCGCGAGAATATTTGAAACTTGGCACACTTCTTGCAAGATGTAATCGAATGTGTCCGTATACTTGTGTCTGTATATTAAATCCTAATAGAATAAGTATTCATATTGAATTAGAAAAAGTGGGAGATCGGTGGTAGTAACGTTACGATGAGCACAGATACATCGTGAGATCTATAATGTCTTAGGCAACGCCGGGGAAAACGAACGGACATCATTAGCCCAGGTACGGGGAGGTAATTTAGTAGAGTAGCTAAAAGAGAACAACACACAAACACAGAGCGAGATGAAACAAGAGTGGGACAAGCGGGACATTGAACCGGAACGTGTACACATACACATACACTCCGTGATCTAGGGCCTGATGCTGCTGCCTGCCACATCACACTTCTAGACTCTTTTTGAAAACTTGGAAAACCATCAATATGATGTGTAAGGACGTACCTGACTAGCCAATGCTAGAAGACTTAGAAGGGCTGTGACCTAGCTAATTATATATAATAATAATGAATAACGGAAAATCACTTTTCCGGACCTAATCAACACAAACCCCGACGACTTGATCACCCACACTGTATAAATACCTGTCATACAAACACGATAGAAGCTTGTGCTGCCGTGCCGCGGATATTTAAGGAAGATCTTTGTACGAGGTGCCAAATTTTCGGTTTGTAGGACATAGATTTGAGGGGGAGGTGCCGAGAGCAACCTGGGACAAGGATCTATCAACTTATACTACGTTGAATTCCGAGAAGTAGTAAGTACTGGTGGATGCACAAGATGTCACGTTATATTTACAGGTGGAACATATTCCTACTCGTCAAGTGGAATTCATCACTCTGGAATACGCATTAGTTGTGGAGTATGGCACGAAAGCTGTAAATGGGGTGTATTGGAATAAACAGCGTAAGGGTTACATATTAGAAAAGACGCGAATATTTGAATGATAATAAGAAAGGCGAGAAAGTGAATTAAGGCTAGAAAGCTGCCATATTACTTAGATGTCATGTACTTGTACTGTCTATTAATTAGGTATTTAATTTTCTATCTCTATTCAATATAGGTTTCTTCGTTTTGCAGACGACTGAGTATATCTCTCCTCTGACTATGTTTGTACGATAATTGTGGCTGATGTACAGAACGGGTAAGTACCTACATGATTGGAGGAGATAGCTTCTACTATACTTCTAATAATTTATTGCTTTTTTTATGGACTCGAGAGTGAAGATGACTGGAATTTCCTAAGTTTGCTTTTCATAAATTAATATTAGGTGTGCTGATATCTCAACCTGTCACTAGGTCTTACTGAGCGGCTATGAATGATGTAATCCATTTAGTTCCTCATAACACAATTCAAACAACACTTACACTTAAGTTGTAGATGTGAGGAGATAACCAAGGCAGTAGTAGGGGGAATATGCTTTTTCTGTAATATAAATAAATCAATGAGTTTAACAACTATGAACTCTGGCCACAGTCACAAGATGTCGAAACGCATTCTTATGTATGAACTTAAAAGGATAATGAAACCAGTTTAAATAACGTATAAAACTACAACATATAGAGTATGACATGATTTAAGTAGTCAACCATAGGTAGGTTGTCCACCTTAGCCTTGCAACAGTTGGTGTTGAGATCCATATACTACGCTATCCTACAATCAAGCGGAACAGCTCCTTCATTATTCTGCAGACTGCTAGATATCGCTTCAAGAGCGTAATATTTTAATTAAGGCCGAACTTATAGAACGCTTCGACCTCAAACCACCTGATCACTAACCTACGACTAGATACACTTGAGTGAGTAGGTTACTACGCAACACTGCCACATAATCACCAATAACAACACCAGCCTCTATCTCGAAGACGATCCCCACGTCACGATTAGCGAGGACAGGATAATCCCTCGGTGGCTAAAAGTCGCCCGCGCTTACATACATACATACATACATACGTCTCGGCTGACACAGGCTATCACGGCTCGCGTAGGGTACCGTGCAGCTCGCTTGTCGAGATCGAACTTAGGCAGCACAGAGCAAGATAATTTTCCGGCCCTGCGCTGCTCGGCTGGCTGGGGCACCCAGCCCGAAGCTTAAAACCAAGCCGCCGCCGCTGTGGGCATGTGCATACACACATACATACATACATAGAAGATAATAGAAGGGACGTACATTAGCGCCGCAGAGCGCAGCCGCTGCGAATATACGTACTATGTAGGTAAGTATGGCGGTTTCACTAATCATGGCTGTTGACGCGTATGTGGCGAAACTCGTGATCCCAAAAACGCACGCTAAGCTGGCAGAGCTGAACCCGCGCATTATCGCCATCGCCATGCCACTCGAATCTGGTTTTTTTTTTCCCTTCTTTTCGCCGTCGTGTTCTGGGGGCGCGCGGTGGTACGATTTCCTTGGATGTCAGCCGCACTTCCCACAATGCAATCGATACAACGATTGCTGGGAGCTATTCGTGGGCTTTTTTTATGGATTGCCGAGTCAATAGTCGGGCGGCTGGTCCCGGAAAGATCTCCAACGGATAGCATCTCGCATGCCACGCGACTGATTGGACCGCCACCGCGCGCGTCTGCGCATGCGTAGCTGGAGTATGTAAGGGTAGGTAGCTCTGGCACATGGCGTGCGTTAAGCTACGCGGGCTCTCATGCGACATGGGACGTTTGGCGGTCTCGGCCCAGACCGGTCGCGCTGGTGCGAGGAAGTGGTCTTCTCGGTCAACGGCGAGATCACTTCACTATTGCCATAATGAGCCCACAAGTCGAGTAGATACTTTGAGGCTGAACCCAGTTGAAGGTCGAAGGGGGTCTGGAAGAATCCTTCCAGATAGCTATGGGAGCTAATTGGAGATGGCCTCCTTTTTTATGATTATTAAAATATGTAGGTATCTAGATCTACTTAGATCTTATAGCGCCGATCTAATTACGAATGAATAGGTGAGTGATGATATAACCTTCCCGTGCCGCCTGTACATATAATTCTTATATTAATGTTCCGATGGCCCTCCTGCGCGAAGGCGGTTGGCCGGAATGATGGCCGACTCTTCCGCGAGATGCAGTTGCGTGTCACTGTAGATCTATATGCAATCTTTGGCAAATCGCAAGACGAACAAACGAACGAACCACCAGAACTGACGAAGTGCCATTCCATCCATCCCTACCGTTGCTTAACCATCTTGACGCGCCACAAGACTGGGGAATAACCGGTGGTCTTGGCAGCTCGGACCGAGGCTGGGCAATACCCTCCTTGCCTCTGTTGGATGCTAGTACGCTGCATGTGGCACGGCATGGCCTCAAATGTCGAGCATTGGTTGCTCTAGACGGTTGTTTCCCAGTCACCGTTATTCCGTGCAGCACCCATCTACATTGATAAACACGAACGATCAAGTGTTGTATGTATGCAGAGAACCCTGTTCGGATAAACCCATCGCTCACCTAGATACCTAGTGTAGCAATGAGCGATGGCACCTAGCGGTCAGCTATCCTACCCTTCGCTAGGCCGAGAGCCAATCAGCTCGGGCTAGCGATGCCAGAAATGACCAAAGCTGTGTTGGAGCTATAATCATTCTAGAAGGTGTCTTCGTACCACCTATAAAAAGATCATTTTCAGCATCTGAATGCACGTCAATAAGGCGGAATCGGAGCTTCCCATTGGAATTTTTGCTAGGGGCATCTTGGCTGCTGAATTACTTCTTTCCTCTATAAGTAGGTATTTGATAATAATGTTGTATAAGCATTACCATCTGACCTGCAAACCTCGTCGATGACTTCTATCGAGAGTGGATAGTAATGATTTAAATGTATACAGTAAGAATCCACAACCAGGCGGGATTGCTTATCAAAGTGGTCGCAATTTCGGGAGCCGTTACCCAGAGGCATGTACGATGGCGTAAGAGGAGAAGAAGAACCTTCTGTAATATTAATAACAATAACGGTGTGGCTGCTTGTCGTCATCGAACCACCCGCGTTGAGGCTGCTTATTATCTCTGCCCTGTCCATACAAGTAAGTACTTAGTACTGTAGTACAGAATCCCCTACCTACTTAGTAAGTAGGCATGTACTGTAGGTAGTAAAATCCCCTACAGTACTACTTGTAAGTAGACGCCTTGCGCGCCCTCCATATCCACCGGATTCCTCATCGAGAAGCCAGTCCCGAACCCCCGAACGGAGCGCAAACGGGGGGAGCCACATGGCTACCCGAGTTTGAGCATGGATTGGTTCTCGGCCGTCTCAGATGCTGCAGCGTTACATTTAGCGCGCTCTTGAAACCCTTAATCCCTATTGTACTATGTAAAATAATCCGCCGCCGGCCAGAAAAGATAAGATGACAGGCCCTGCCGAATGATGGGACGGCGTCTTTGCTCGCGCGCGCGCGCGCGAGCGCCCACTGGCATTCCGCTACACCGTTTGTCGGGCTTGCGATGCTCGGTGTTCGTCTCAAACGCTTCTTGTTCTGCGGGATCCTGGGGCCGCGTCACACTCTCTTTCTTGGCTGCCGGGTGCCGTCTTTGTGCTCCCACTACACTCCCTACCGACGTTTGACGGCGTCATGGTGCTGGGATGATATAGGTATTGTATGTAGGTGGTTAACAAATACTTAGCTATGACGAATCGCGGTGAATGACATTAGACTGGGATTAACAGTGGCATGTGGGCTCGCTCCCAGAGCCGCCACGGCGAGCTCTCCCATGGCTAGGTATGAAGGGCAAGCGTAACGAGAGACGGATGTAATTCTCCGAGGAGGGTCCAATTCCCATTTGCCCGTGATATAGGTCAAGGTAATATTCCTTCTTGATAGTATATAGTAGGGATGTCTATCGAGTGTAAGGCATATCCCCAGGTACTGTAGGTAGGTTATACATACCATGTACTCTGTAGTGGCATGTTAGTGTAGGGTATACATATTTCACAGCGTGCTCCCAGCATTCCATATCCTCTCTCTCTCAAACTGGGGTGTTGAGCTTGTTGGCGCTTGATAAATCACTGCTGAAGCAACTCCCGTCTAACCGTTAGATTCATCACCATCATCAAAGCGTAGGTAAGGGCCTCGCGTAACAGCTCGTGACTGTGCCGAGCTAAAGATAGCGGAGCGTCATTTGTATATAGTGCACGCTAAGTCCACTCCAGACCGAGGCTGAAATTCTCCGAGTGATGTGACAGGGTTCCTTGACCGGGGTGCCTCATCTCGTCTGCGCCAGGGCTCCCCTTTCTAGTGTAGTATCCTGTACCTATGTACACCATCTAAATACTGACCCGATACCAACTAACGACGAGCGCCGAGAATGTTGGCCGCGTTGTAGCTGCTCTGCTCCGTACGCTAGTGTTACCAGTTGGATACATAGTGTAGAGGGATTTTCCGTCGGAACTTTAGCTTGCCGTAAGATCTTGCTCTGGTCTTTTTTTTTAGTGTTGTCGCGCTGCTGAGTCTGGGCGCTTGGGAGACTGTCTCGTAAAGGAGGAGGTAGATCATCCGACCATATATGGCTTGGCAACTAACTAGAAATAGTAATTAGTAGGTGAGTATTTACTTCAGTTGCTGTACAATAGTTTATACTAAGTGATCTTTTTATTTATATACTATAAAATAAGTTAGACTTAATTTAGAAGGATTTAAAATAGTTTAATAGGCTTATTTTGCATTTAGCAAATAAAAAATTTATACAAATATTTTTACACTTTATTTTTTTTTCTCTTATTTTTTTATATTAAGCGATCTATAAGTATTTATTAAATTGACTGTTTTTTTTTATATACTTTTAATACTATTTTTTAACATATTTTGTTAAAGCTTGAACATTTGATATATTTTAATTATTATAGATTTTTATATAGATAATAAGTTAAATATTAAAGTCTTAAAACAAAAAGAAGCTAAAAAAGCAAATATAGAAAAGGTTTGCTTTTTTTTAATAAATATATAGTATATAGTATTAAAGAACTTACTATATATTTATTAATATTTAGCTGAACTATTTAAAAAAATTTTTAAACTTTATTAATAAATAAATAAACTTAGCAAATTATACTTTAACGATTTTTTAATATTTAATATTTTAAAGCATATAAATATAAAAGATACTTTTAATGTTTTTATTTTTTTCGAAAGTAAATCTAAACTAGAAAAAAAAACATAAACTATTATTAAAACACAAAATGATATTTCTACAAAATTTCTAATAGATTTTGATAACTTTTTTGTTAACAATTTTTTGCTTTTACTTTTTTCTATTAATAACAAAAGCTATAAAGATGCAAATAAAATCGAAAGTGAAAGCGATTTTATAAAATATTTAGCAAGTTTATTTCCTGATATTTTTAAAAACTTGCTATTAGTATTAATTTCAAAACTAATTATATAAACAAAAAAAAAAGTAAACTGCAGTTCTATTTATATTAAAATAATTATTAACACTGTTAAAATACTAAGTTAGCTATTTATTTATAACAGCAAATTTATATATATTATTAAAAAGAAGCACTTTTTTTAAAGCTTGCAACTTAAGCTTTAAAAAGATGTAAATATATACTTTTATATGTTTTATAAAGTATTTACACAGTTTTAAATCTAATATTTTTATAAACAGCTATTAACTTTTTAGTTAATATACTGTTTATATTTAAATAAAACTATTTATTAATATAAATATAAATATACTAATATTTGGCATTGTAATCAAATTGATTTAAAGTTGTTAAAAAAAAAGACAGATTTACTTAATAAAAATTCCAATATATTTATTAAACAAAAAAAATTGTAAAAGTTGCGTAATTTTTTTAACTTTAAATAAATAGCTTTAGCATTTATATATACAATTTAAAAAAACTTTAAAAAAAAGTAAGCGTGTTTTAAGTAAATAAATAAAGATTATAATAAAAAATACTGTTAAATGTTTTAACAAGTAAAAAAAAATAATATAAATCGATTTGTTGAATATTTAATAAAAGCTTGTTAATATATAGCATAAATAGTTAGCAGCAAAAATAAACTCAATATTTTTTGTTTAAATTACTTAAAATATAAGTTTAAGTATTTTTAGTATTAAATATTAGCTTATTTTAATCAGTTTGCTAAATTGATTAACTATATTTTAACAAATAGTTATATTAAAAAAACAGCAAAACTTATTTGTTAAAATATTAAAAGTAATATTTGCTAAAAAAAACTTTGCTATAAGTTAAAAAGTTAAACTTATAAAATATTTACTGATTTTTTTATATATAGTCTAAAACTATTGTTTTAGTAATTTTGCTATAGTTTAATATAATTACAACATTATTATACGATAATAGATTTCTAATAAAAAGATATTGTTAACAATATATAAAAAATATATTTATTTTTATTATTTATTTGAAACTAAATCAACAAATGTTGCAAATATATATATATAAGCAGTTTAAAAATATTAAACAATTAATTTAAACAGAACAGCTAATAAGTAATAAAATATCAACAAATATTTAATAATTAATTTTTAATTACTAGTTAGTTTTATATATAGCTTTGCTTATACAAACTTTTATACTAATTTTTAAAATAAAACTGCTATAAATATATATGCTAGCTTTATTAACAAAAGCTAAATATATTATATATTTTATAAACAAAAGCTTATTTATATGCTTTTTAAATTAGGTTGTTTAAAACTTAAATATAAATAAACGACATATTATCGCGATAATTTTAATTAAATAAGTTTTTAAAAAATATTTTAAAGCTTTACTAATATTTTATAATATATTTAATATTATTTCAACAATAAAATAAATTTAATAGTTATTTACTTCTATAAAAAGCAAATTAAGTTGTTAAAAAGCTGCAATATTAAATCAATTGAAATTAATATAAACTATAAAGTAATCGATCTATATAAAAAGTGTTAAATAATCTATTAAGCTGTATAAAACTATAAGTGCAATAAATATAAATACAGCATAAGTTTACTATAAATATTTATTATTAACTTTATAATGTAGCAGGTATTATTGCAACTGTTATTATTAATTTTTAATTTATAGAAATATATTTATATATATTTGAATTTACTTTTTTACTTTTTAAACAGTATAAATTTCAATTATACTTCTAGCATTTATATAAAAAAGAGCTACTAGATCTAATTTTTGACCAAAAATAAGCCGACTTTTGTAATAAGTTAAATTTTCTTTGCTAATATATATAAAAACTATTAAAGTTTTTATTGAATATACTATAAGTTGAAGTGATTTTTTAATAAAAAGATTTCCAAAGTTTGATTTAATATAGCAACAATATTATAACGTAAATATATATTTTTGCTAAATTTACTATAAGTATAAAATAATAGATCTTATAAGCAAAAATTTACCGAAAAATCTTAAGATTTTATATAATATAATAATGCAGCTTTTTCAAATAACAAATAATGCAGATTTCAAAAAAACTTTAAATGTTATTACAAGTTAGTTTTTTATAAAACTATAGTAAATATTTATTTGTTAATTTTATATAGCACACTTAAAAGCGCTATATAAACGTAAAAAATTTAAAACATAAGCTAAATATAAATAACATTTTTATATTTGTTTCAGCTTTATACAAAAATTTTCTCAAATTAAAAAAAAACATTAAAACTAAATGTTGCTTTATATTAACGTTGTCAAAATTAGTTACAAAGTATAAAGCTTAATAATTAAAACTTTTAAAATATTTACTAATAGTTTATAAGCGGTATATTAATATTTTAATATATACTGCTTACTAGTAGCAGTTATATAATATAATACTATTAAAAATAAATAAAATGTTACTTGTTAAAATATATTTATACAGTTTAATATAAAAGTATTATATAAAAATATTAATATAAAAAGCTAATAAAAAGCAATATATATATAAACAAGTAAAAAGAATTATTATATATACTTTTAAAGTTTTTATTAATTACTTATAAAAATACAAAAAAAAAAACAAGCGAATATATATTTAAGCTTTCTAAATAACTTTATAAGTTAACTTACTAAGTTATTAAGAACTTTTTTTTAATAGTAGCAACAGTTTTCTATTATAATATAGCAAAGCTTTAGCAGAACTATAGTAAAAAAGCAGAAAACCTTAGTGATTTTTTTATTTAGATCACTTTTTGCCTGTTGCTAACAAATATTAGCAATATTGCAAACAGATAATATATCAAAAAAAAATAGCTCTAAATATATAATTTATTACTAAATAATTAAAAAAAGTTTATTAAATATTAATTTTATTTATAAGCAAAAAGTAGTAGTTAATATATAAAATATAGCAAGTAATATATTAATTACAAAAATAGATACTAAATATAAGTATGCAAAAACAAAGAAACTAAATGCAGATATAAAAACTCAAAAACTAGATAATAAGTTAAAAAAGCTTCAGGTTGAAAAACTAGAACAGAAAGCGCAAAATAAAAATTAAATTTATATTACACAAATACTCAGCAAAATTACAATATAATCTACCTATTAGTAAAAAAGTTGAACTGTTTATATAAAACTTATAATATAATTTATATATTATTAACTAGATTTAAATAACTAGTTCTTGTAATTGCTATAAAACTTTGAAAGTATATACTAGAAGTTTTTTTATAGTAAACTATTAAATTTAGCCTATCTTATACTATATTTTGTAATAAACAATCTATTAGTAACAATACTAAGTCAAAATAAGTTCTTTTTTTGTTAGCAAGTATAAAGTCTGTAAATAAATCTATAAAGTTGCAAAATATAAAGTAATAAATGCTTTAATCAACAAATAGACATATATGCAGATTAAATAGATTTAGTATATTTATATACAACTGTGTTAACTAAAAAAAACTAGTAAAAATAAAGTAACTAATAAATAAGCGATATTACTAATAGTATATAAAAAGCTATATAAACTATAGTAAAACGCTAATAAATAGAAAAAATTAGCAAGTTATTAATAAAATATCGTTAAGTTTTTATATAAATAATATATAGATTAAAATTAAGCAATTGATATAAATAACATATTTATATATATAACGATGTAAAAAAAAAGTAAATAAAAGATATAAATAAAAAAAATAAAATAAAAAGTATAAGTAGTAAATATAAAAAGTAAATAGTAAAAGTTATAAATAAAAATAAAAAATATAATTAAAACAAAGATTACTGTTTTAAAAAAAATTAACAGAACTTTAGTTTTTAGCTATCAAAAAAAAAGAAGTTATAAATAGTATAAATAACAAATAAGTATATAACGAATATATAAAGAAAATAAATGCTGTTTTTATATAAGCGAAAAAAAATGTAAAAGTATGACTTAGAAAATATAAAGCTTATAACAATATATACAACAAGCTATTATTTAAAATTAAAATATAATTAAATAAATGTTTAAAATAAATAAAAATATATAATTAATATATAAAAATAAAACTTTTTTAATTAATTAAAAATAATAATAATAATAATAATAATAATAATAATAATAATAATAATAATAATAATAATAATAATAATAATAATAATAA
>MU378117.1:0-212626 GCA_022495175.1 Hypoxylon argillaceum
TTATATTTTAAATTTAATATTGTTTTTATTTTTATTATTATAAAAAATAAATATAAATATTTTAATAAATTTATAAGTTTTATTATTTATATAAATCGTTTTTCAAATATTATTTTTATAAAATAAAAAATTTATAATATATTAATTAGTTTTATTTAATAAATTTTAAATATAATTATATTTAATATTTATTATTTTTAATTTTTAAAATAAATAGTTAATAATTTATTTAAAACAAAAATTAAAAACATTTTTTTTTTATTATTTTTTATTAAATAATTTAATTGTTTTTTTTTAATAATTACAATTTTGTTAAATTTTTTAACTTAATTAATAAAAATTTTTATATAATAAATTAATAATATAATTAAATTATATAAATTTTTAATTTATTATTAATAAATTATTATTATTAAAAATTTAACTTTTATTTTTTAAAATAAAACATTAAAATATTTAATTAAATTAATAAAAATATTTTTATTAATTAATTTATTAAATTTAAACTAAGTTTTTTTTTTTAATATAATAATAAAAATAAACAAAAAACAATTTTATTAAATTTATATAATTTAGCAGTATATTTTTTTAATAAATAATTAATTTTTTAAAAAAAGTTTTTTTAATTAAAAATATAATATTTATATATAAATAAAAAGTTTTAAACTTAATTATAAAAGCTTTTTATTAAAAATGCTAAAATAATTAATTTATTTTTATTTTTAATTTTTATAATAATTAAAATATTTTAGTTAAATTTTTTAAAATATATTTAAATATTAGTTTTTATTTAAAAAGTAAAAAATAGTTGTTTATTATTTATAATTATAAAAAGTTACAATTTATTAAAAATTAAATTAACTTGTTTTTTAATTTGTTATTTAAAAACAATATATTTTTTAAATATTAATATTATAATAACAATTTATTATAATTTGATTTTTTTTTTTAAAAAATATTTAAAAGCAGGTTTTATATTTTATAATTTATAAATAATTTATAAATTGTTATATAAAGCTTATAAAAAAAGCAAAGCTTTAAATAAATGAAGCTATATTATACAAAAAATCTATAAATAAAAAAAAAAAAAAAAAGTTAAAAGTTTTTTTATAAAAAAATTGCTTATATATATATATAAAACAGTTTAAAGCAATAATAAATAAATCATTTATTTAATTATATAATAGAGCTACTTATTTATTTAAGTAATTAATGTTAATACTAACTAACTATAACTATAAATAAATTAATTAAATAAATAAATAAATAAATATAATTATTTAAAAATATATAATTAAATAAATAATTAAATAAATTATTAAATAAATAATTTAATAAATAATTTAATAAATTAAATTTTTATTTATAATATTAATATTTTTAATATAATTGTTTTTTTACTAAAAACTATACTAAAAGTAAGTAATGTGTACAGTACTAGTACAATTGTAGTTAAATTAGGTGGGGTCATGGCGCATCTAGGATGAAATCGAGGCGTATGCAGGTGGGCTCCAGGTTGGCATCCCGTTTGGGAACGGCATGGTAAAACCTATCTTGGAGGTAGTTACTGGTTTGGTACGCTGCTAGGCGCTGATTGGTAGAGGATGTACGAGGTCCAGTCTAAGTCATTAATTACCCAACTAGGCAAATATGGAATAAGTCCTAGATAGCTATCATGTTGCTAAGACAGTGCGAGCAGACATCTGCGAATACCGACGACTATTAATGTCGCTGGCGACGGAGATGTTGCTCGACCGCACCCCGTGTTTCTACAAATATCCCCTAATTTGCAGTACCAATATTGAAGGTTTTCTAACAGGGTACTTTATCTCTTTCTATCTGATTTATTCAGCCCGGCTAGAGATCATTACCTCTCTGTCCTACCTCTCATACAAACAAGAGCTAACACTAGATGGTTAAGGCTACAGCTCGTCACGATCTAATAGAAGAAAATTGGAACGGGGAAACGGGAGAAGAGAGTTAGAACGCAGAACTTTACTCGTCGCTATCGCGAACTACCTAGCAACCATCTACTTGCAAACACAACACTCCTAACCTTAAACTTAAACTCTCAGCTTCGCAGCCATTGCCTCTAACATACGAATCTAAATCGTTCTAACACCAACAGCGGAGCATACCACGTCCACACCGCATTTCCGAACAGCCCTAGTGTCGGTCCGCTTCCCCCGTCCCGCTTAAGGAATGGAATAGCATTGATAGGTCACAGCGCGATCGTCGAAGGCGCCCAACGAGCGCAGACCGGGTGGGCCAGGCGGGATGTTAAGGCTGCTGTCTGGCAAAGTGCCGTTGCAGTCCGCGTTACTGTCGCGAAAACACATGTTAGCTACGCCCTCTCCCGATTAAAAGGGAAAATGTATAAAATAGTACGGAAAGGGGCTGCGAGCAGAGAGCAGAGGGCTTCAGGGTTGGGATGCTCAAATCTGAGGATCGTATGTGGCATTGCTGCCTGATTCCTATCTATGTTTGGTCTACTAAGGGAAAGGGACCGATGGATGGGATAGAAAGGTGACAGGGGTTATCTGAAGAATAGGAGAAGGGGAGAGGAGAGAAAAATGAGAGTAGACAACGTACGCGAACAACGTGCAGTTCCACTTCGAGTAAGAGCGCGCGGACGATACGCCCTGGGGGTTACCGACGCGGAGGTCCTCAGGGAGAGGGTCTATCACGGTATGATCCTCAGTTGTCAGCAAAGTGAATTCTGTGCGAGATCTCGGACAAGAGCATATCGTGCGTGGAGGGAAAATCATGAAGTTCTAGAATTAGAACGAAGAGAGGGAGCAGAGGGCTGAGAGGGACGTAATGCGATGTAGTGGAATGGGAGTGACATACAGCAAGGCGGGCCCCCGTACCCGCCCGAGGTCGTCAGATTCGCCAACCGCTCGCAGGCGCAGCCCGCGCAGTCATGGTTGAAGTTCGGGTTCGAGCATAGATAGAGATCCATCGTGTTTTCGTTTTCTTGTCTGGGCTGGACGACGGCGGCAAAGACCAGAGTGAATCCAGCCGCTGCTGCCCCAGCGAGCCCTAAGATATAGACTCTTAGGTTCATAGCCTCGCGTCTAGTAACGTTAGGTAGGAATGATATAAAGAGAATAGATGCCCCTTTGAAGTGGAGGAGGAATGAGGGTAACAAGTAGAGGGAGCCGAAAGTAAGTCGAGAGAGACCGGCCAACGGGGGTGAATATATATTGACTACGAGGATTGAGGACAAAGAAGAGCAAAGGGCACGCTCACGGGGTCGCTCATTCTCCTCGTCTATGGACAAGCGGCCCGTCCTGTATGTGCTCCTCTGCTTGGGAGGGTCGACATCTCACGATCGCAGGATATTGTCTCAACTACACTGAATACCTGTGACCAATTCATTTGTTGGCCGGCGCAACGCCGAGAAAGGTTACGCAGCAAATCCGACAATTTATAGGCTATTCACATTATTCGCATCACGAAGATCGGAAATAGATGGCTGTTATTCGGGCTTTCTTTTGCTTAATGCTCTGAATAGTAGATGAGTATAAAAGATAAGCTGGCTTGATTCACTTGCTCGCTATTTATGTTAAAATATCAAGATATCCAAAATGAACGTGTTGTTACTATTGAAAAGTCTTAAAGCCGCGAGCCCGATGCTCAAATGCAATGAAGGATGCGTACATGGGATTGATTCTCTGAGGCCCGATCCTAGTATTTTTGTGGTATACCTAGCGAGACCCATGGCTACCAAGACATCGTGACACGGGGAGCCTTCAAGACACATGAGGCGATGTTCAACTGCTCAGGGGTAGTCACGTTTAGCAGGTGCCTACTAGTGTGACATTGCAATAATTAACGAGTGAATGTGTGCTATCGAAAGTGAGTTGTGTGGCGTAAGACAGCATAGTCCAATCTCCTTGATTTCCTGTGTTGAGATATGCTTCACGGCCCCCTGTAATTGGGAATTGAAATGTTGTGATATAACGAAAGACGATAGGTTGGGTTTGAATTATGAACGATTGAAAAAGTTGCCCTACATATCCTCCCCAACTCGGATATTATTACCACCGGTCCAGTCCTCTCGTTCGTAGAATCGGAAGATTAGCTCGTAATCATCGAAGTCATGGATAATGCGATCCATACGTCGGTAGCCCTTAATTTTGTCTATTCGCTTGTTGCGACTGAGACCCATAGCTAGCGCATCGCCATCATGCTCAAGGGTGGGCTTGGCTTCAAAGAGGGTGACACTAAAACGACCGGGTTTAAAAATGTCCACAACGTGTTCGATAACTTCAGACGTCTCACGCCCGTTCTGGCCACCGGGAACATTGGTCTCAAACGAGGCAAATGAACAAATTGGCTCAGGTGTGACATGAACAGTGAAGTAGTGAGTCGATTTAGAGGAATCTGTGCCGTCTTGCTTATGAGGAGCGGGAATAATGCCATTGGCGGAAAATCCGCAAGGGGAAAAGAGATAGGCGTCCACTCGCGCGTCCGGGTATTTGGAAGTGGGATACACCTCTGAAAGACCACAAGCGTCCGAGACCACTGTTCCGAGAGCATGACCCTCAGTTGTCATGCATTCCATGTCGACTTGCTCTGATACAGGGGTATAGGAGCTATGCAGGTCAGAGTCGCTACCATTATCAAACACATCTAGAGCATCGTCGCACACGCTCTCCACAGTACTATTGGTTTTGATGGTGAGAGTACTTTCTGACAAATCCACAAGGCTCCCTATCGCTATCTTCCGGGCTTCCTGGGCTTGCAAATAGAACCTGTTGCTCGCGACCGCACTCGCGTGCTCCAGATAGAACTGCTTCGCATTCTCAGGGTCGAGATCCGTCATCAAAATTTCGAGAGTTTCGTCGTTACTCCCAACTCCCCCTTGAAAGATGGAGGCTGTGTTGGTAGGTATTTTGGACGAGCCGGGTTGGCATGCCATTTTTTTGATCTCATCGGGCGTTCGAGGCGGACTGGCAGCGGAATCGGGCGAAGTGATGTACAAATACCAGTGATCGCCGTTCATTTTGCCAACCATGTAGGCACTGCCACCCTCGAACATATCATCCAAAAATTTTACTTCTTCTTTCCAGCTCCTATGAGGCCCACGCTGCTTATCGGGGAAGAGGAAATTCTTCCTGGAATAGAAAACACGGTAGGGTGAGGCAGCAGTGTTAATGTCGCCCAGAGACTTGGTGTTGTGAAAGGGCAAGCCTGCGTGTTCAGCAGCGATGCGTAGAAGCCTACGGAGGCCTAGAAGCAACGTGGTAGTCCCGCATGTCTTCAAGATGAGCTTGTGCGGGAACACAAACATGCTCGATTCTGATAGAAGATAGGCGTCCATATGTTCGGCTTCAAGAACCGATAGAATCTTGCAGTTGACCATGTCAAGCATGCCAACCCAGGTCTCGCTCGAGACCGCCTTCAGACCATTGGGCTTGGCGCTGGGAGGCAGACTCTCGGGGTTGGGGGCGAACCAAACCTCGAGCAACTTCTCCGGGCCTGCAGCAAAATTAATTAGTGAGCTACGAATCCGATAGTGAGACTCGGGGGAGGCCAGAACTTACCTTCAAAGGCATTGCTAGAGTCTAGATCTACAGCAACATCATGATTGATCGTCAAATGGGGCGTGCCCTCGGACGGTGAAAACGTGTAGTCGGTAGGGATACTGAGGTTCACCATCTCCGTGAAGCCTACTTAGCGGGCGACGGGCGACTGGGTGCGTTGCTAGCGAGGGCGAGTGGACGTCAAGCTATATGCCTGCAGAAGAGAGGCTGCTGAAAGCGACTGCGGAGCACTGACTGCCGCCCAAACGAACTTTGCGGCGTTCGTTTGAGAGAGTAGGCCCACAGGATGGTGGGGAGCGTCGAGTGCTGGCGGAAGCCAGCTACAATGTCAGAATTTGGTGGTTTAAACGTCTCACGAAGTGGACGTTAGGGTGGTCGGCCGCGAAGGGGAAGTAAGAAGTCCTTTGGCCGAGGAATGGTGATCAGGTCGGGGGCCTCGTTCTGGCAGAAACCGATACCTATGGAAAAGTATCGGACCTAGCAGACGAGGATATCTGCAGTTTAATGGGGTGTGAGGGGGGTTTGGGCTCGGGCTCGGGAGCGACGAGTATGATGCTTATGCTTCAGACTTGTTGGACTCGGTACGCTGTGGGAAGCAGGTGTTATCTGGGTCTATTACCGATGTGTTCGTTAGTGGGATGCTGTTCGCAGACTTGGAGAAGAAATTAAAGGGGAGGGAGCATCTGTACTTGGCGGGCTTGGAGAGGAAGCGTAGTAGTTCGACGGGGTTCATGGAAAACCACTCGCGCGTCGGGGAAAAGAGGGTTTCAACCGTGCTGCTTGTTACGGATAACTAGCAGGGTTGTGATGAGTTCTGTTTGGTGCACAATGGCATTGAAGTCGAGAAAGCCCCGACGTGGTGTAATTGTTAGAGCAAAGGGTTGTAGGTTGTCTTGTTCTTGTTGTTGTGTCGTGTGACCACAAAACCTTCTTCACGGTCAGCTACCAGATGGAGGGTTGGTAGTCAAAGGGAGGTCCAGGCAGGCGGAGAGATAGACTCGGACTCGTGGAAGTCTTGTGCGAGATCTTGTGGGAAAGCGTTAGTTTTTTTTTTCTGGGTCTAGTATCGGACAAAAGTGATGTTGTTAAGGCCAATGGTGGATCCGATTAGCGTTGACCTCCCTAGACTATTTCTTAGTTGTGAGGGAAGTGGTGGCAATGAGACCGCTCTTTTGAGGGGGAGCATCAAAAAAAAAAAGTTGGGTGTGAGGTCACTCGTTCCAGGTTTAGTCCCGAGGTCGCTATCTGGTGAACCTTACCTACCTGTTCCTAGGGAGGTACTTACCTACCTGGGTAGATAATGGTTGCCAGAGTGAGGGGTGGGAAAAGTGGACCGCTTACAGTATGCCCTAGCAAACTTAGCTTATGCGCCCTACCTCAGGCAGACTCAGGGTTATATGGAGGTATTCTGCTATACCGACCGACATACCTCACTATATTATACCTAAAGGTAACCTCAAAACTCCCGTTGGTCAGAAAGTGTCATGTGCAGGTAGCCGGTCTGTCTCTACTATATTAGCTTGGGAGGTATCTTGACTGTGTTGTGGTAAAGTACTCCATATTCACACGTCAGACAACCTTTCCTTTTATGCATTTTCAAATTTGGATATTAATTGGAAGCCCAATTGTGGTAAAGTCGATGAGACGATGCAGAGCGGGTACATACTGGTACATGTGGTATCGAAGTTTTCCTTATCAATGCATGCGTACTTACATAGCACTTAGATAGTCCATAGTCCAGTAAACCAACCCAATATCTGTATCTGTGGCCGTTCGGCATTACTTGTCAACGTACAGATGGTAAATTTGTACGATACTGTAGTTGGTGGCTGGCTTCGGGTGAGCTGAGCAGGTTCAGCGTCGCATTGCGAGTATCAGATGAATGCCCAAAAGTAGGGCCGAAAAGGCACTCGGATCATCTAATTGGCGAATGCAGTACCTAGGCATTATTTGCCCAGTAGGTACAGTAGGCACGGTCCGAGTCGGAGAGGCAGTACAGAAGGTACAGAAGGTACAGAATCGTACAGTAACAGTAGGCAGGTAGGTACAGTACCGCGTCGTACCTCCTGCGCCTACGTGACACCCCCTATCTCGCATCTGATCCGTCCTACTGCTGCGTAGGTACATCGAGCTTACCGCCAATGCGACCGCAGATGATGATGATAGCCATTGCCCAATCTTTCTGCTGGAAAACAGCGCCGCTTGCCCCATCGGGCCCTAGCCGATATCAGGAGGTCTGGGGAATGAATGGTATGGCAATGAAACAAGCAAACAACGTCCACAGCAGCTGGGTGCAAGGAGGTGGTGTCCTTGGGATTGATTGTCGTTCTGACTGTACGTGGTAAATTGTTCGTATCCAAATGCTCATTGCCATGTCTCATATCAAAATCTGACCACTCTGCAGTGTTTGATGGACTCAAGGGAACATGCGTCTGGCTGCATTACATTGCCTCCCTTCAGGATGCAGTTCGCTCAATCTGTGCTCCGCTTGGGCTCTGTCTCCAGGGAATTTCGGCTCTGCTAGTCTTATGTCGCATCGGCTCTTTGATAAGCGATTAGGCTGATTCAATGACGTTGGCAATCATCCAACAGTGGTCACGATATCTTGCGTTATCTTTCGAAAGACAGGCTCAAGCGAGCAGCCTCGATATTTCTCCGCTAACAAGGTCGCTTCCTTGAGCACTTCACCGGTGGAGCTATCGTTGCCATTCTGCAGGCTCTTGGAAAAGTCCTCCCCGTTGATGATTGTGCCCTGTGGATATTCTGGCTTCCGCCCAGTCTCAATCAACATGACAAACTGTGGATCGATGGGAACTCTGCCAAGAAACTGCACTTTAAAGTCGTTCGCCATCACCTGTCCGCCTCCTTTGCCGAAAATATCCGTGCACTCGGCGCAGTTCGGGCACACAAAGCCGGCCATGTTCTCGACAATGCCGAGGACCGCGATATTAGTCTTTGCGCAGAAATTCAACTCTTTTCTGACATCTGCAGTGGCTACAGCTTGAGGAGTCGTGACCACGACCGCGCCGGCGACCTGGCCCGGTCGCGCCTCTTTCAACAGTGTTTCCGCAAGGGATATATGCTCATCCGACGTCCCCGGTGGCGTGTCAATGAGGAGATAATCCATTTCGCCCCACAGGACATCTGAGAGGAACTGTCGGATCATGGCAGTCTTTTTGGGCCCTCGCCAAACAACGGCATCTCCCCTTCCACGTAGCAGGAAGCCTAGACTCATGCAGCGTAGTTCGCCTACACCCTTTTCTGGATCTGCCGCGTGAACAAGCACTGGAAGCCAACCCCCGGGGGCTTGTGTTACTTTCGCATCTTCGATATTGAGCATGCGAGGCATCGAAGGTCCCGTGAGATCAACATCGAGAACACCGACGGAGTGGCCGGAAAGCGACAGAGAAAGGGCTAGCTGGGTAGTGATCGAGGATTTACCAACGCCTCCCTTTCCTGATAGAACCTAGACCATACATATGAGATGCCATGCCATGCCATGTTAGGGCTAATTTATAGATCGAAGGTGACGTACCAAAACGATATGTTTTATCCTTGCAAGAGACATGTTGCTGATAGTTAATTATTGGTATAACGTTGATACGAGTTTCGATATCGAAGAAACAGGGGAAATAGAAAGAGTCGTATTCGACGACGGACAGTATCCTTTTTGTCTTTTCTACTTTCAGCAACGTGAGTTGGGTTTGCCTGAATCGGAGGCGCATTTATCAGCAGAAAAACGACGCCTCAACCACTAACACTTTGACCCCTCCAGACAGTAGGTACCATCGCCCATTAGGTACCTTATGCGCCGGTAACCTACTACGTACATTAGGTATAACGTTATTGTATACTTATGGCCTTGTAGTAGGTACACTGTACTGTAGTGCGCTTAGCGCAAAGTATGGGTCTCCTTGTATAGATACACTGGAGCAGCCGGAATTATTATTGGACACTGTACAATCTAACCAGTCAAATCTCATTGTCATGACAGTGCGCATTATCCACACACTCAGGTACTACGTACTAATACTCCTTTACACGTTTTCCGTAGCGCGCCGCTTCTTTGCCAAGCATCCTTGTTGATGGTCGCATTGCTTCAAACGAAATCAACAGATAGGACAGACTTGCCCCTGGACGCTCCGGGCAACATTAATCGACCTTGTTCAATTGACCGCAATTTGAACACAGACCAAGCAACCTAGTGTTCTAGAGTTTCCAACTTATCTTCTCTACCAGTAGCCTCATTCTAATGATGCAATCCCCGTTGACTGCACATTTGTTGATATAGCATCCCGATCGCGCCGCACATTCCGGGGGCCTCGGGCTGTCGTGTTCAATGATGACAGTCATTGGGGGGAGACATGGACGATCCTTGGGGCTCGCCTTGGGCGTCGACCGATGCGCCCTCCGATAATGACCCTCCTCCACCGTCTCGAGCGAACATATTTCTAAGCCCGCCCCCCAAAGCCTTCTTCGGCAATGGGGCCGGACTGTCAGCTCAGTCGCCATGGTCCGATCACGACGACGACGGCGGTGGCTTCGGTGTCCGGAGATCGGGAGACCGAGCAGATGGCACGGACAGCCAGAACGAGTGGAGCAACTGGGCGGATTCAGGCATACAACCCCCTCGCCTCAGCCCGAGGCTTAGCAATTCGAGCAAGGAAACTCTGGCCTGGCCCGGGAATGCTGCGGCATCCCCGGTCTTGATCGCAAACCCCCGATCGCGAACGCCCTCCATACTGCGACATCATTCGCCAGACCCGTGGGCCACCGAATTTTCCTTGACGAATAGGTCCGAGATCGAATTACCGAATCTCCTCAGAGTAACTAGCAGCAACGCTCCGACAATCGAGACGGGACAAGTGGAAGAAGCTTCTCAATCATCTCAATCAGCGTCAAAAACTCGATTAGAGGACAAGAATACTGAGGAACCTCCGGTTGAGAAAGAATATGCTTTAGAGGGAGTTATACCAACCAGAGAAAACGGCCATCCAGGGACTCATCGCCCCTTAGCCGATGGAGACGCAAATACTATATCAAAACTAGACCCAGCCGTTTACGAGATTCCATCTCGACCATCATCAGCCTGCACAATTGATAGCCACGATGGGCAGGAGCGCCAAGATTCCCCAATTACCTCCATCGATGAGGACCGAGGCACTCGAATGCAGAACAAGGTACGGAAGACCTCAGGAAAGGTACAAGAGCTAGTAGGCAAATTTGATGGTCTGGCGAGGGCCGCGTCAGAGGAACCACCGGTTTCTGGCCAGCGTGGAACGTCTCGAAGCGCAAGCCACGAGAAATTGTCGGAGCGGAAGGAAATTGAAGACGACGAAAGCGACAACGATGATGACGAGGCTGGCTTTGGAGACTTTGAAGATGCATTGGCCAATGCTGGTAGAGTCACGGAGTCATCCGACCAAGCCTCTCCCTCTGAATTTTCGACGACACCTAAGGTAGAGCTCAAAGATGGGTTTCCTTGGAGGTCTAGCGATGAAAGAGAGGAAGGCCACATAACGAGCATAGAAGCCGTGCCCATTCAGTCCCAGGACATGTCTAATAAGTTTCGGCATATCAATTTCGACATGAATCTAGCTTCTGTGGATAAACTTTTCCCTAAGCTACCTGACTCTCTCGCGAGCGACTCAGCGGAGGACTGCGAGATACCAGACCATCCTATTCGTGATAGTTTCACGACGATTTCTGAACGCAAAGCGTGGTATCGTATGTCTCGCTATGGGTCTCTGCACAGACACAATTCCGGAGACGATGAAAATTATCGCAGGGTAACTTGGTCTACATCTCAATTACATAGCGACACGATCAAAATTGTTCGACGGTGGATGGAACAAGACTCGTATGCCGGAAAAGCTACGTTGGGGGGCACTAAGCGAACAGGATTCTTTGACTGGGACTCCGACGCTGCACCCGTGAGATTGGATGAAGTCTTCCAACGTAAGAAACCAGTGACAACACATACACGAACAACGTCCATTCCAGCAAGCAATGCCTTCATACAAAATGTATCAACGGTTGAGCGCCCATACAGGAACTCAACCGGAATTTCACTTTCTGCAGAACTTCAATCAGCTAGCCAGGCGATTATGCCGGTTCCCAGTTTCGGCTGGAATTCTGAAGCTAAAAACGATCCGCCACCAGCGATTTCCTCTGGAACTAGTCAAAAGCAAAAACCTCATCTTGAATCTGTCCAAACTACATCCGTAGAAGAAGATGACGATGATTGGGGCGAAATGATTTCTTCTCCACGCGTCGCTCAAGGGCATACCGAGCCAAGCATTTTCGCTCCGCCTATTCCTACGTCACCCACTGAGAACCGTAGGCCAGCGTCTCCATTTTCGCCATCGACATTTACCGTTAACCAATATGCCGGCGTAAAACTACCCGAAGCACAAGCCACGCAACTGACGCCGTCGAATCCGTTGCTGTTTCCAGATATTTCGGTACTTGATAAGATAACACAACCACCTAATCGGCCAACCCAATACATATCTCAAATAGAAGGATTCACAGACCTCAAGACAAACACGCCACCAGCAAACCAAGACTCTCTGCAGGCGCCAAGCAAGAGATCGGTAATCAGAGGTGAAGCTCCTATTGGGAGTATGGCAGCTAGCCAAGCAGCTGTCAACAAAGCTTCACCTACAAATATACCCGTAGAGGGAATCGCAGGAGCGCCTACCTCGGCCAATTGGCCGAAGAGCGAAAGCCAAGATGACATTATTGTACAAAATATCCTTCAGAGTTTACCAGACTTGTCGTACATGCTTCGATAAGTAATCTGCAAGGGTTTTTATAAACCCCATTCCAATGTATATGCATTTGCGCTCGTCAATTCCCGTTTCTGGCAAGGCCACGGAAGCAGGATGTACAAATAGACATTAGATAGATCAGGCATTGGATAAGATAACATTAGCAAGCAGGCGTTGGGGTTGATGGTTTGGATACTTCGCTCCCCAAGATTCTTCGGGTTCTGCTATTTGGGCAGCGAAACCCGTGCAATCTACAATATAAAAGAACCTATTGTGCCAGCTAATTGTTCTTTTAGGGGCGTCGAAATGTTTGTTCGTCAAAAGCCTCATGCGCAGATGTGTGTGAACACCCCCATTTATCTAGAGCTATAGCCGAATTGTGACGTGGCTATTTGACGATACATTTAGATGAGCTATGTTGTAGCCAAAACTAGGTACCTAACCATGTTGATTCCTAGGTATGAAACATGACAAGAGGTTGAGACATACCATTAAGCTACTACTACATTCTAGCTGTTTGCCACCCACCACCGCCTCAGACTGGAATGCAAATGCATCCCCCGGTGCTAATCATCCCGACAGGTACCTACTGCAGTAAAGATCACGGAGCAACCTTTCAAGCATGCATGACGCGTTAAGAAGGTTCTTTTCATTTAATTGACAACACTCAAAATTAGAGTTCTCAGGCTAATCATACCCGCTACTAAGCGCTGTACAGCTGAGCTTCACTACGGCGCAGACACCTCTTGTGAGAATTTAAGTGAAGTCTCTCCCATCAGCAATCCCAGCCTCCCCTCGCCACAGGCCCATTCCACGCCATGGCAGAAATTAAAGTATGCCTCTACTTGCCATGCCCTGCCTCTCTGTTTCCGGCAAGATGATTAGGATGGCGATATGAATCTGGTGTATTTTCATGCTTTCTTTTTCTATTTCTTTCTATCTTCCTCTTCATCATTGTAAACTTTCGTGATCTATTTCCTATTCATATGGACACCAAGTCGTTCGCTTTAGCCCGCACTTTACCGTCACTATCAAGCTGCCGGCTGGTCCCGCCAGTCCTGAGTCCACACCTCAATGGCTTACGAGACTGAATCAAGATCCGCATCTACGACAGCGAGCGAGGCTCACGCACAGCTGCTCTACGATTCCCTTGAGAAATACAACGAGGGCAGGAGGAAGAAGCGTCCCTCGATTATTCTCGGCGCCCTCCTCATCCTTTTTTTATCTTCAGCAGGCGGCGTCACCCTGGCCGTCGTGCTCATGGCTAAGGTAGTAGAGATGGAAGCTGCCTGTCTCTCTCGCGATATCATCTTGTTCGCCGCCATCATATCGCTACTTTATATATGCTTGCATATCAGAGGCGCCCGGAAAAACTACAAGAGGGAAGGCCCGGGACCCCCGCAGATCTACGGCCACTACTTGCACGCAAGCGCACTGCTATTCGCGAGACTGGGTATCGTCATATGGATAGCGGCTCTGGTTGCTACGGCCATCATGATGGCTAGGGCTATCCCCTTTCAAGGGTTCTTAGCGAAAGTACCGGCCTTGAACTTGGTGTTATGTATTGGTGCAATGTAAGGAGCCTCTCTCCCTTCTCCCTTTTTGATATCTCAGCCCGTCGAACTTCGCTTACATGTGCAATAGTCCGTCTTTCCTCATCATTTCCGTCACAATCGAGAGAAACCCTACACCTTTCGCCACGGCCGCACTATCCAGCAACTCGCTCCTGACATGTCGGGTAAGCGAGTACGCAGACGATCTCGCATCGGACCTAAGCGTGTCCCGGCGGAGCTCTCTCAAACGGAAGGGAAGCCAGCGAGGATCGGTGTTAACGCTAGCAACCGAGGATATATGCGGGACAGGGGCCCGAGAGTATGAAGCGAAAACCCAAATAGTCGGCAACAGACTAGTATTACTCACGGAAAAAATACCACCCATCCTTCCGAAGGTGAATCTCATCCCCGACTCGCCTATCCCGCCGATACCGAAGGCGCTAGAGTCCACACCTTCTCAGGCTGTACCACAGCCGGCATACTTCCCCGGCGGATGGCGTCCGGAATGGAACAGCGCCGCCGCAGAGGACAACGGCGCGCCACGCGAGGCCGAAACTCCCACAGCCGGAGAATCCAGCATCGAGGCGTCACAGCAGCAGCAGCACACAGCAGCAGCACCGCCCCTACCACACCCCTTATCCTCACACCCACCCTACACGCCCAGCAAAATCCCCGCCCCCAACACATCGTCACCCAAGCCCAAACCGAAGCCCCGCGCCAACTCCCGTCCCGCGGCCGCGGCGAGCACGAGCATAACCAGCAGCGCCGCGCGCTCGAACCTGTCGACGGTGCGCTACGCCTCGCAGCCCGAGATCGCCGTGCGCCAGCCCATCATGGTCGTGCGGAACCCGGCGTACCTGCCGCCCTCGGTCGCGGACGAGAAGGAGGAGGCCGCCGCCGCCGCCGCCGCGGTCAGGAGGCCGGATCCCGTGGCGCTACTGCGGAGTGCGCAGCGCGCGCAGAAGACGGGGGGAGCGGCTACGGGGCCTAGGAGGCAGCCTTCGAATTTCTCGAGGCCGACGCAGAGGGCGAGGACGTAGGGTGGGAGGGATAGGGGGTGCGTTCGGGGTCTTGTGCGTGTATAATGATTTAGTAGGCTCCCTTTATGGGCTCTATGTGTCACGATGATTAATGATACCATGTCTTTTCACCACTCTGATTGGTGTTATTGTTTAATTTCTCTCGTTTTTAAAATTGATAAATAGTTGGCAGGGCAGGTGACGGTGGCGATGATGAGGAGGTGGACGTGGCTGATGCCTGGACTCATCTGTAGATCATAGCCTACTACCTACACAATAATGGCCACCTATTACACATATTAATCTACCGAGAATCTCTAAAATTTAAAGCTATGGAATATGTTGAGAATCCTCTATGATAGACTGTTGTATCAATTAGTATGTAGTTATTTATTATTGTTGATGAGGGATCATAATATTTTTTTCAATTTGAACGGCGTTTCCTAAGCGAGCTATAAATTGAAGACAGCATAACTCCCTAGGGCTAATGCATTGGGCCAAAGCCATCGACCGCGTCGCTGTCTTGAGGAGCCTAATGTATATGTAGTGAAACTGTAAGTCTTACAAAATCCCCAACTAACATCTCTTCAGCTTACAGTAACATACATACATATGCGAAAACAAATTTGTAGTAAAATAAAGTGTTGTTTTACTAGGGCTATATATTAAATTCACAACACAAACATAGAAGGTTCATTCAATTGACACATTTCTTTATCTAGTTCATTAGCTGATGCACGGCCTTTGTTGTTTGTTGAAGTAACAGGAGACCTGTAGGCCAATTGACCTCTTTGAGCACGAAAAACAGCGAGAGAATATTTAGGAGTTGATTTAACAGCCCATGTACTAAATTAAGTTTAAATACGGCGGGAATTCACTTACCCTTAACTAGAAAGTAGCAAGATTTTTCACCCGCCATCGTCTTTCAATTGCTACACAAACCTATTCAGCTTCTCACTCAGCCGATCTCTTGTCCACCGCACATCTTGAGCCAAAGTAAGTAACCCCAGTCGAGATGTGCTGTCCTACCTGCCTAGCGCCCGTTCATACGGACCCCTCTTGTAACGGTATCTGTTGGATCGACTGGAACCTAGGTTCTCTCATCACCTTCCAGTACTGTCCAGAACATGCCGCGGATGCAAACTTACCAGACCAGGTCTACATATTTGAGACAGAACCACTACACGAGACGCAAACTAATCTGTCAGCCGAGATTGAGCACATCGAGACGGCAAGTGACGATCAACGAATTTCCGATTGGCTGCTGGCACTAGAGGAAGCAGAGAAACAATATGCGGAAGTTGCAGCAGAGAGCTTGGCTCCTGAGATAGAATCAGCCCTCTTAGAGGAAATTAGTTTGATTCTTGAGGAGCGCCACAGGGCCTTTACACACCAGGGCAACCTAGATGAGGTAATAACCGCGACGACGCCAGTCGCAGAAGATATTGACGCGGCTGAAGATGATGAACTACATGAGGATGGCAACTCCGAGGAGTGAGCCCCTCATCATGAGACGATAAGAACGCATCGGATTTCAGGTAAGTCCGTCTCGTAGCATATAGCTACGCAATAACATCATGTAACTTTTACATACAACACTGGAGTCAATAATGTCCACTTATAGTAATAATTGCTTAGTGTTTCAGGAGCTTGCAGAAGTAGAAAGAGCAGAATATGCCTGTTGAGAAAATTTGTGTTTCTGAAACAAGCCGAAAAAAAGAATAAAAAACTTCAGCGAACTAACTTTTTTATATCTTTAAAAGCTTAATTTTTTATTTTTAACAAGATCTTAAATTTAAAAACTTGTTTTAAAAGTTTATTGTAAAAGTTTATTTTATTATAAAAAGTTTTAAACAAAAGTTTATTACAAAAGTTTATTTTTATAAAAAGTTTTAAATAAAAGTTTGTTATAAAAATTTATTTTATTATAAAAAGCTTGTTTTATTATAAAATTATTTTAAATTTTAAACAATATTTAAAACTAAATTTATTATTTAATATTTTTATTTTTAACTAAAGCATATATTTTATAAATAAATTTTCAACTGTTAAAAATTTGTTTATAAAATGTAGTTTTTTTTATTATTTATTTTTAATTATATTATAAGTTATTTAATAAAGCTATTATTATATAAAATAATTTAAAAAATAATTAAAATAACAATTAAAATAATAATTAAACTATTTTATTAATATTTAATATAAATAAAAATTAACTTTTATTTTATTAAAACTATTTTATTTATATATTATAAAAATAATATAAATTGTTATAAAAAATTTATAAAATATTATAAATATTAAAAAATATATATATTTAATTTAATATAAGTTTATTAATAGCAATTATAAACTATAATTTATTATTTTATTAAAAAAAAAGTTTATTTTTTTTTAAGCTTTTATATAATATAAATATAAAATTTTAAATTAATATAGCTATATATAAAATAATAATTTTTTATTAATATTATTTATATTTGTTTTAAATAATTAAAATAATTAAATAATTTAACAATAAAACTAATTAATATTAAATAAAAATTTATATAAAACTATTTAAAAATTATTGTTTTAAAAGTATTAAAAATATTGCTAATAAATTATATAATTAATTTTTGATTTAAAAACTTTTTTTTAAAATAAATATTTTAATATATAAAAAAAGTAAATTTTAAAAATTAATAAATAAAAACTTCAATATAAAAATTAATTTAAATTTAAAAAAAAAGTTAAATTTAAATTTAAAAATAAAAATTAGTTTAAATTTAAATATAAAATAAGTTTTAATTTTAATAAAAATAATTAATTTAAATTTAAAAAAAAAATAAGTTTTAATTTTAATAAAAAAAATTAATTCGAATTTAAAAAAAAAATTAAATTTAAATTTAAAAATAAAAATCAGTTTAAATTTAAAAATAAAATAAATTTTAATTTTAATAAAAAAAATTAGTTTAAATTTAAAAAAAAAATAAGTTTTAATTTTAATAAAAAAAATTAGTTTAAATTTAAAAAAAAAGTTAAATTTAAATTTAAAAACAAAAATTAATTTAAATTTAAAAATAAAATAAATTTTAATTTTAATAAAAAGAATTAATTTAAATTAAAAAATAAAAATTAATATAAACTTAAAAAAAAAAATTAGTTTAAATTAAAAAATAAAAATTAGTTTTAATTTAAAAAAAAATTGTTATAAAAGTATTAATTTAAATTTAAAAAATAAAACAAAAATAATATTTATATATAAAAATACTTTAAAAAAAAAAAAATAGTTTTAATAACTTTTTTTAATATTAATAGCTTTAAAAACTTTTGATACAACTTTTAAAAAAGTATTATAAATATAGTTTTATTTTTATAATTTTATAGTTTTAAAAATATATATATATTATTATAAAATATACTTTTTATATAAATACTATTAATAATTTAATTTATATAATTATAAAAACTAGCAAAATTTAATTAATTAAAACATTATATAAAGCTAATATTTAAAGCTTTTATATTTTTGTTTTATTTAAAAATTAAACTTAAATATATAATATTTAAATTATTTTTATTTATATAATATTAGTTACATTATAATAACAAAATATAAAAATATATACTTTAAATAATAAAAAAAATAACATTAGTTATAGCATTTTTTTTATATAATTTTATTTAAACTTAAAAAAATTATATTTATTTTTTAAACTTTTTTATTATTAAATTTAAAATTTAAATATTAAACTTATTTATATTTAAATAAAAAAATAATAAAAAACTTAAATATAAACTTATAAAAATATAAAAGTTTTAATTTAAAGTATATTTTATATAATAAATATTTAAAATTTTTTATTTTTTAAGTTTTATAAAAGCAAAATTTAAAACTAAAACAATTAAACTTTTAATATTTACTAAAAATTAATTATATAATAATAACAAAAAACTTAAGTATATATTTTCAACAATAAAAAAGTTATATATAACAGTTTAAAGCTTTAAAATAAACAAGTTTTTAAAAATATTATATTTAATAATTAAAGTTATTAACTTTATAACAAAAGCTGTTTTTTTTTATAACTTAAAGCTTAAACAAAAAAAAATGCTTTAATATTTTTAAAATAATTAATTTTAAATTATATAACTTAATATAACAATATTATTACTTTTTTATTAATTAAATTTATATTATTTAAATTTTTAGTTTAAACTTAATATTTAAAAATAGTTTTAATAAAACTAGCTTTAAAAATGTTATTAATTATTTAGTTTATATTATTTAAATAACTTTATAAAATAACAATATAACAGTTATTATTTACTATATTAAAAATAGTTAAGCTATTTATTATATTAGCTTAAAAATATTACAAAACTTATAACTTATATATAATATACTTTATTTTAAAAATTTTAACTATTTTACTGTTAATTAATAAGCTTTTTTTAATGTTTTTTAGTTTAATTTATATTTAATTTTTTTTTAAAAAATTTTTAAAAATAGATTTAAATAAAGCTGTTATTTTAACAAATATTTAAAAAATATAAAAAGTTTGTACTAATAAATAATAAATAATTACATTATATTTTAAGTTAAAAATATAATAATTAATTAAAATAAAAAAAATAAAATAAAAAAAAAAATAAAAAAAAACAAGTAATAAAAAAACAGTTTTTATAATAAGTTATATATATTGCATTTATAAATATATTTTAAATATTTATATATTATTTTTATTTATATATTTATATACTAAAACAGTTATATATATTAAATATAATATTTAAATGTTGCAATATTTTATAACACTTTAAAAGTTTTTTATTATATTTAATATGTTATTTTTAAATAGCTATATATATTAAACAGCTATATATATTAAATAAAAATAATGTTTTTATTACTAAACAAAAAACTTAAATATTATTAAATTATACATTTTTTTATATTTTGTTAACATTTAATTTTTTATACTATATTTAATATATTATATAAAATATTTATTAGCTTTTAGTTATTTATATTAATTTTTTAAAAATTTAATTTATTTTTAAATAAAGTTTTTTTTTTTATTACAAAAGCTTTTATTTATTTATTATATTTAGTTTATATTATAACAACGTTTTTATATATATTAAATATATAACTTATTATATTATAAGTTAAAAACTAAATAGCTATATTATTAATATTAATAATTTAGTTTTAAAACTTAAATTATTAAAATAAACAGCTAAATATTAAAAAGCTATTAAAAATAATAAACTTAATAAAATAGCAAATATAATTTTTAAAAGTTAAATTTAATAAAACATAAATAAAGCTATAATTAATTATAAATTCTATAATTTTTAGTTTAAAGTTAATTTTTTATAAAAATATAGCAATTTTATTATTAAAATTTATAAAAATTAATAAAAGCAGCTTGTTTAAAACAAAGCTTATTAGCTTATTTTTTAGCTTTAATATTTAATTTATAATTACTAATATAAATATATTAGTATATTTATATTTAAATTAAATCTAATTAATAATATAATAGCAAATATTTTTATTATATTATATTTTAAATAATTAACTAGTTTTTTTTATAATTATATTTAAAGCAGCAATTTTTTTGTATTAAATATTAAATAAACACTAAAAGTAAATATAACTAGTTTTTAAAACAAGTTAAATAGCTTTTGTTATTTTTTAATAATTATTTTTAATATAAAAAAATATAAAATTTAAAATAGCTATATAAACTAATTATAAAACATTTATAAAAAAAACTAAGTTGTTACAAAAAAAAGAAAGTATTATTAACTAATATATGTTATTATTATAAAAAAAGTTCAAAAATACAATATTTAAATACAGCTTTTTATTTATTATAAAGTTCAATATAATTTAATATATTAAATTAAATAAATATATTTATATAATTATATAATAACTAATTATACAAATATTAAAAAAAAAAACTTTAAAACTTAGCTAAATTATATTACAAAAAAAGTTTAGTATTATAATTAAAACTGTTACTATAACTAAAAAGCTAATGCTATAATAGCTAATATTATATTTAAAAATTTATAATTTATTTTTATATAATTTATTTATTAAATCTTTTTATTAAATTTTTTTATTAAAAGTTATATTTATATCTGCTATTTTTAATTTATAAAAAATATTAAACAAATATTTTAAAAAAATATAATAAGCAAAATATAAATATAAAAAATATATAAAATAAAAAAAAAATTTATATATAATATAAAAAATTTTACTAACTATTATATTATTTATTATTAAAATAATATAATATTAATTATATATTAAAATAATATTTGTTAAAATATAACTTTTATAAATATATATTTATAGCTATTAGTTTACAACTTGTTATTAAAAATATAAAGTTATAATTTAATAAAAAAAACAGATATTATATTTATAATTATTAAAAAATTTAATATAATATATATATTTTATAAAATATATACATTTTTATTACAGCTAATAATAAATAGTTTATTATGTTTTTTTTTTTTATTTAGTTTTTTATTTAAACTAAAAATTTAACATTTGTTTTTTTTTATACAATATTTAGTTATATTTGTTTTTAAGCTAAAAAAATATTAAAACATTAATTATATTATTTAGTAAATTTAAATTTACTGTTAATGCTTTATTTATTATAAAACAAAAATATATATTTTTATAAACTTTGTAAATTTTTTTTATAAAAGCTTTTTATTACAACTTAAAATAAAAGTATAAGTTTATATTTAAATTTTAAACTAATAAAGTAACATTGTTATAAATATAACAAAAATAAACTTTTATTATAAAATATACTATATTAATAAAAGTTATAATAAATACGCTAAAATTAAATATTTACTATTAAAAGTTAGCTATTATAAATAGTTTAAAATAAATGCAACAATAATAACAACTAAAATAATAATTAAGTTAAAAACAAACAAATATATTATAATAACTAATAAAATAATAATAATAATATTATAATAAAATAAAAATAAAATAATACTTTTATTAAAATAACAATAAAAAAGTTTATAATTATATAAATAGTTTATATTTTTAAAAGTGTTTTAATTAAACTAGTAATAAAAATATATAATATAGTTTTAAAATTAAATTAAAAACTTTTTTAATAAAGTTATAAAATTAAATTAAAAAGTTTTTTTAATTTAATATAATATATAAAAACTACTTTATTTTTTAAAACTATTATTTTATTGTTTTATATTTTTTTTAATACTTATAACATTTAAATATTAAATTAATTTTTTTAACTTTTTATTTTTAATATTTTTTATATAAATTGTTATTAATAATACTAGTTATAAATATTAAATATATATTTAACACTATAATATTTTAATAACTTAATTTATTTTAAACGCTAGTTTTTAATAAACAAGTTTTATATTTATAACTAATTAAATTATTATTAATTTAGTTTTTTTGATTTATTAACTATTGCAGCTTTTTAAAAACTTAAACAATAAGTTAACTGCTTTTAAAACTAAATATTATAAATTAAAAAATATACGTTGTTTTTATAACTGCTTTAAATACTTTTTTAAATTTATTGCTGTTTTAATTTAGTTAAAACTAAGCTTTTATTTAATTAAACTATATTATTTTATATTTATTTTATATTATTTTAACTCTAACTATTTTTTTTTTAATAAATTAACTTAATTTAAAATAAAAGCTATTTTTTATTTTAGTAACAATTATACAGCAGTATTTATTACTATAATTTAATTTATATATTTAAAGCAGTAGTTAGTTTATAAGTTATATTTTAATAAACTATATTTAAGTTTTAGTAAAAACTAGCTAAACTAACTTTTTAATTTTATATTTTAAGCTAAACTAAATTTTAATAACAATTAAAACAAAAAATTGTTTATATATTATTTATAGCGCTATTTATTAATTTTAATATAATAACAAAATAAAAAACAATTATTAAAGCTTACTTATATTAAAAAAGTTAAAAAAACATATTATTATAATAGAATTTTATAGCAAAGTTTTTTAATAAAATCGAACTTTAAATAAAAACTTAAAAAGCAAACTATTTAATAACTAAAACAAATATTTATAAAATATAAAAAAAACTAAATAATTATTACAAAAAAAAACAAACAATTGTTTTATTTATATAAATTATTTTGTTTTTATTTAATAATAATAGTATAAACAGTTTAAATTAACAATATTTTAAACATTTTATAAAATATAGTTTATATTTTTATATATATAAATATTTAAAATTGCTTAATATTAAAAAATAATATAGTTTTTAAAATAATAACATAGTTTATTAAGCAGTATTTAATTAATTAAATTAAAAATAAATAATATTATAAATAAATTATAAAACTGTTTTAATTAATTAAACTAAAACACTTTATAATTTATTTACAATTTTTTTGTTATATTATATTAATTATAAAATATTATTTTTTTAAACTTTTTGTTTAATTTTTTTTTAAACTTTTTATTTAACTTTTTTTTAGTTTGTTTAATTTTTTAAAAATTAAAATAGTTTTATATATATAGTTTTATATTATTTTTATATTAATATATTAAACATTAAAACAGTTAATAAAATTTTATATACAAGTTAATAAAAACTAGTGTTTAAAAGTTTATAAGTATTATTTTGTTATATTAAAATATATAGTTTAAAATAGCTGTATAAATTAATTGTAAAAAAAAACTAAATTGTTATAAAAAAAAGAAAGCACTGTTAACTAGTGTATATTATTAATAAAAATAACAGTTATTTAATTTATAGCTTAAAAAGTTGTAGTTAAAGCCGAACTAGTAAAATAAAATAAATCAATATATTAAAAGCTTTTTAAATTATATAATATATTAATTAATTAAGTTGTATATGTTTGAACTAAAAAAAACAGCTTATATTTGTTGCACTTGTTTTAGTATTTATTTTTTTTTTGTAAATTTATATAATAAAAAATAAAAAATAAATAATAAAGCAGCGCTAAAACGAAAATCTTATTTATAACAAAATAGTGCTTGTTTATTTAGCTATTACAAATAGTTTTTATTATTTAACGCTTTATAAAAAGTAAAAATATTATATTATAATTTGTTATTTAAAGTTTTAATTAGTAGCAATAGTATAAATTTAAATAAATAATATATAACTATATATTTATATTTAGTTTATTTTTTTATACAATATAATAATAAGCTATAAGCTATAATTAAACTTTAATAGTTTTTTTATAACTAAACTTTAAAACTTTTTTATATATATATTACTGCTTTAAAGTATAAAAATATATTAATAATAAGTTAATAAAACTAAAAATAAAAAAGTTTTAAATAATACTTATATTATAAATTTTAAACAAAGTTTGCTGTTAATTTTGTTATTATTATTTTTTATATTGTTTAAAACAGTTAATAAAACATATTTAGCTTATTTTTATTTTTAAAATAACTAAGTAAATAGTATTAAATTAGCTTTACTATTAAAAGTTAAAAAAAAACATTTATATTATTTAATATATTTTATATTTTATTTTTAAAACAAAAATATTTAATACTATAATTTAATAATAATAAACAAAAACAAAATATAGTAAAAAAGCAGCAAGCTTTAATAAAAAAAATTAATTGTTTTTTAGTTGTTTTTTAGTCGCTTTTTTTTTAATACTAGCTATTTTTTTTAATATAGCTTTTTTTTTAAAAATGTTACTACTTTTTTTTTTTACTTTTAACTGCCGAAATAAGTATATAAATTTAAAAGTACTGCAAACTAAGCTGTTAATATATATATAGTACAATAGTTAAAAGCGCTTTTTATAGCTTAAATTTTATAAAAGCAGCTAATCTACTACAGCATATTTAAAAGTAATATAAACAAAATAAATATAACAAAATATCAACATTTATTATTTAAATATATTTATTAGTTTTAATTTTTAAAAACTATATTAACAAAATTTAATTGTTAAATATAACAACAATTAATGTTAATATTAACATCGGTATTTTTTTTAATATATTTTTATTTTTATTAATGTTTTAAATATTAAAAACGTTTATAACTTATATAGTAATACTGCTAGTACTATTAGCGCTTTTTTTAAACTTAAAACAAATAACTTATAAAAAAAACTTATACAATATAAACTGTTTAAAAATTAAAAAGCTTTTAAAATATACTTGCTTTTAAAATGTTATATTAATATATAACATAGTTGTTTTTAAAAAATATTTAAATTAAATCAAAAATATTTAATAACTATTTTAATATAAAAAAAACTATTTAAAAAGCTATATGTTTTAATTAATAATGTTATAAAAATTAAATATATTTTATTTAAATATATATATTATTTAGTTTAAAAATTAACAAGTATTTAAATTAAAAACATTTGCTAGCTTATTAAAGTTTAAAAACTGCACTTTTGTTAATTTTAGCTATATAGTAAAAGCTAAAATAATATATTATTTTTATTAAAGTTAATATTAATATAGCTTACAAATATATAAATATAACAATTATATAATTACTTTAGTTTGTACAATTATATAATTTAAAAATTAGCTGTAAATTAAAGCTTAATTTAACGTTTTTTTTAAGTCTAGCTTATATTAGCAGTAAAATAACTTATATAAGTACTACAATTCGCTTTATATAAACTTGTTCTATTTTGTATATAAACTAACTTTATACAATATTTACTATTAAAAGTGCTAAAAATATATATTATTTTTATAAATTTATAGCAAAAATATCTTGCTAAAGTATTACTTTTATAATTTATTATATTTAATATAAATAAACTATTACACTTTATATTTTACTATTGTTATTAATAATAATTATATAATATATTTTATTTACTATATTTAAAATATATACTATTTAAATATTTATTTTTAAGTAAATATATAGATTTTATTAAATACTTTTTGCTTAGTTTTTATAGTACTAATATTTAACATTTAAAAACTAGATTTTTTTATTGCTAGAAGTTATATAAGCAAAACTTTTCAACTTTATATAAAAGCAAAGCAATTTCTGTTGTTTAGCTTTTATTTATTAATTATACAGCTATATCAAAAGTTTTAATAAAATTACTAGCTTATAAAATTATATTTAAACAAAGTATATTAATTATAGCAAAAAAAAAAAAATAAAAAAAGTACAGCGAACTACTGTATTATAAAAATTTTATTTAAAAACAACTTGCAGTAATAAATTTAATTTTATTATAACTAAACTAGTAAACATTTTATAAAGCAGCTTTTTATAAAAAGTTGTTAAAACTTGGTTTATATAGCTATTATTTATTTAAAAACAATCAAATTTATTATTTAATATAAATAATAACTTTTAAAAATTAAATAATCAAGTTTATTAATAGTAATATATATATATTTAAATATAATTATATAAATAAAACTAATAATATAAAACTTGAACTAGTTTTTATTTAATTAAACATTTTTTTTATAAAATATAAAATTAAACAATAATAAAAATTAAACATTTTTTTTAACTTTTTTTTACTAAAAAGTATATATTATATTATTAAACTATTAGTTTAATATATTTATATTTTAATTAATTAAATGTATTAAAACAACTTTAAAAATAGTTCTACTTTTTTTAAAAATCGTTGTTTTTAATATTTTTGTTACTATTATTTTTTAATACAATTTATATACAAATGAAAATGTTTTTAACAATAATTTTAACTTTTTAATATTATAAAAAATATATAAAACTTAATAGTAACTAATTTTACTTCAGACTAAAAATAGTTATACTAAAACTTAAAACTAAAAACTTATTAAAACTTTATTAAAAAAAAAAAAATAAACTAATTAAATAACAATAAGTAACTTTTTTTTTACTATATATTAACTATTTAATTTATTAATTTAATTAAAGAATTTATAAAAAATAACGTTTTTAAAACATTAAAAAGTTTAAAATTTTTAAAAAAGTAAAATTATAAAAAAGCGTTTAGCAATAATTTCTTTTTTTTTTTTTATTAGTAAATAAATATACTTTAAAACAATTAATTATTTAATATAAATAGTTGTAATAAAACTTAATTCTGTTTTATTTTTTTATTAATTTAAGTAATATAATTAATTAATTTATTAATATAAAGCAAATTTATAAAGTTTTAATATTTAATATAATTTAAACTTTTAATAAAATTATTTATAAAATTATTTTTTAATTTAACATATTTAATATATATATAATTTGCTTTAATTTTTTAACTAGTATAATAATATATTATATAAATTAATTTTTTTTATACTTTAGTTATAACAAGCTATAAATACTGTTATTAACAACTACTGTTAATTTTAAATATAATAACTTTAATAATTCTTTATATATATATTTTTACTTTTTAAAAAATACATTTTTTTTATTTTAAATATATATTTATAGTATTTTTTATAATAGCTATAGTTTTTGTATTAATATTGCTTAATTAAGCACTTGTTATATTTGTTTTAAATAATATAGTTGTTTTAGCTAAACATTTAATTAATTAAATATTTAAATAAAACATATATATAGCTACAACTGTTACTAGCACTAGATTTTACAACTAGTTTTATTAGCATTTTTATTTTTAATAGCATTTTTATTTTTATTATTACTTTTTTTTATATTGTTGTTATTGCTTTTTTAACTATTAAACAAATAAACAAATCTTAAAGCAAAAAATCGTTTTTATTTTATTAGTAAAAGCTACAAAAAATATATAAATTGTTTACTTTTAAATATTATTATATAAAATTTACAACTATTTTAATATGTTTAAATGTACTAAACTTTTTAATATATTTAAAAATCTTTTTTTTTTTGTTTATATTTTAATATTTAAAAATATTTATTAACTTTTTTTTAATATATAAATAATAATTTAAATATTTATTAAATATAATAAATACTATAAAAATAGCAAAATAAACCGTTATATAAAAATGTAGTTCTAGTTAATTTTTATATTTTTATAACTTTAAAGTTTTAAAAAAGAAAATAATAATACAAAATAAAAAACCAAAAAATAATTTAAAAACTTTTTGTATAAACAATATAATATAAAAATATATAAAATATATAAAGTTTATATAAATAACAATTAAAAATATATAAATAATGCTTATACTTATAATATAAAATTTTTTTTATTTTTTATAAATTAAAAAAGTTATAGCTATATTTAAGCTATATTTTTTAATATTTTAAGTTTTTATAACAATTAAGCAAAAAAAGTAAAAAAAAGTAAAAAAAAGCAAATAAAAATAAATAAAAACATATAAAAACAAAAAAAAACATTAATTAATTATTACTAGTAATTACTGTTAATTTAAAATATAACAACTTTAATAATTTTTTATAATAAATTTTGCTTTAGTTTTTTTATTTTTTTTTAGTTATTATATAATATCGTTTTTATTATTAGCTATTATTGCTATATTAATAAAATCTTTTTATTAATAGAACTTTTTTATTAATAAAACCTTTTTATTAATACAACTTTTTTATTAATACAACTTTTTTATTAATACAACTTTTTTATTTAAAGCTTTTTTTTTTTATTTCTAGCTTTACTTTTTTACTTTGCTTTGTTTTAACTATTTATTTAATTACTACTACAATATATAAACTAAGTCTACTACTAAAAGCTATTATAATATTAAAAATTTCAAATATAAAATTCAAAATAAAAAATATAATACTAACTATAGTTGTTATAACAATTTAAAAGCATTAAACTTAAGTTTTAAATATAAAGCTTAAAATAAAAAATATAATATTAATTATAATTGTTACAATAATAAAACAATAAACTTAAGTTTTAAAAATAAACTACTTAATATTGTTAATAAAAATTTGCTTAATACTGTTAATAAAAAACTAGTTAGTTTAAATAATAATATTAACACTTATATAAAAAAGCTGATTTAAAAAAAAAACAACTAAACACAAAATAACTAAAGCTATATATAAATAAAAAAAAAACAACACAATTTAAACTTAATATATATAACTTAAAAGCTTTATAAATTTTTAAAAATTTGCTTACTTATAACAACTTATATAAAAATATTTAATAAATACTAAAACAATTTTAAAAAACTTGACTTATTATTTTTTGCTAAAAAAAAAGCATAAAAATAATATTTTAAAAAGTTATTAAAATATCTATTGACTTTTTTTAATTAAATTAAACATTAAAATCAAATTAAACATTAAAATTAAATTAAATATTAAAATTAATTAATAAAATACTATAATTAAATAACGCTTTAACTATAATTAAACTTTAATTTTTTTAGCTTTTTTTTTAATATAGTATACAATTGTACAAGTTTTATTTTTAATAACAATAATTATATTATAATAAATTATACAAAAAATAACTTATTTTTAAATTTTTATTGTATAAATTTTATAAAGCAATATATAGTTTTAGTTATTTTTACTTTATTAAAGCAGTAGTTATATATTTAATATAATTAATATAATTTTAAAACTAAAAAATTTAAATTAAAATAACTTTTTTATATTTTAATAAACTATATAATAATTTATATTTTTTATAATATAAACATTTTAAACTATATAAAACAATTTAGTAAACTATAATAAATTATTAATAATAATAATATATAGTTTTAAAAACTTTTTAAAATATTACAAATTAATATTTATTTAAGCTTTATTAAAAAGCTTTTATTATAATAAAAGCTGCAATTACTAAATTAATTTTAAAGTTAAATTTTTCAATTTTATAACAAATACTTTATATAAAAATATTACTAATTTAATTATTGTTTATATAATAAATTATATAACATTTTGTTTTAAATTATTTAAAATTACAGTATTAATTAAATTAAATTTAAAATATATTTAACAATTTTATTAATTAACTATTATAAAAAAAAAGTTTTTTATTTATTTTATAAATAAAACATTTTTTTTATTTAACTAATATTTTAAAATTGCAATATTACTTTTAATTAAACAAAAAAATAAATCAAAATATTAAAAAAATACAATCAAGCTATAATAATATTAAATATTAATAAAAAAAACTTAATATTTAAACAGTTTTTATATAAAATAATATATTAACTATATTTTAAACTATAATAATTCAAAACTAAAAATTTAAATTTAAATATAAATAAATTATATTTTAAATTTAGTTTTAACTTAATAAATTTGTTTTTAATTTTTTTTATTAATTATTTAATAAAAACAATTATAATAAATTATTTTTGATATAATATTACAATAAAAACAAAATATTAAAGCGCTATTAATAATAAAAATTTCAATTATATTTTTAATTAAAATTTAAAACATTTAATTATAAAGTTTATTACTATAATAACTAATTATAAACAAAATAAATATAATATTAATATTATATAAAATATAAATATAACTATTTAATTAATTTTATAAAATAATATATTTACTGCTTTTTATAATATAATAAGTATTAAAATTTAAAATATTAAATTATAGCTAAAAAAAGTTAAATATTTGTTATAACAGTTTATATATAACGTTTTATTATTAATTAAGCTATAAATTAATAATAAAACATATAACTTTTTATATTTAAATTGTAACATGTTTTAACTATTAATAAGCTTATATATATATTATATAATTAATTATTACTGCTTAAATATAATATTTAATTATAAATTATATTTAAAAAAGTTTTTTTTAAACAAATTTTATTGTTTTTATAAAAACTATAAACATTTTAAAAACATCGAAATATATAATTACAATGTTAAAAATTATTAAAATAGTTTTTTATACTTTTATAAAAATTACAAAATTATTTTTTTGCAAAAAAATTATATTAAATAATATATATAATTTATATATTTTAAAAAGAAACTATTTTTTTATAATAAATATAAAGCTATTTTTTTATAAAAAAGCTATTTTAAACAGTATATATAAATTATATATTTTAAAAAAAAACTATTTTTTTATAACAAATATAAATATATTTTTATACAAAAAAAAAATTTTAAGTAATATATATAAACTATATATTTTAAAAAAAAACTGTTTTTTTATAACAAATATAAAACTGCTTTTTTATAAAAAAGTTATTTTAAACAATATATATAAACTATATATTTTAAAAAAAAATTGTTTTTTTATAACAAATATAAAACTGCTTTTTTATAAAAAAATTATTTTAAGTAGTATATATAAACTATATATTTTTAAAAAAAACTGTTTTTTTATAATAAATATAAATATATTTTTATATAAAAAAAAAATCTTAAATAATATATATAAACTATATATTTTAAAAAAAAACTATTTTTTTATAATAAATATAAATATATTTTTATATAAAAAAAAAATTTTAAACAATATATATAAATTATATATTTAAATTTAATTAAATAATATAAATTAAATATAAATATAAAACTAAAGTTATATATTAAAAAATTAAACTTAAATTTAAAGTTTTTAATTTATAAATAATTATTTTTAATATAATAAAAGTTTAAAATTAATTTTATAAATTTAATATTTAATTTTTTTTTTATTATAAAGCTAATTTTATTTAATTTTAATAAATTATTATAAACTTATTATTTATATATTTTAATTAATAAAATTAAATAATAAACAAATAATAAAATTAAATAAATTAGTTTATATTAAAATTTAAAAACTATTTTTATAATTATTTAAGTTTTTTTATATATAACATTTTAATAATATTAAATTTTTAATAAAAACTTTTTATATAATATATATTTTATAATTTAATTATTAAAAAAATAATTTTTAAATAAAAATTTATTTATTTTAAAATAAAAAATATTAAAATTTGTAATATATATTATTTAATAATAACTAAATATTATAAATATAAATAAGTTTATTTTTAAAATGTTATAATATAATTTTTAAATTTAAATAAATTAAAAAATATTTTTAATTAAATATTAAATTAATATTATTTATTAAATAAAAAATAAAATTAATAAAATATAGTTGTTATAAATATAAAACTAAAAAAATTTAGTTTAAATATAAAAAGTTATTATTTAAATTTATTTAAAAAAGTTTTAAAAATATAAATATTATAAAATAATTGTAAAATTAAATATTAATTAAATTAGTAATAATATATATATTTAAAAATAGTTTCATTTTAAAACTAGCTATATATATTTTATAAAATAAAAATAAAAGCTTAAATAATAAAAGTATTAAAATATAATTAGTTTTAAAATTTTATAGCTAAATAATATTTTTGTATATAAAGCAAACTTTTGCAGTAAACTTCTGCAACATGTTTATAAAGCTGAGATCTTGCTAAAAATAGAAAATCAAGCCTCTAGCGGTTAAGTTATAGTTTTTTTCCCTAAATCGTAAATATTTTATTTGATCATTTCAATCAATAATGTGCCTTTAGCTATGCTCAGTGTAATGTAAATAGTACTGAACTAAAGTGATATCTCAAAGACCAACAGTAGGTAGTATTAACAGCGAGAAGAGAATTTTAGCATGGGTTTAGGTCTATTTTTCTTGTTTATTATTCGTAAGTATTAATAGCGGCAAAGCCCGCATGGGTAAAAGCCATTGTTTACTTCGAGAATCTATCAGACTGACGTGGTGGCTAAAGTGCCGACGAAAAGGCATCGGTGATCGACTAGACAATTCTCATTCCCACCATACAGAACGTGTCGCCTACTCTGCTGCATATTCTAATCTCTAGACTCCCTTGCCATACACGGGCGATTGGTGAGATAATGGTTGGAGAGCCTGGGGGCGATTGGGTCATAGGTCACAGTCGAGTCGCTAATACCCAGTTCCGCCTAAAGTGTTTTAATCTATCAAGCAGTCAGACATTAAAGAATAAAGATACCGCCCAACGGCTTATAGGAAGGGCCGCATCACTCCCGCATGGGAGGCCATGGCAGGACCATGCTAGGTATTTAGGGTGTATGACCTGGGGGGTCGTACGTTATCCAGTGTTTCCCACATCAAGTCCGCGCTCCTCACCACCAAGTAACAGACAGGTAAACATCGCGTGTCCAAGATGCAGTGGAAAGCCCTCGCCCTGGCGCTCCTCGCGGAGCGCGTCCGCGGCCAAGCGATGCCGATGCTGCGGTTCCAGTGCTCGCAGCTCGTCGTGGACCGGCTCGACCCGCTGGTGAACCCGGGCGTGGTGCCGTCGCCGCACCTGCACCAGATCGTGGGCGGCAACTCGTTCAACGCGTCCATGGACCCGGCGACGCACGACCTCCCCGCGGCCTCGACGTGCACGAGCTGCACCTTCTCCGAGGACTTCTCCAACTACTGGACGGCGGTGCTGTACTTCCGCGCGCGCAACGGCACCTACCGCCGCGTGCCGCAGTTCGTCAGCGAGGGCCTGCGTGCTGATGGTGGTATCACCGTCTACTATATCCCCTCGCCCACCGCTAAGGAGCCTGTCAAGGCCTTCACGCCGGGCTTCCGCATGCTCGTTGGCGACGCGACCGCTCGAGCCCAGAGCTCCGTGCGCAAGGTTTGCCACCGCTGCATGCCTGCCACGGGAGACAACAGCAATATCAACTGCGGCGCGCCAGACAGCCAAGCCCTGCCGAGTAAGATGTGCGAAGGTGGTATCCGCTCCGTCATTACGTTCCCGACCTGTTGGGATGGAAAGAACACGGACAGTCTGGACCACATGAGCCACGTTGCCTACCCGACCTCGTCGTACACTGATGGGTCGGTCGGTGCGTACGGCACCTGCCCAGCGAGCCATCCTGTGAAGATTCCCCAGGTGATGTACGAGGTGATGTGGGATGTGAGTACCATCGATATCTCTTGTTCATCATCATTACCAGCTGAGAGGCACAGCTTAAAACTCTGCTCTGGTCACACGGAAATGGCTGGATTCCCATGATTGGAGCACGATCTAGCAAGAGCGTTCAACCATGCCTGATTGCTAACTTGACGCGCTCCAGACTCGTGTTTTCAATGATAAGTCGATATGGCCCGAGGATGGCTCGCAGCCATTCGTATGGAGCACTGGTGACAAGTGAGTCTCTTTCCTAGCACTCCTAGCTAGGATACATAGTCTCAAAATAATGTTGACCCTAACCGTAACCCTAGGTCGGGATTTTCGCAACACGGCGACTACGTCTTCGGATGGAAGGGAGACTCTCTCCAACGAGCCATGGACGCTCGTTGCAATGGCGCTGTCTGCGGCCAACTACAGACCCAATCTGCCGAGTCTGCAATGAAGTGTTTGAAGTCAAAGGCTGTCGAGGACGACTTAGAAGGATGTAAGTCAAACATTCTTTTACGTTGTATTGCACGAGTGTTAAGACTAATAAATATGCAGGGGTTACCGAGATTCCGGGTATTGCTATGGTTGACTAAGTGGAGTTTGGGTCGTGTAGTCCGGAGCTTGTTTTGAACTTCTTGTAATTAAAACGTTAGCGATTAAAGGAGGCGAATATGATAGATGGTTCAAGTCCAGGGCAAAATGAAAAAGCTGTACCCAGTTAAGTGATATGCTATCCAAACATAGATAATACCCAGAACTATAGCACTATGCCACAACCACAGCATCGTTAGGCACTCAAGTGAAACGTTGCCAAGTCAGGGACCAGGATTGCTAAGATACTCATGTCGCGTTCAGACATGTTGCTTGAAAAAGGAGGCTATGTGTGCAGTTAGTAGCTCGGGGTTGAGCAAGACGAGCTGTGTTGTCTGACGGGTGTTCTAATCTGATTGCTAAAGTGTAGATCAATAAAAATCCCGGTGTCGCTTGAGCTGCGAGTGTGCCATTTCGATACTGAGGTTGTACAAACACTCAACTTTACTTGATAGATTTCTAATTCTATTGATACTGTGTGTGAATGAGGAAAGATTTTCAATTCCGGGGTTGTTCGTTATCTCCCCAGAAGAGCCGCTTCATGGTAAAACTCCTGCGACGTGCATGTGATAGCTTGCAGAGTTGCCTGAAAAGGCAAGCCGGAGGGCGCGTGGCAGCATGATACCTACTGGTACAGCGACGAGCATCATGTTCAATCGTTTGCTAAAGTATATACACATATGCCTACATGTACATGCACTATTTACGACTTTGAAGATATGATAACCATGAACTCTCTAAGATAGCGGGCTGCTAGATGGTGTTGTTTACTTATATCTCTTCTTTAACGTGGGGGTTTCTTATTCCTTTACTTATACCTATATCTCTTTATCTATTATGTCATACCCAATTAACATATCATATATCATACCTACATCCCGCTCATCATCTCTATAGTAGTAGGTACCTACCTATATGATGCAAGGGTAGATGCTCACTCAGGTATCAGTACAAACAAATGCAGCCCAATGATCTGGCCGGCTCGCGATCCCCACACGAGCTCCCGCTGGGTCTAGACTGGGCTTGCCACTGGACCGGTCACTTTGTTGTTAGGCTGTGATACCTAACTACCTAGGTAGTTACAAGCTTCATCGCGTCGCATTTGGGCGGTGAAGGGCGAAGCTAACCACCTCGATAAACTACCACTTACATACTTAGACTATTATTTATTATATGGGACGGAGCGTTAGACACCTGCGCTGATTGCACGAGCGAATTGATATTACGTCCTTCCACGCTACCTAACCTGCCAACCCGTCTCTCTCTCTCGGGCCAATCAAACAAGCCAACGGCTAGAGACATGGTCATCCGCGTCTCCCTCGCCTTTAATAATAATTCTCTCTTATTATTATTATACGCTAGGCACCTATTGTTGTCATGATCCCCACGCCGCCCCTCACCAACCTTCAATCTCTCGGATAGACTAGGCAGACAGCAGCTAGTCAGGTACTGGTTAGGAATTGGAGAAAGATAGAGTGTGTGAGCGTGTGTGCGAGAGAGAGAGACAGTGAGCAGCAAAGAGAGAGAGAGAGAGAGAATAGCCAACCACTGTCTTAAAATCTCCGGCCCCTTGGCGATCGATCATGGCCGAGCCCACGAACACGCCCATGCCAACGGCACCGCCGACTCCGCGCTCAGGATCGCCGGTGCCAGCGCTCCCCACATCGGGGCAGCAGTCGCTAACCTCATCACCGACCACCACGCGGCGGCCACAGCAATGGCCGAACCCGTACCCCCCGCCGCCTCCGCCTCCACCCCACTCGCAGGCTCACTCGCGCGCGACCTCTCTCACCGTGCCCATGCACCTCCACCTCCACCCCCACCCGCTGCCCGGCGGCGCCGGCGGCGGCCCCAAGCCCGTCGTCCTGCACATCGGCGACCCGATCCAGTACAACCTGGAGACCTACGCCGAGTTCGCGGCGCGATTCGACGTCGTTCGCCCGAGCGCCGAGGAGCGCACGCGCGCGGCCTTCGTGGCAGCCCTCCGCGAGCGCCGCTGGGGCGACTTCGCAGCCGTCTTCCGCCCGGCCTGGGGCTCCGGCGGCGAGATGGGGCACTGGGACGCCGAGCTCGTGGACCTGCTGCCCGACAGCGTGCGCGTGTTCGCGAGCGCTGGCGCCGGCTTCGACTGGGCGGACGTGAAGGTCCTCGGGGAGAAAGGTACGCACGCACACCTCCCTACCGCCAATCGAGGCTTGCCCGCTCCAATCTACTAGATTTACCGCGCTATTGAGAGCTACCGTACACTGACCGTGTGAACAGGCATCATATACTGCAACGCGGGCCCCGCAGCCGCCGAGGCGGTCGCCGACTTCGCCGTGGCGCTCGTCGTGAGCACGTTCCGCGCGCTGCCCTACTGCGTATCATCGGCGGCGGCCCCGGACACGTTCCGCGCCGCCCACGAGCGCGCCACGGCGCTCTCGCACAACCTGCGCGGGCACGTGCTCGGCCTCGTGGGCTTCGGCCACGTCGGGCAGCAGGTCGCGCGGCGGTGCGCCGCCGCCTTCGCCATGGAGATCGCGTACTACGACGTGGAGCGCAAGAGCGCCGCCGCCGAGACCGAGGCGGCTGCCGGCGCGGGCACGGGGCGCGCGCGGTACTGTGACTCGCTCGAGGCGCTCGTGCGCGCGGCCGACTGCGTCGTGCTCTGCGCGCCTGCGGCGGCGGGCCGCGTCGTGGATGAAGAGAGCTTGCGCTGGTTCAAGCCTGGGGCGCGCCTTGTCAATGTCGCGCGGGGCGCGCTGGTCGACGAGGATGCGCTGGCGGATGCGCTAGAGCAGGGCAGGTTGAGCAGTATCGCTCTCGATGTGCATGCGGACGAGCCGGCGGTCAGCGAGAGGCTTCTGAAGTTTGCGGGCACGAAGGCACTGCTCACGTGCCACAATGCCGGCGGCACCGTCGAGACGCACGCTGGGTTCGAGGAGCTTTCCATGCGGAATATCATGGCTGTGCTAGGTGGTCATGAGGCGATTACACCTGTGAACTTGGAGTGGCTGAAATGATATCAACATGACGTGGAAAGGGGACTGGAAGCATAATGCAGCGTTTCCATCTAGGACAAGCTGGGAATACCATTGACTTATACGTTTACTCTGAGAAAACACAGACAAGAGGTGCTGTGCGATGGCCTTAATCCTCACTGTGAATATTGGTTTCGGATAGTCTGGGAAGAATTTGTGAAAATGCACAAACCATAGGACAGCAGTGTTACAGAGAAACAGCATACACGCGAACGACGCTGACTGCTAGGGATTATCTTGTCATCTGCATTGAGAAGAATGGTTGAGGAACTAAAAAGAATAGCTCTACGTCGCGTATGCGAAAGATATCTACCTAGGTAGCGAACTAGCAACGAAACGACATCCGGTACAGTAGAGTTTAAGATATCCTGGTGACGCTTAGTCTCTATGTACCTATTTATGGGTTGCAGGAAGCCTAATACCATCCATTTCACTGCGACCAACATCTTTGTATCAAAAGGCAAAAACCTCACGGTATAAACGCATAACTAGTGATCAATCTTCAAAATTGACTACTTGGTGCATGCTATCCTATACCTAAGTAGGTAGGCTATTGCACAATGTGTGTGACAAAGCACGAGCGCATTGACCAAGGTCTGCTATGTCATACGCCTCTGGCGACAAGGTTTCCCCCGCCTGCCCACATTTTTTTTCCCTCCCGCCTACATACAAGGTATACTATGTATACCAACAAATTCATCGCTATTCCTGCCGTTCTCTATTATCGCATCTGATTGATGTACCTCTAGAGAAAACAAGGTGATATAGTCCCGTTCAAACGCCGCTCATTATGCACGTATATGAGGATTCATACACCGCTGATTCGAAGAGCCAAAACAAAATGAAAGAAAGATGACGCGAACCCTGCTTGCGAGGACAAAAAGATACGCGATTCGGATATCCATTTCCGTGCCATATATACATGGGTATTCAACCCATCAGAAACTCTGTCTGTAACCCGGACCGCGAGACGCCATCCACTCGCCCTCGCTATCCCGACTCGGCGACCGATTACGGCGTGAGGAGGACGAGATGTCGGACGGGTCTCTGGAGTGTGAGTAGTACGCGGGTATGTCGCCCTGCTCTCGTTCCGGGCTTCGTCCTCGGCTCCGTTCCCGGCCTCGCTCGGTCTGCTGGGGCTGGCTGCGCTCTTGACTCGCGCTCCCGGCTTGGGTTCGCTCGCCGAGGTGCGTGAAGAGACCCAGCGCGTTGGGCACGACGGTGCCCCGCTCCTGGCTTTCTGGAGCTGGAGCTGGGACTTGCGAGGACGGGGGTGGCGCGTAGTATACGTGGATGTGATTCACTGGTTGCTGCTGTGGCTGCTGCTGCTGCAGTTGCTGTGGATATTGCTGAAATTGGGGTTGTGGCTGTTGCTGCTGCTGCTGATAATAGGGCTGTGGTTGAGGCTGAGGTTGCTGATGCTGCTGCTTGTCGTTTGAGCTGTGGACTATGGGGAGAATCCCACCGACGAGAAAACGTGAAGACTCATCTGACGAGGACGGCATCATCGTCGCCTGCATGTTCGTATACGAAGTGCTACGTGAGTGTGAGGGTTGTGAAACGTGCGTCGTGCCCTCGTTCACTGTGTAAGACATCGAGACGGGTTGTTGTCCTCTAGAAGCGTCTTGATTCTGTGCTGGTGGCGGCGGCTGTTGGTATTGGTGCTGTTGTAGGTTCAATTGTTGAGGTTGCTGTTGAGGCTGAAATTGAGGTTGCACCTGTGATACTGGGTGGTAGTGATGCTGTTCCTGGTTGTGGTAATAATGCTGCGGCTGCTGTTGCTGCTGCTGTTGTTGTTGCATCGGTACCGGAATTACGGTTATTGGGTCGCTACCTGATGAGTTACGCCCCTTTGCCGCGGCGCCCATGACTTTTGTATTGTGGTATGCCTTGCTCGAGTTGTCCTCCTTCTTGCTCTTCTTTTTGCGAGTGAAGCCTAGACCGAGCTTACCCTTCGTTTTACGGCGAAGACAGAATAAAAGGAGGAGAAGAAGGAACAGCAGGCCTGCAATCCCACCTATTACACTGCCAACGATAACGGGTGTACTATTCGAAGTGTTACTCGAGCCCGAAGGAGTACCGGTCGTAGAGCCAGAGGCAGGATCAGCTGTTCCCGAACCCGAACTACCGCCCGCGTTGCTCCCTCCAGCGTTACCGCCACTCGAGCCACCTGATGGAGAACCTGAGTCGGTGTTGGCGGTTTTAGACGAGGTAACAGTTGGCGTCGGCGTTGTATGCGTCTTAGAGAAGATAGAGGCGTCGATGACGAACTGAGGGACATCCAACATGGAAACAATGGACGCTGTCTCAAAGCACTGGTACATGAAGCGCTCTGGCGAGCCCGTCCAGATCCAAGTGCCACATGCTGGCTCGGCGGCCGATTGGCTGCGAAACTGTTAGCTTCGGTGTCACGCGAAAGGCAATGAAAGATTCAACTAATGCATAGAGGATTGCATATGTGCTAAGAGCTTTCGAGAGAGTTGACACCTACCAGCATCCTGTAGCAGCATCGAGGTTCGAGCACGAGCCGGCCTGGAACGCGGAAAAGTCGAGACAAGCCTTGTAAAACGGCGAGAAGGTACCTGATACGCAGGCGACGACGTGATCTGAATTGGTTCCGCACGTGAAGCCGTCACCACACGTGAAAGCGGAAGCTATGTATAAGTCAGTACCATGATTATTGGTTGACTTATATTCAACTTCAACTATGTTGGGATCACAGTGGTCAGTGGTCACTTACATGATATTCCAGAAAACCAACCACATGTCTCGGAGTTTTCCCATTTCGTTGATGTCTGGCGCCGGAGCAGATCCATCACAACTTCACCCTCACTTCGTGCACCGGGTGCAGGCGTAGGTTTCGGCGTCCATCCAATTTGGTTGCTTCCCGCAACATGATTCGTTTCCTGGGCAGCCCAGATTTCCTCACGATTGGCAGACCATCGCAGCCACGCGGCATGCGCGCAACTCGAGGCCGCGATGAGTACTATCGCAGATCTCATGGTCTCAGTCGGTTATGCTTCCTTGTCCTATGATAATTGCCAAAAATTGAAAATATCTTATCCCCCACGGCCACCTATCCAGAACCACCGCGCGACTTGTTGTCGGTCGCGGGAGCACCCGCACTTGGTCCCTTGTTAGCGGTAGAGATACCCGTATTGGGGAGCTTGGGGTCCTAAGTCATATACAGGTATGAAGTACTCCGGGGTCCGGGACACAAACAAAAAACGAAAGGGTATCAAGAATAGAATTGCTCAAAATGCAATCAAAACAACGAAGAGGGAAGAAAAGGCAGACTGGGAAACAAGAGAAGTAGAATACCTAGTCTAGCTACCTGATGCAGAAGAGAAAGTTGGGCGGCAGATGCTACGCAGGTACGTATTGTGCATTGCGTGGGTGTATGTGTGGTGGTATCATTGGATGTAACGGATTAACGCTACTTGCACGCGCGGTGGTGGGTGGGTTCCGGCAGCTTGGCCGTGAAGCTGCCTACCATGTACTGTAAGTACCTACCTCAGGTACTTCCCCTTCCCTACATGTAGATCGCTGCAGATACCATAGGTGCCTTATGTACATAGGTAGGTACATCCGCATCTGCCTACAATTGTAGCGGATCAAAAGCCCAAAAATTAACGGGTTTATATAAGCGGCATAGTCAATATTAACATTATACATCTCGTCGAATAAGAGATAGGAAATAGGCTGCTAGTCGCGCTGTGTGACCTATCCTACCTACCCAGGTAGGTAGTTACCTATTTTGTACTTCACGTTGACGAGCTGATCAGACGTGGCAACGCGATGAGTCAACTGCTACCTACCTACTGTGTAGAGAATCCTTTATCTAGGTTCTATCTAGGCAATATTATTTACGATGGGTTGCATGTAAGACCAGCATGATCAAGGACTCTTCTGACCTATTCCACATGGAAAGCTACCTATCATGATATCTCTTTGATGACCGGCTGAGTAGCTCCATGGCCGCCACTTACACGGATTGTATTAGAATCGTGAGATGGGGGTGACAATTCAATGCAATGCAACGCTGCAATCCCGTACAATATATGCAGTCGTCTGATTAAACTAAATTACCAGACGCCCCAACCAGGCTCGCATTTCACCGGTAGGTAGGTACCCTTTCACGCAAGATCATCTCGGAAACATGCCCCCCGACCGTGGCTATGTTTTCGCATCAGATGGCACCTACAAGTACCTCCATGTGCTATTGTCGACACCCTCCCTGCCCCCCTTTACTCGGCATTAATCATGCTACCTTTTTCGTATTTGTACAAATATGAAGAACACAGTCGGTGAAGTGCCACGTTCCCACAACGCGCCTCTTCTTTTCGGCGAATACTGACCTGAATACCAACTCACCTAATTATGCCCCACGGTGATTGTCGATGATTACTGGATTTCCGGGTCAACGAACATGAAAAGCCGTGAAACAAGCGCTGGCACTTTGAACTGCTTCGGCGCCAAGGCCCTAGCCGGTCCAATCAGAAACGGCTCGAAGCGCTGCTTTGGGGCTCTACTGGGGTGCATAATGTCTCAGGGTTAGCAGGCAGCAGCCAATCAATTGAGTGCAAAACCCTCCCTTAAACATCGTCAGCGGGACTCTCACCTCTACCATGTACTACATCGCATACATGTACCTAGGTACCTATCGGAGTACTATAATATGTACCTAAAGTATCTAAGCTACCAAGACAGGCATCCACGCTTTATATTTAAACAACTCAGCTACCTACCTGGTAATTGGCGAAATGAGTTGAGATGTTTGACTTTTACGAATACTAAGATATATCAACAAGCATCTTAAAACACACAAAACTTTGTCGGTTTGGGTTTGGTTAACGACAGAATTATTACACTATAATTATCGCAAGTCTAACTGTGCTATATAAGTGCATTAAAGCTAGATGTCTGCTTGAGACTACTACGCTATGCGCTACCACATACTTCTTTTTGGGAATAAATACGCCGGTATTTGCTCGAAAATTTTACTAACCTGGACCTTTTACCGTTAGAAAACTTACAGAGAGTTCTAGTTCTCTTATATAAAATCGCTCCGATGGCCTTGTGGCGGGTAGATGATCAACCCAGACTGCTATTCTCACGTTTAATCGGAGTCGTACTCGTAGGGAACAGTAACCTGTGCCTCGTACCAAACGGGATCCAGGGAATCTATTATCAAGATTAAGGAGGAGATTGTCAATTGATTCACTTGATCCCGTTTGATATGAGACACAGGTTACTATTCCCGGTTGAAGATGCCATATTTCTCATAGCTTATATGCAAGAATATTGTTAGATATCGATGATCGTCATCACTAACCAAAGACCTCCGGTTAGTCTCATAAATATCAAGTATCATCCCATTTAGCCTTGCCATTATAAATGAAGTCTTCATTATATTCTTTCTAGCAAGCCCTACTTGCTCAAGTTCGTATTTACCTATATCGTATCTAGTGCCGTGATAAAATGCTTTAACTGCAGGTACCCTTCGATAGCTGTATACAGACCCGTCTCGTATTTCGGCTTGTTATCTTGGTGGCTGATCACAAATGGATTCCACTTTGTATCCCTCACTATGCTCGCCTTAGGCCCCTCACCAACTACCTTGCTGGAATCGAATTTCAGACCCCTGGCGTTAGTGATGAAGAGCGGACCCATGTGGAAGAAGGCGGTCATGCGCTTCATTGCTTTCTACAAGCTCCAGGGGGGGCAGTTGGAGTGAAGCGATGGGAGGATAGCGGAATACACGTGGACTTTGGAGAAGGGATCGAAGAGCGCTCTTATCTGCGCACAATGCGCCTTAGCTAGTTCTCTAGCTACGACTTGGTTTTCCGTCACGTCGTCTGTGAGTTTGAGGGTCGACACTGATAGAAACGACAAGTCTACGGAAAGAAAACCCCTAGCCGACTAAGCTAAAGAACTTGACATCTTTAAAATAAAACCTGTATAGAAACATGCAGTGTGGCACCACTATAGAATTAAAAAATCCCATAAAAAAGTGATAAGCGCTAAGGAGCTCACTGCAAACCAATATATAATATCGATATAGCCGATACCCGAGCAATAGAAAGATACGGGCCTCATTGAGTCAGAGTGACGTATCATCGGGTCGTGAGTGGCTGGCGCGTTGTGATCTCTCAGTGAAACCAACAATGGAGAAGATACAGCTTTATCCGTGTTGAAGAGAATCGCCAAAAAGACCTCTCTGCCATGATTACGTAGGTAGTCACACCTATGTAACATATACCACAGGTACATACTAGCTCCTTTCTTGGAGAACTCCTACAACCCTCGTCCTAGACTTCCTCCATAGGTCTCCTAATATAATCCCCGGATTACAAGGGCATCTTGACTAGATTTGCCCCTCTTCAAGTTCAAAAATCTTGCAATGATTATCTCGCGACTTGAATACCAAGTTCGGACCGTCGTGAGCTGCGCTGAAGACATCGCGTAGCTGGAATTCCTCCGGATGTGTTTGCCTGCTTGTTTTACGGATGATATCGTCACCAGGGGCTGTCTCGAAGTCAAAGTACCATAGCGTCTTGGCTGCTACTAAGCTGGATTCTAGATATGCCATGGGCTTTCCAGCACACCCCCGCGCTCCAGTCGAGAAGCCCGCGAATGCGCTGTGAATTGTTCGCAGCTCGTCATCGTTATCAGTAAGCCAGCGTTCCGGGCGGAATGAGAAGGGATTGGGAAAGTAGTCTTCGTTATGATGGAGGGAGTATATGTTCACACCGACTTGGGTGCCGTGGGGGATGATATGACCGTCGACAGTCCAGGGCCCCTTTCCTTCTTCCTCTTTAGCAAGCTCACGCCATAGTGTTCCTGATACTGGCGAAGACATGCGTAGAGTTTCATCGATACAAGCACGGAGATATCGGCAAGCTGCGAGCTTTGGCCCTCCTTTTATATCTGCGCCGTCTCTGAATATGCTGCGAACTTCATCGGAGAGCTTACGATAGGCCTTTGGATTCCGCGACAGATAAAAGAATAGCGCACTTAAAGCGGTCGCTGTAGTGTCTCCTCCTGATCTAGACATCAATATTCATGTTTACAGCTAACATACGAGTAAATGACTGGACTGCTAACCTGCTGGGAAGAAAAAAACGGCTTCTGACCAGAGCTCACTGAGCGTAATACTGCCAGGTCCATCTGCATTGATATAATCCGCAACGGAGGAGAACAAGTCATCCTTTGCATGCTTTTCTAGGCCTAGGCGCGAGTTGATCATGTGTTCCAGAGCACGAAGATAGCCCAACCGGCGAGGGCGAGATAGAAGATGCACAACTGCATCAAGGACTCGATTCTTCAGAAATGGGAGTTGCATGAAGGAGTTAGCCCGGTAGTTGCCCATAGTGATGCCGTCGATCATGAAGCAGTATTTCGGGTCCGTCTGCGTGTTGAGGGCGAAGCCAAAGGCAAGATGCCCAACAATATCGAGCCCCAGCCGCTTACAACTTTGCGTCATATCAACAGGGCGCGAAGCTAGAGATGAGTCGTACAGAGTCTTAAGGAATACGCCAATCTGGTTAATCATAATAGGTTCGAATTGGCGCATCGCACGATCTGTGACGGCTCTACCGATGAGCCTCCGCTTGGACGCATGTCTTCGCTTGTCGACCGCATTGAAGATGCTGTCGACCCCGTTGGCCTGAATTGTGAGCAGATAAACATGGGACTTTGTGACTCTCTCGTTGCTGTATATATCTGTGACATTATCAACACGCAGATATGGAGCTGTGCTCGCTTGCGAAGCTTACCTTGCAAAGCCTGGGCGGAGTTGAAAATCAATCTATTGGGTCCATGTCTCATAACTTTGCCGTATTTTTGATGATCTCGGTATGTAATCAAGTGAAGTCGCATTAATAAGGCATGGAAGCCGCCATACCAATCAGTAACCTTGGCAACGAATGGCCCGGGGTATTCCCTCAACGGATGGAGCAGGATAAGGTAACCGAATACGAAGAGATACTATAATACGTTAGTAAGCACCACCTATTCTCTTCTTTCCAGTCACGAGTCGTACGTATAAGCCAGATATGAACAGAGCGGCCTTTGTCGCCACCAGAACAGTTTCTGGAACCATTTTCTTTTTGGTGATGAAACGGGTCTCGATCGAGAACCACTAGGAAGTCGAGCATATAGATACCGAACTGAGGCTCGTGAGCTCGGAGAGAAAGCAACAAGTACTCGTGCAAAGAGTGGCATCAACCTAGGAGGAGAAGAAATTATTTGGTTGGAAAGCTGGGTTCCGTTTGGGCCGCGTTAGAGCTGATATGTAAGCATATTCTCGAGACCTGGCTGTAGGCAAGCTGCCAGTCGCAACCAATCAGCTTTTCAAGCATCACTTGCACCACACTGATTGATAATGTCCATAGAGTTAAGAGGTACACCATCGGATTTGGCGCGGATTTATAGACAGTAAAAAGCGTCTGAATCGAATATCAAGTTCACAGCAGATGTCGGGATCGAGGTTGGCGTACATTCCACTCTAAACATCCTCTTTATTTTCGTAAACATTCGCATCAGCATCCGTGCTGAGCTCACATTATTGGGTGTACCATTCCGCGGTGAGGTATAAGTCGACTTTTGGGTCTTTGGCCTCACTATCGGCTTTGGCGAGAGCTAGCGAGAGCCTGCGGTCAACCTCTAGGCATTTAGAGAGTTGCTCATGCAAGTGCCTGATGCTGACTCGGCTGCTGCTTCGGGTGCTAGTGCCTGGATAAGCTGCACGTTGTTTCAGTAAAGAGAGGTCGCTACCGCGAAAAGGCGAAGGCAGGCGACACGACAATAAAACATGGTCATATATGGGAATAGAGCCCAGATTCACGACGGATCCTGTGAAGGGCCCGCCACGAGCATTAAGTTAGACGCGTCGTTCTATGCTCGCCCGATGCACCTGCAATCGCAGCTAACTTCGATAACGACGGTGGAAATCACCAAGGAGGAGGACGGCGAAATCCTAGACTTCCCTCTAGCCAGTAAAGTTGTAAAGCAGGTTCCGCTTGCGCTCGGGGGCTATTGTGAGTATTCCTTCGCTATGCGTGCTTATTGCAGTCCCTCAACCTTTCGGTTCCGATGAGCTTCTTTGCAAGCTATTAACGAGATGAGTAGATGACCTAGTCACGTCTCTAGGCCGGAATAAGAACAACATTGCCGACCTTCTAGATCTGAAAGATGGCATAGCCGAACTAATTCTGGGGGCTTCATTCAGCTGCCCTGCACCTGAGATCGAAGAGGACCATCTAGTCTCCTTTAACGTCCTGGAATCCGCGTCGCAGAGCGTCTTCATAGACGCCGATCCGTAGCAGCCGGGTGGAGATGAACACCTGCAGTTTCGAGGTAACATTATCTTCCGAGCCGGGACTTGGAGGTCTACACAGCCAGTCTTCGACGAGGAGAGCAAGGCGAAGCAGTGGGAGGATGTCAAGGCAGCATGGAAAACCGCGGAGGTTACCGCGAATGAACAACCCTCCGGATTACTAGTTGCTGCACTGTGGAGTCACGCGTTTGGTTGGGGCTTCGGGCAAACGGGCTTCAGAACGAAATGGAATTCGTTGAGTTGATGTTTACCTGCCTTGGATTCAGCTCGTAATAGGTAAGTAGGGAATCTGATAAATCATAATACCTAGCATATGACATATGACTGCTCTAAATTCTCATCACGCATCTGCCACCCAGCCTCGGGCTGTATGATCGAACGAGGCCCCAAGCCGCGAAAGGTGTAAACAATCAAGGAGTTATCAGATATAAGACGTAAGCAAATCATATTTACCAAAGTAGCCAGTTCCTTGGCAATAGCAATAGGTACTGTGATTTTAAGTGCTGTAGCTAGATGCTATAGGCCCTATAAGTGCTATTATAGATACTAGACGTGCACTATTTAACCCCGCCATAGATTAGCTTAGGTGCCTATTTAATTGCCTAACCCCCTTACAATATTGGCTGTTTAGCTTGTGAACCGCATTAGATAGGTTCTCGCGGAAGTAGTTATTAAATTTCTAACGAGCTTTAACAAAGGCCTAATACTGCTCTAGGTATAACTTTGAGTACGCGCGCAGTCGCGTCTACCCTGGTTCACCCACGGTACCTAGCCGGGTACGAAGTGGACCTTGTCACACCGGGCCGCAGTACATGTTGCTACACCAACTCCAGGAATGGGTAAACAAACGTATCTACCTCAGTTTTATCACATTAAGGCGCCCTCCCTCAGTTTGTAAGAACAGGTATGAGGAACACGTCGTTATTAGTGTATTATAAAAGCCATGTGAGCCTTCACAGTGAGGTACGGCTATCTGAGGAATAGCACCATTTTTCCAGGTTTCTGAGGGTGTTTTTCCGGCTCACTTCCCTACTTCATCCGCTAGCGCCTTAGATCTCATATTATAGTCCACCAATTATGTAAAGCGCAGCACTATCACCGAATGATGGCCGACCTCATCCCTGATATAAAAGGACCTAAATTATCGCTTTTTCGTAGCTTTACAGAGAACATCGCACCTTCTCTTTTATTTATTATCTATATGTCTAGAACTGTTAATACACAAGCAAACATTATACTAAAAATATTAACAACATTTTTTTTTAGTATAATTTGTTTAAAATATTAAAAATTTGCTTTTATAAACTTTATTTATAAATAGTAGAGCTTTTTATATTGCAATATTAGCTCGTTATATTAAATTTTCAATTTATTAAATAAACAAAGCTTTTTATTTTGTTTAAAATTAATTTATAATATAAAAAAGTCAAAATTAGTAGTATATTTGTTTTTTTAAAAATAGTTATAAAAAAAAATATTGTTAAATTTAAGCTTTTTTTATAAAAATTAATTATAAACTATTTTATAAAAACAAAATATAATATTAAAATATAAAAAAAAGTTTTTATAAGTTTTATTATTATATTAAATAGATTTATTAAATTTTTTAATAAAATAAACTAAAGTTTTTAATAAAAACTTGTTAAAAAATTAACTAATAAAATTAGTTAATATTTTAATATTATTGTTTTTATTAAATTAAAAAAAGCTATTTTAACTTATTTATAATTATAATTTATTTATTTTTTTAGCAGTAAAATTATTGTTAATAAAAAAGCTATATTTAATTGATTTATTTAAAAATATATAATAAATAAATTTAATATTATTAATACTTATATTATAATAGTTTATAAAGTTAACTATTTATTTGTTTTAAATTTTAAAAACAAAACTTTTAAAAATAATATATTTGTTTTGTTTAAAATTTATTTAATAATTATAAATATTAAAAATTTATAAATTTTTATAAAAATAAACAAAAATAAATTGATTTATTATTTTATATTTTTTATAATAAAAGTTGCTTTTTTAAAAAAATTAAAACTAAATATTAACAAAATTTTAAATATTTAAACTATTAATATAAAATAATTAATTAAAACAGCAAAACTTATAATTAAAAATAAACTAATATTTTTAAAAATAAAAGCAATAATTTTTTAAATATTAAATATTAACAAAATTAAACTTTTTAAAATTTAAATTATATATATTGTTACTAATATATTAATATTATTTTTTAACTATATAAATATAAAAAAATACAACAATATTTTTTTAAATTAAATAATAAAAAAAATAAAAGTTTAAATTAAATATTAATTAATTAATATATATTAATTATAATATAGCATTAATATTACTATAAGCTTAATTATTTAAATTGTTTTATTTAAATATTTTGTTAAAACTTTTTGTTTGTTTTTTATAAATTTTTTAATTAAAAAAGCAAACAAAAAATAAATTATTATTAAAGATAAATTATAAAGCTTTAATTGCTAAAGTTATTATATAATTAAATATTGTAACTAATATTTTTAATATAAAAATTATAACAATTATATTATAAATTATAAAATAAATATTTATATAAAACTATTTAAATATATAAACTATTATAGTTTATTTTTTATAAGCTATAACAAATATTTAATTAAATTATATAAAATTAATAAAAAGTTAATTATATTTATAAAAATAAAACTTTAAACAATTAAATATATAAAAAGTTAAAAATATATAAAAAAAAACTAATTTGTAATAATAGTAGAAAATATTTTTTTTATAAACTTAAAAAAAAATTTAACAATTTAAAATAAAACTAAAGCTTTAAAAAAACAAAAATATTTTAATTAATTAAAAAGTATAAAAAACTTGTTATAATAAAATTTCTTTTTTTATTAATGTTTAAAACTTTAAAAAAATTTAATATATTTAAATTAATTTTAAATAAAAATAGCAGTATTAGTAACAATATAAAAAGCATAAAAAAAATAATTATATTAAAAAATATAAAAGCAGATTTTTTATAAAATAATTTTTAAAATGTTTTAATATTTATTATAAAAAATAGTTCAACAGTTTTTTTTATAAGTGCTTTATACTATAGTAAAATTAACAATATTTAAATTGTATAAAAAATTATAAAAATATATTTAGATTTTTTTTTAAATCAAAATAATAAAATATAATAATAAAAAATAGTAATAACAAAGTTATTAAATTAAATTATTAAAAACTTTATATATAATTATTTATAATATATAAAAAGTTTAATTTATATATATTATTTTTTTATAACGTTATTAAAAAAAAAATATTAATATAGTATTAATATAAAAACTTTAAATAGTTATAATAAAAAATATTTATATTTAAAACTATTTTAAATATATTTTTTATATTTTATTAAATTATTAAAACTATAAAATAAATAAGTTATAAATAATAATATATATTAAAAAAAAACAAATTTAAAAATAACTTTTAAAAAATTAATTTAGTTAAAAAATTTGTTATAATTTAATATTAATAATTATTTAATATTTAATTATTATAAAGTTTTAAATAATATAAATATATTAAAATATATTTGTTTATTTAAATTTTTAATTAATTATTTAATTGCTAATAATATTAACATAAAATATTTAAACTAAAAGCTAAAAATTATTTTTAAAAATAAAAAGCATTTATTTTTTTTTTAGTTTTTTAAAATAAGTATAAACTATATTAATAAATTAAATATATTTATTTATAAAAATAGCTATATTATAAACTTATTTTTTTTAAATATATTTTTTATAAAAGTATATATTAATAAAAATTATATTTTAAAATTAAATTATTACTTTATAAAAATAAAGTTTTTAAATTATAAATATAAACTTATTTTAAAATAAATAAAATAAAAAGTAAAAAAAAATTAATTAAATAAGTTTGTTAATTTAATAGAAATTTTAATGTTATTAATACTAAATTTTATATAAAACGTTTGATTTTAAAAAATCGAAATAATAGTTATAATATTAGCTATAATATTAATTAATATAATATAAGCAGTAAAAATTAACTGTTATAAAAAAAACAAGTTAATTTTGTAATAAATAAAAAAGTGTAAAAAAGTTTATTATATTTAAAAGTAGTTTTAAAAAGTTGTTTTAATAAAAAACTAAGTTTAAAATAAATTTACAGCTAAAAAAAAAGAATTTTTAACAACAGTTAAACAAATTAAATAAAAATATTAAAAGTTTAAAATAAACAAAATTAAAACTAATAAAAATTTTTATAGTTTAATTAAATAGTATAAATTATATTTATAATAAAAAATATTTTTATTAAAAAATTTAATAATAAAACAAAAAGTAAATAATAAATTAAAAAAAGTTTAACTATTATATAATAATATTTTAAAATATTTTAATATAAATAATAACTTATTAAATAAAAACTTCGAAATTATAAAATATTTTTTTTAAAATATTAAAATTATATAAAAAAAAATTTACTGTTTTATATATAGCATTACTTTAATTTTTTTAAATAAAAATAGTATTATAGTTTATATAATTAAAATATATAAAAGTTATATAAATAAATATTATAAATAGTTAAATAAAAAAATTTTTTAAATAAAATATTTTTTTATAACTTAAAAAATAGCTTAAATTGTAATAATTTTTAAAATAAAAAAATAGATTTTTTTTTGTTTAAGTTGTTTAAATTAATTATTTTATTATTTTATATAAACAAAAGTTATAAAAAATTAATAATATAGTATATAGTATAAATAAACTTAATAAAAAAGATTTTTAAATTATAATATATAAAAGTTTTATTTATTTATTTAATAATAAATTTAATAATTAATTTTATTTATAAAATAAAACTAGTAATTATAACTAAAAAAAAAGCGATTTTAATAACTTTAAATATATAAAAAGTATTTAATATTTTATTATAAAATAAACTATTAAAATATATAATTAAATAAAAATAATTAAACATAGTTTTTTAATTAATAAAAAGCTTTTTTATAAAATAAAATATTTAAATTAAATTAAAAAACAATTTTACTAAAGCTTAAATATAAAAGTATAAAATTTTTTAAAATTTTTTAAAATTTTTTATATTATATATATTATATATAATAAAGCTAATAAATAATAATAATAGTTGCTAAAACTATATAAATAATATTACAGTTTTAAAAATTGCTGATATATTAAAAAAAAGTACTAAATTAATTTAAAAAAAAGTTGAAAAAATTTTAAGTTATAAATATAAAAATAAAATATTTTTTATTTTAAAAAAAATAAAAACAATTTACTTTTTAAAAAAGCGCAAAAATATTAACTTAAAAATTATTATTACAATAAAAATAATTATTTCTATTTTATTTTTAAATATAGTTATAAATAATTTTTAAACAAAATAAATATTATATAAGTTTTAGTTAACGCTTTAATAGTTTAAAGTTTAATTTAATAAAAAGTTTTGTTTTAAATAATATATAAAAAAGCAAATTATTATTATAATAAAAATTTTTAATTATATTAAAATATTTTTAGTTATAAAAAAAAGCTTTTTTATAACTGTTTTATAAAAAGTTATTAAAATAGTAATATTTTTAATATTATTATATAAATATAAAATATAATATAAAAAAAAAATTAAACTAGTTATATATAAAGCTTTTAATTAATTAATTAATATTAATATTTAATTAAATAAATATATTAAATTTATATAAAAAGTTTTAATTAAAATAACTAAAAAAATACTATTAATATAAAAAATATAACTTAATACAATTTTTTTTATAAACAATAAATTTTTAATAGTTTAATTTATATTAAATAAAGTTAAATTAAAATTTATATATTAAATTAATATAGTAATAAAAAGTTATTTTTTAACTATTAAAATAAATTTAAAAGTTATTAATTAAAATAAAAATTAAATATATAGTTAATAAAGTAATTATTTTTAAAAGTAAAAAAGCTAATGTTTTATTTTTTATATTATTTTTTAAATTTATTATAAAAACTTATAAACAAAATAAATAAAAAAACTATTTTTATATAATTTAAAAAATAGTTTAAAAGTTTATTAGTTTTTAATATAACTATATTTTTAAACAGTTTTAAAACTAAAAATAACAAACTTAAATATAAATTTGTTGTTTATAAAGAATTAATTAAAATAATTAAAAAATATAAAGCTATAAATTTGGTTAAAAATATATTTAATATTAAAAAAACTAAAGTTTTTAAAAGTTTTTAAAAAGCAACAAAAATATATTTAATAAACAATATTACAATTTATATTAATAATATAATTACAATTTAATTTTTTTAAAAAAACATTTTAATTATTTTATAAAAAATGTTTATTTAAATTTATAAACTAATAAAAAAATATAACGTTAAATTTAAATAATATTTAAAATATATAAATATATAAAATAATAAAAAAACAAATATATTTATAAAAAATATAATTAAAAAAAAAAAACTTAATTTTAAATTTATATAATTTATAATATTAAATATTAAGTTTATATTAAAATAAATTATTAAAAATATAATAAAAGTTTAATAAAACAATAATTTACTAATATAAAACAAAAAAAATAAAAATGTAAAAATTATTTAACTTTATAAATATAAAATAATTAAAACTAAATATATTTTAAACTATTATTTAAAAACTTTTTAATTTTTTTAAAATATATTAAATAAATATTTTAAGTATTTAATAAGTTATAAAAATTACAATTAATATTATAATAAATTTTATTATTATAAAACTAAAAAATACTGTTTATATAAAAAAATTAATAAATAATAAAACTTTTATTTTAAAATTTATAACTATTTAATATATTATATAAATTTATAACATTAATAATAGTATTAGCTAAAACTATTACAATTTAAACTTAAATAAAATAAATAAAAATAAAAAAAAAACAGCTAATTTATAAAATTTTATAAACTAAATTTATAAAATTTATATAAATATAATAACTATTTAATATAACTATTATAAAATTTTAAAAAGTTTTAAAAGTTTTATATAACTATAAAATATTTTATTAAAATATATTTTTTATTTATAATATAAAAAATATATTATAAAAGTTATATAAAACTTTTTAAAAAAAACTTAAATTTTAAAAACTTAAAATTAAAAATAATTATTTTAATTTTGTTTATAAAATAATAAATATATATTTAAACTTTAAATAATAGCAATTTTAAAAAAATTTATTTTAAAAAAAACTGCTTTTAATTATATATTAAAAACTTTTTTTATTTATAAAAACTTTTTTTTGTTTTTATTTATTACAATTAAATTTTTATATAATTTATTTTAAAATATTTATTTTAAAGTAAAAATTTTTAATTTATTGTTTTTTTTTTTAAATTTAAATAAGTTTTAATTTAATTGTTTAAAAAAAAATATATAAACTTTAAACTATTATTAAAATTAATTTAATAATATTAACAACAAATAAACTATTAAACTTTTTTATAATAAAATAAATAGTTGTTATAAAAAATATTATAATTTAATATATAATATTAAAAATATAAGCTATATTAACTTTTTAAATAAAATGTTAAATTTTAAATAAAGTTAAAATTTTTAATTATAAATATTTTTAAAAAAAAAATTAAACAAATATATTGTTTTATATATTTTATTTTAAATAAAAAAATTTATTTAAAACTATTTTAAATAAAAAAACTTGTTTAAAATAAATATTTATTAATTTTAAATTAATTTTAAAACTATAAATTTTAAATTTATTTTTTAACTTTTAAAAAAAGCTTTAAAAGTTTATAATTTTAATATATTATTATTAAAAAAAAAAAAAAAAATTTTTTTAAACTTTTAAATTTTTTTAATTAATTAACAATAATATTTGTTTTTATTATTACTTATAAAAGTTATTAATTTTTTATTTTTATATTTATAATAAAAAAGTTGCTATTTTTTTTATTGCTAAAAAAATAAATAGTTTTTTTAATTTTTGCTTTTTTTATTATTAAAAGCTATTACTTTTTTTATTTTAAATTTGCTATATAGTTTTAATATTTTAACTTTTTTTTTTTTTTTTTTTTTGTTACAATTTGTTATTTTAATTTTTTTATTTGTTTTTTAATACTGTATTGCTATAATGCTTTTTTATTTAGAGTTTTTTTTTTGTTTATTTGTTTTTTTTTTTTTAAAAAAGCTTTTATTTATATACTTTTTATTTTTACTTTTAATTTTTTTATATTTTTTATTTTATATGTTTTATTTTATATTTTTAAATGTTTTTAAATATTTTTAAATATTTTTATTGCTTTTTATTGCTTTAGCAATATTATAAAATTTATTTCTATTATTTAAATTTTGATTTAACAAAATTATTTAATATTATTTTTTAACTTTTTAAATATAACATTTTTTTTAGTTTTATAAATATAAATAAGTTAAATATAATATATAAAAAAATCTATTTTTTTATATACTATTAATTTGTTTAAACTATATTATATTATCAAATAAACTATATTATGTTTTTTTAAATAAATTAAATATATAAAGCATAAAAATTTTAATTGAAATAAATATAAAATTATAATTTAATTATTTATAAAATGAAAATATAGCTACTGAAGCTATTATATATATAAAATAAAATAGTAAACAGTTAGCTACGTTTATAGTACTTTTGTAGAAGCTAGAACTAACTGCTACACAGTTTAGACCCTAGACGTTAAAGACAATCCATCTATCCATCTACAGAGAATATCGAATTCTTGAAGTTGTTGGGCCCAGACCAAAGTGGTTGGAGCTCTGAGGATGTGCCTCATGCCACGTATTTCGGGTTCGTATCGAAGGGATCCAATACTCTCTAAAAGTAGTAAGCAAATAGGAAGCAAGCAGAACTAAACCCCTTTATCTAATCTGTTCTCTAAGTTCAGTTTCTTCAGTCTTGACGAGATCTGACCCTTCGTGCCCGGCGCAGACCACTTGTTGGCCGACGACCTCGTCCGGTATCATTTAGATCCCTTCTACGCCGAATGCCGGGCTTTCGGGCTACTATCAGACAAAAAGAAGGACGATGCACTTGCTGTCCGGTGCCATGGCTATACATTCTTACCTCAGACTGTAGAGCATCAAATACAGAAACAATTTGGGCTGGACAATTGGAATCGGCAACCCGAAGATGAAGGACATCTACTAAGAGCGATTGTAAAGGATTACATCCCCTTTAAATCTGTATGCGGACGGAAAACATTATCAGCTATGAGGTCAAACTTGAAACAACTGAACGATATGGGTATTTTCAACATGGATATCCGAGAGGATAACTACCGCGGAGGTCGGCTATTCGATTTCAGTATAGCTGTTACTTCACCGCATATAAGCCTTTGGATTAAGCTTCGACCGAAGAAGCAGATCTTCGAGGATTGCCGATATGATATGGGGTGTTTTAGTGAGATGGCGGAGACAATTGAAGAGCAGAGGAAGTTAACACGAGCTCGTTGGTTGGAGGGGACACTACGACGGCGCTCGCAGAGCAAGCAACACGCCGGTATCTCGAAACGTCGATAATTTGCTACGACGGCATCGATTGAAGGGGTGAGAGCTCGCCTATGAGGATACATGATTCTGCGCTAGTAATTATGCCATAACTTAATTTGTAGTAGAGAGGGCTGTGTTTCGCATCCGAGAGGCGTTTAAACCAAAATTCCCAAGTTGTCGTCGTTCGTAACAGTGATGTAGTACAGGCGATTAGGCCCTCGAGTATTATGTCAATTCATTTTACAGCCGTGGTATTTCGTTAATTCTTTTCAACGCGATATATACATAGGATCAAGCTAGATCACAGCCCGTCTAGGGCCCCTAGTATTAGCTAGCCCGGCAGGTCATCGGAAACAACATCGGTTATGTTCCTCCGGTTGCTCAAGTAGTCTGTAGAAGGACGTATATGTGTATGAGTTTCGATCCAATAGGCGACCGAGGCATACATATGTGAAGGGTTCTGTCACAGAGTGAAAAAAAGGACCTATAGCAGCTACAAAGAAGGGTATAAGAGGGTAAAGTATAAGACTCAATAGATAGATTGTGACGGAGGAAAAACGACGCCGTTAATACTCCTGCGGTATTAACGGTATATATACGCGACATAGATTACTTGATTTCTACCTCTCTAAGGCCCTAAAGGGACTATATATAACCAAAATCATAAATATATCCACCTTATGGGGTCTAGTTACTTTATGTTCTGACAACATAGCCTAAACCCTAACCCCCGGGGGGTTATTAGGACGATAATTTTCTTGACTTTGTCTATAAATAAAGAGTTTGTATGCTGCAACAAATCAGCGAGTATTTGAATCACCTCATTGCCGTTATTATCCTGAAGCTTCTTGAGAACATGTAAAGCGTTGTGGCTCCTAATTACTACGGGACGCCAGTATTTCAGTGCCTCTCGGTTCGAGGGTGTGGTCTAAGGGGGGAAAAAATGAAAAGATGTACACCGCGCGGTTACTAACCGACTTAGAGAGATCAATTTTCGCAAATGCCTCCTTGCTGAAGCTTGAAATCTAACAAAGGCGAGAGGCAGATATGGGCCGAAGTATAACAATGGTTAATAATCTAGGTCCTAGAACAACAGTGGTTCTATTTAGCTAATAATTCTCTTGGGGTCTAAGGGATCTTATGGCTTTCGTTATGTACAGGAGAACTTTGGCCTGTTTATAGGGGAATAGCCCTCCATTGATGAGCCCTTCCGAGACCTTTAGGGAGCTCGTGACTCCCTTCCTCCAATATCCTTGTCTACAGCCTGAGGGGGTCTCAGATGAATCTAGGGATGCTACGAATAAAGGCCTGTATTGGCTACGAAGGCCCCAGTGATTCATCTCTAGCTCTGACCAAGTGCTCTGGAGAGTGACTTTTCGAGTACTGTTGATTTTACGAAGGATTCGTCTCTTTTTAGCTTTCAACTTTGACTATCTTGGAAATTCTTTCAAATCCCGATTTTTAGGACGCAGAAAATGTCACGAATAGGTAGATCCATGGAAGGATCCCAAGCTGGTCGGATCGACCTAGTGATCGAGCGTAGAGTAGTATAAGTAGACCAAGCACTTCGTACGATCCATCTAAAACTTAAAACTTAGAGTAGATTTGTATGATTCCGTCTTGTCTGAGGCATAGGTTACTATCCCTTACCAGTATGACTCTTCGTATTAAGAGAAAGGTGTATTGCGAATGCGTTCTTACTACTATCTCTACCAGGGGATTATCCAACTCTTAGATCTCTTCTTATTTAAATTCTTTTAGTTTTCGTCGGAGGTTGAAGTTCTTTGTGGGGAGAAACTTCATGCTTATACCTGCCTCCCTCAACATGCCTTCAAACTTGGCTCCATCTTCCGCCCGCGTCTCTCTAGCTTCAAACGGGGGGAGAGCTTTGTAAATATCATGCGGTAGAGTGAAAGATGTATCAAAATCGACAACCCAACCGTTCCTAAAATTTTCCGCCCGCACATCCCTGTTATAGATTCCCATCTGGTTTAGTAACTTTATACTCCTGTAGCTTTTTCGTATCTGTTGTGGCGTTTGCTCGTCGAGGTCTGGGCCTGCAATTTCGAATTCTTTCACAATTGCACGAGGACGCCCGGCTCCGCCTACATATAACACTGGAGTCAATAATATCCACTAATAGTAAGAATTGCTCAGTGTTTCGGGGGCTTGCAGGCATAGAAAGAGTAGAATATGCCCGTAAGTGAATTCGTGTCTCTGAGACAGGCCGAAATGGGGGATAAAAGACTCCAGCGGCCTTACCTATGATAGGGAGCAGCTCATCCGTAAGACTTTCGGCTCCCAAATCGATTCCTTCACCCTCTAACCATCTTTGAGCCTCTTCGTCGAGAAACATATACCCGTGGCACTTGGTCGCAACTTTCTCCCTAACTTCCCCCTGATCCGCTTGCTCCTGTATTCGACCGTAAGCACGGCACTCGGCGTAAAATGGATCCGTATAGACCATCGCCTTCTCGATAGGGTATTCTTCACCTAGCAGATCACTCCAATACGACTTCGTAGTTAGGGGGTCAAAGAATTTGAACTATTACTTAGTGTTAGTTTAGTAGTAATACCCTTATTTCTAATTAACTGTTTCTTACAATTTTTAACACGTAAGGATTAGAATTGATCTTCACCTTGAAGACGAAACCCTTTTTTTCCGAATCGCACTCAGGGAACGCATCGAGTCTTTCCCCCCACTCTATCGACGCTCCTTGGTCCTTGAATGGGTGTATCACGGGAAGTGGGCACAGTAACGTAGGTGAAAGAGGGCTATCGATTTTGTTTTTCTCCTTTGGAGGTCTTCCGCGCTTGAAACTGTGTCGGACGGTCTTCCCTGATTCGTGGTTTTTAGATGGTCCCCTACGTTTTGCTGTTAAAATGTCGAGTTTTGGTGACCTTCCACGCTTAGCATTTTGCCCTGATACGATTGGTTTCTGTTGAAGGCAAGGTGGCTTCCCATGCTGTGCTAGAGCCTGAACTTTTGGTGGTCTTCCACGCCGGGCCATATCTGAACTAGGGAGTTTAAGACCAGAAGAGAATATAAAGAGGACGTGCGTGAGGAGAAAATTAATGTAAGGAGAGTGGGTAGTACCTATGTAATATACGGCAGATCTATGTGGCGTGAAGTACCCAGCCACTGTCTAGGGAGAACGTACAATACCTACCTATCACTTAGAATCGCCCAGTTGGGACTACAACAGGGGTTCGCGTCTTTATTATTTATTATTCCACTTTTAAGTCATGTAGCCGCGCCCTGTTTATTCGGGACCGCGATGAATCCCAAATTTTGTGTTCCACATCGGTGTACCCTATGCAAATTTAAATTCTCTCCTGGCGCATTAATTATCGCAAGTAAGTAATGGTTTCTTCAGATCAACCTTTTTTTAGCAAAATATCAACATGACAAAGTTGGCGCAGATGGAAACCCCTCCGAGCAATTCCGGTATGGGTCAGATTTTCTCGATAGCTCGGGCACTGCGTATATGAGTTGTCGCCCTTGTACGCATTATGATAGCCAGGCTGTCGTATTTGATTCTGGATGCATTCGCTTTATGCCTTGTCACCTACGAACATTGGACTATGCCTATGAGCTTTCGCCAGCTGAGTTAGGACGGCGGGAAAGATGGCTCCGATCTAATTTAGCATCAAATATTCAAGTATCTCTACCTCTCGAATTGCGGCACGAAGTATCCCAATATCTACTACGCGAATATGCTGCTGCTCAAGCCAGAAGTTTTTCCCACAGTCTTCGACAACCTTTTAATACTTATATCGACCTTTCTTCTACTATATGGGTCCAGACCATCGCGTTTGAGGGGATCGAATATATCGCTTCTCTTACAAACCAGCCTGGGAAGAATGGCCATCGCGTTTTATTTACGCCAGACTTAGAAGCAGAAATTCTTAACTTGTATATTGCCCAAGACTACTAAGGTATTAGGCACGTTAGTTTTGTCTGCGACAATTTTTTACACATCAGCTACTTTAAAAGACGTCATATCAGTGACTCCTTGTCGATGCCAACGAGCTGGTACTTCGGTTATTCTGGGCATGATTTTCACCTATTCCAACCAATCACAGGCTTCCGTGGGGCTGGTCAGGTTGGACTGTCTTGAGCCCCATTTACCGATTGATCCGTTTTCGTGTCCGGCGATGCGTTTGAGTATCGCGTCAGTAGATAAGTACCCCTATGTCACTAACATTGAAATCTCGGAGTCATCAAAAGCCGAGATGAAACAGTTAATCATACCTTGGAGTGGAATATTGGATTGGTGGTTTTCATATCGTCAATGTAGGGTGCACCATATCGAGAGATAACTAAAACCTTTGCTCTCAAGGATTTGATTTTGTATTAGAAGATTCGGGCACGGTTTGCTTCTTCTCTACATACTTATAATTTGGCAATACTGCTCTCAGTGCTGTGTAGGTACCGGTTATTACTAATCAACACAGTTTGAACAACGCGAATAGTCATCTGCTACCGGGTTACCCTTCTGCCTCACCATAAACAACACAACCCCTTTAAGGGGTCTCTTTAAGCACAGCGTCAGGCTTTAACTTACCAGCCTATAACCTCGTCAAAACTTGCTCTCTTGTGTACAGCATCACAGAGCGCTGTCGTCGCTCATGCTTGCACATAGATTTAACTTTGCAATTTGTGGCGTCAGCAGGGTTGTTATATTCACTTTTGCAAAGCTACGTGTTGCTAAATCCTCGATTAGCTGTTTCATCATATTAAGGAATTCACCTTGAAGTCATACTTTATGCCCGTAATTCTGAGCTACTCCACGAGGGTGACCCGACGACTTTAGAGGAATGATGGCATACCATAGAAAAGCTTAGCACAGCAAATGCGAGCCGCGAGGTTGTCATGGACTTTACCAAAAACAATCCCGTGGGCTAGGTTATGGTGCCAGTGTAAGCACAACGGTTTCATTTCAGGCATCATTATATTCTGTTACTATTACCAGTTGGGTGGTTGCATGCACCTACAATGATGCGCGGCACTTGTAGCAGATAGTTGGAAGCCCGTTCTACCATCATTTTGTTTGCATTGAGTTATTTCTAATCTCATCTTAACCTTCTAGTCGTGGATCATGTGCCACCTAGCCAATCCCGAATGAGTGTCTCCTTCATGACGTCACACGAGTTTCGCGTCGCTGCGAGAGATCATGTACCATTGATGTGCCTGAAGTAGGCCTGTAAGAGACTAGCTCTCTCATCGAGACTTAACTGGGGCTTCCGAGCGATCACCCAGAACGTCGCAATATGCCACACCAAAAACCTCTTGGGAACACATGGGCTAATATAAAAGGTTTTGTTTGGCTACTTTGTTTATTTCTTCGACATTGCGCCGGAAGAGAGAAGCCAGACATCAAATTCTAACTACTGAGTAGGAGTTTAGGTCTAGATGATCTACCATCGGCTCAAGAAGTAGATGTATTTATATATCTATATACTTAAACATCGCTTTGGGTTTATGCCACCTCTTCGACGACCCACTGCGATATGTGGCATACTTGAATTCTAGTTGTGGTTTTAACATATCACACTCGTTGGTTTCCTTCAGTTTAGAACTCGTAATTTGTGCTCCCGCCCATGATGAACGCAAACGCCTGCTCCGGTATACCACTACAGGAAAACTTCTACTCTTGGTCGCAGCCTATACTAAAGCAGGAAAATCTTGATATCCTCATGTACCATTCTGCTCAAGCGCATCGCTTATACATCAATCGGATTTTGGTAATAGCCTATAGAAAATCCCATTAGTTTTACTATCTCTTTAGAGAGGCTATGCATAGGGCGGCCCCCAGTCTAACAATATACCTATTACAACAGGGCAGGGTTGCATTTCTTGAAGATTCCGATTTTGGCTCCGTCCAATCATGCTCATACATACAGTAAGATACCGGAAACATCCTTCTTCTCATGCATTGCGATATTGGTACTATCCAATCATTTACAAGAGCCTTCATCGTACATACATCAGTGGTGATTCGGATTCTGGCGCGACCCAATCATGTCAACAGAATTGCATGCATAGGAGATTCTGGTGACGGTCCACGTAAGCGTGCAGCATACTTGGCAACATTTCGGCGAGAGCATGGAAGTGCAGAAAATATGAGATAAAATCCCAGAGGCATCCTCTTTCCTGGGACCCCAATCTTCACGCTTCTCTTTATCACAATAGCCAAAAACATGGCGCCTGATGATTGGGAGCGCAATAAAGCAACTATTCTGAACTTGTACTTGCTTGAGAAATTCACGCTTAAAAATGTAGCAAGCTATATGGAGGAGAAGCACAACTTTGTGAAAAAGTAAGCGCAGCCTCGTCTCGAAGACAAATTAGCTGCTGACCAAAGCACAGCAAAAGCCAATACGAGTATAAACTTAAAAAATAGGGTATCAGAAAGAACCTTTCCAAGGACTTCTGGCAATACGTTGATCATGAGATCAAGAAAAGAGATGAAAGGAGGACAGAGGTTACCTTATTCGGGATTGCGCTGCCCGAAGAAAAGATACATCGAGAAAGGCTTAGGTACGCGGCTATTCCGAACGCCGAACATTTTGGCACAAGGCGTAAGTCGCTATGGGCAATGATTATCTGATAGGATAGCAGCTAACAGATATGTTCAGTTCCTAGTCCTTGCTCGCCTGACGGAGACATTGTTCGCATCAAGACTCCAAGCGTCGCTGAGGTCGCAGTTATGTGGCCGAGCGATCTTCCCTGGTTTCATTTCAACTTGGCGGAACGGGTACTACCGAGTAAGTCCTGAAGGTGAATATCCGCATAACTCATCTGACTGGTCATAAGGACTGCAACATCCTTTTGCGCTATTGCAGAAATTATTTTCATTGATCGGATCCAATGAATGTTCTCTTTATGCCAAAGTTGATCCCGCTAGCTCTATACTAGAATCTGCGAGAAATATTCTGCAGTTTCACGCGACTATTCTTGGGTTCACTTGGATGCTTCCACATGATCCCAGGGACAGTGGGGCTATCACACACAGCAACTCATCTTCATCAATGGCCTTAACAATATTAAAAGTCGTTTCTACTGTCTTTCAAATCAAAAAGACCGGTATTCTTATAACACGGAACTTCAACAGGCCCACGATCGGTTTATACTTCATCTCATCGACGCTGTCTTGAGCACCAATCCAAGACTACTATCGACCCTTTTTTCCGGGCAATGCGTGACTACAAGTACTATCAAGGAAGCTGCGTACGGATGTGCTATCCGCGAGAAGAAGTATGATTTTGTGTCGCATCTTCTCCGATCTGGCGTAGATCCTAATCTTCGCGTGAAGGTAGGGGGCTTCCGGGTCCTAGAGCTTCAAATCATCCGGCGTAACGTATCTTGGCTTTCTGTTTCTAAAGAATGGTACGAGTTGAATGTGTTAGAAGAAGCAGCGTTTACCTGTGACATTCACTTGGCTGAAATCCTATTGAAAGCAGGCGCCGATCCCAACGACTCGACTCGACCCGATGCCACCCCGCTAATAATTTCCGTCTTTGAAAGCGGAGATACTGAGAAGGCTACCAAAGCCTTCGAATTCACAAGACTGCTAGTCAAGCATGGTGCTGTCGTTAACCCCTCAGCACGGCGGTGTTGCTATTGCAAAAGACCATGGTTAATTTCTCCGCTTTTAATGGCCATCGCTAGATGCAGCAATCGCTTAGCTCGGTATTTAATAGACAATGGGGCGTGGACAGACTTAGCCGAATGCTATATTACGAAGCCCAGAGCATGTTGCTCTTACCTTTGGCATTTGCAGCACCTAGTGAACCAAGATGTTTACTATTCGCCTTTGCAGCTTGCGACTGTTTCGGGAAACAGCGAAATGGTCGAATTATTACTTCAGCCGGTCCTCGCATCTCCAATGCATCCTCAACAGATCCAAATCTTCAAACAGCTTCTTGTAACTGCATGCCTGGTTGGAGACTTCGCCATCTCGTCACAGCTTTTAGATTTGAATCTTGATTTAAACACTAACTGGACACTAGGAGTTTCTCCATTAGTCGCAACAGCGTGGAACCCAGACACTAGAATTGCTGAACGGCTGCTACAGTTAGGTGTTCACGTGGGCCCAAATCGGACAGACATGGTTTCGGAAGTGCGGGAGCCCCTCCCGATACACATCGCAGCCTTCTTTGGGATCACGAATCTGGTCCGACAGCTCCTTGAACAAGGCTCCGATTTCCATGTACGCCTTTCAGGCACTAGGCACCTTTTCCCACTCTTTTTGGTTCAGGGTCCACGCCTCTCAACACCACTACACTTGGCGATATTGAGTGGGGAGATAGAGACTGCCATGGTTCTATTATCTAGTGCAAAGTTAACTGGTGGGGAGTTGGTTCAAGCCATTTACCTAAGGCATGACAGTATAATCCCAAACTTGCTCTCTCGAGGTGCAAATATATTCGACACCAGCGTATGTGGCAGAACAGTCCTTGATGCCGCCGCGGAAGTGGGCAATCAAGAAATGATATTGCTGTATTTTGATGAAGGAGGGATCTATAGATCTATAGCTCTTTATCGAGCTACACAAACCGCTGTCAAGTCTCATGACTACTCCATAGTCAGGCTTTTAGCAACTAAACAGCCTATCGGAGAGATCGACCGTTATGAGGCCTCTTGCTTAGTCCTTTCCTTGAAGGATCAGGCATGGGATCTTATCTATCTACTTTTGAACGATCCATTTCTCCCAGGGGAAGCTATGTCGTTCTATGACGAGGTGTCGAATGGATACACGGGTCTTGATCAGTTTAGTGAGTCGTTTGGTGAGGGAGCAACTCCTCTTTCGGCATCCTTACAATCTGGGAATAGGTCTATCGTGAAAGCTATGATTCAACGAGGATATCCTCTTCAGTTTAGGGATGAGGTGGTATTAGTGAGAGCCATGAACGGATTCTTCAAAATTCCAGACAACATTCTCTCGGAAGTCTGGCCACCGCAAAAAATGAGTCTCCCATGCCAACAATTACTTCTACTCTATGCAATTATATTGGATAATTTAGAGAAGGTTCGCGATTGTATCGATGCTATCGGTTCTCTTGATTATAATCTTAAGTTTGATTATCCGGAGATTCGGAGCAAGTCCTATTTTATGGAGAGCACGGCAAATCCCCTAGCGCTAGCTGTGCATAAAGAAAATATGGATATTTTTGCCCTTCTCATCAGTCGTGGAGCAACGATCGATTGGCCAACGAGTTCTGGCCAAAGAGCCTTAGACTTTGCTGCAAGTTGCTCTGATTTGGACATGGTTGAAGACCTACTCAATTACGGAAGCAGGGTAGATCCACCAGTGCAACTAGAGCGTGGGGCAACAGCATTACAATATGCAGCAATCAACGGTGATCTTGAGATGGCAAGAATTCTCGTCGATCGGGGGGCGGATGTCAATGCACCGCCAGCAAAAAAAAGGGGTCGGACAGCTCTCGAGGGTGCAGCAGAAGAAGGCAGACTTGACATGGTCCAATATCTCTTGGAATGTGGCGCTAAACTGGAAGAAGAGATGCGAATACATTTTGTTCGGTCTGCCCGGTTCGCTTATAATAATGGACATTCTGGTCTGGCAGACTATATCATGCAACGGGCAGCTTGGACAGACAGCGACTGGGTTCTCTACAACCACCCTTTGATTGTTCGAGATTACGACATGGCTTTCCATATTATGCAACATGGACCTTGGACTGAAAGCGACCAGGCTATCTACAACTGCCGATTTAAGGATAAGCCAGTGTATGTCATTTTTCTGTATGACAAAGAGTCAAACCATTGGCAAATTAAAGAAATGTGGCATTGTGCACCCGAAGACTCGAACACCTTCATTAGTTTTGGCTCATTTGACGATAGCTGTTCAGACAGCTCTTCCAATTTCTCAAGCAGTGTCGAAAGTGCCTCCTTTAATGAGGGAAGCGAAGGCAATGATATGCTTCTTGAGCGCAAGGGTTCCGATTTTGACGGCGAAGAGCCGATGCATTCCGATTTAGCTCCTTGCAGGGCAAAGAGAAACAGTATAATACTTGTCGATGGCGTCCCAGACGCAGACAGTGTAACCAACAATGCTATAGTGTCAGATACATTTGATATCCAATCGGATATTTGGGTTGATGGTTTTGACTTTGATTGTACAGCCGAGAGAACGATGGATCGCTATGCGATGGATGAGCTCGCAACGCTTGAAGTATGGAAGCAGGAGATGGCAATTCAAGGTATCGAGGTGGCTGACTCTGGGCCGTCTGCGTATATTCAAAGGACGGGTGTTGCGGATAGAGACTTTAATCTCTCGCATTCTTCGGAATTGGAATGGGAAGGACCTTTCTTTGGCGCCGATGAGGTAAATGATGTATCCAATATCTAATTGTATTTCCTTCAAAGGAGCATTACATGGAAATGTGGAAGAGTCGGGAAACCCCCAGGACTGGAAGTTTTAGCATCCGAAAATGGACCACTGCTCTCACCCAAGTGCAGAAGTCATCCATGTAACTTCAGACGCATGTCAGGTAGGGCCTATAGTCTAGGGCTCAATAGAAAATATCAATTGATTTTTGGCTCTCGAGGACACTAAAAGGACTAATATACCCGAAAACACTAATACAAGCACGCTAAATCATGTGAGCATATAGTCACCTAACACCCCTTCATATTATATACATCCACCCCTAGTTCCAAAATCTGTCTGCGGTGATCTATGTATGACTAGCTCGCCGCAGCGTTATTAACCAGAGACATAATACATATAGAGATACATGGTCTAATCTTAACTCAAATTTTATCCCATCCCCTGAGGATGGAGGGCTGCCCCTAGGACATAGGTCGTAGACCGGAAATAGTCCTGCATCCTTCCCATGACAATTGGATTAGTATCAACGGTGGGAGGAGTAGCCCAGCCAGATTCAAAAAACCCCGAGTCGGGTCTTGTGATAATAGTATCGAGGCTTGAACGCTGGCTATTCGTGTACGAGATCGACGATGCCGTCATATCACGTTGACTACCGTAGCCTTTCAGTCGGCAGGTGCACTCTTCGGGCGCATGGTCCGGCGCCATATTTACCACTGGCCCCGGCTCGGTTTGCATCCCGGCATCTCTATAACTAGGCCTTTGGTACTCTATTGACGCCGGAGGCGGCTGCCACGTGGCGCGCTCTTCCTGTTGCCCATAACTATGATACCCGGCTGCGCTGTGTCGAGCGTCCGAGGCGTTCAGCAAAGGGGCGGTAGGCCGGGGAGTCGGCTGCTCTTTCAGCACCTCGAGCTCCCCGTAGGATGTGGTGTCAATGCTCCGCGGGCGGATTGGAGATAGCCTCCCCTGCCGTCGGACGGAAACAGGGACGGCAGGGCCAAGGCGATATTTGTCGAGGGAAGGGGAACGGCTGTGGCTCAAGAGCGGTCTCAACTGCCTCCGCGCTGTGGTGTTTTCTCGTGACAGAGATGCTGGGAGCGTGCTGGCTCGCGGACGCTCCAGGCTCTGCTCCAAGTCTCTGCCTCTACTTAGCCGTCGCTGGTGCATAGGTGACGGAGTGCCGTCGTGGAATGTGGTGGCTCGTCGAAGCTGCTTGAGGGCACCGGGACTGTCGTTTCTGATCTCGCCATTTTTATCAGAGGCCCAGAACGCGTCGTCGCCGAGCAATATCACTTGCAGTGTAGCAAAGTCTCGTGTGGTCCCATCTAATGGGAACAGCCATTCTTGTAGCTGAGTTGGAAGCCCATGTGATCCTTGATTAGGCCATGTGTTAGTATAGGGAGGTATGATTTTATAATGTGCTCAACTCACGTTGCTTGTATTCCCCCAGGCCCGTCTTCCAGCATATGTAGTGTGTGCCCGATGTCCCCAGAGCTGTCACAACAAGTTCTGTGCCCTCCTCATTATTATGGTCGTTAGTTGCAGAGTTAAAAAAGTCTTCGAGCATTTCGGTACTATTTGAGCTTTTGAGGTTGCACTCATAGCGAACTGTGATTTTGAAATGTGAGAGACATTAAACAATGCAACAACGGCCTGCTCGTAAGAAAATCAACGAAGATCTCGGCATGCGCTGCTGGATGCATTCCGTGCAGTGCTTAAAGTCAAAAAGATGCGAACGGTCGGCTCCGGTCAGCCCTACCGCCATGTTTATGTGCAGCATGAATTGTGGGTGTCCCAGGGGGAGAGTATGAAACGCCCCAGAAGCTTGACAACAGCCGATATCAGCCCAGATCTCATACAATGCCTGCCCAAGAGACATCCCATGAAACCCACCCCCTGAGGCGCTCTAGTCTAGAACATTAGGAAGCAGTAGCAACATATACTATGTAGGCAATACGTACCGCACCCCCTATTGCCGTTGCTAGGGTATGGCCAATACTAAATTGATCCCGCCCAGGTGGGTAAGTACTTTAGATAATTAGCCAATCAACTTACACGAGCATCTCACACGACCTAGCATTGACACGAGTCTTAGAAGATACAATCGTAAAAATAAGGAGGTAATTCTATCGTGCGAATTGAAAGGACTATCTAGCTTCGACTTCATATTAAGTCTTTCCTATTATTAGATTGGGTATTCCATAGGCTCATGACTAGGCCCGTCTTCTACATAAGGCTTCTTGTACTGTGATGCTATGCTATCTTTAGAAGTAAGCCCGCCTAAGTCATCTATGTCGATAGAGCTTGTCGCCGTGACTGAAGCAGCATCACCAGCGTTTTCCAATTTCTGTCCTGCTGACCAGAATGAGAAATTGTCTGAGTGCGCGCTTGAAGGCGCCACTGTTGGCGTTGTATGAATGGGATTCTCATGACCCTCCACGCTCATGTTGTCATCGAGCCTCAATTTCTCTATACTGACGGGTGTAATATTCAGGTCGGCGTTTCCCGGGGTAGGCGAAATAATTGTACTGTTTACAGGGTCGTGGCTCTGCGATTCTAGCTGCCTATCATGTTGACTTGGCTGCTCATCATGAAGAAAGCCATTGGTCTCTTTCTCCTGTCTTTCAGACTGTTCTTGATGTTGCTTCATCATGGAATCTAGTGTCTGCGCCTGGTTAGGATCGGGCTCGGGCTTGCGCTCCTTCTTCTCTCGACGAGTCAACTCTACTTCGAGGACTCTTGTGCCCATGGGGACTTTGGTAGCCAATCCATCATCATCGCGATCGAAGTATAAGGCCCAGACACCTGGGTAATCCTCCACTGCGACAAATCCCTCCCAACTCTCCAAGGTCATGCGCCGGTCCTGCCGCGTGCAATCAAATGGCCCGGTGAGATGCTCTTGTGCATCTGTTCGAAGGCCATATTTGACTTCGTATGTGTTTTTGTCGACATATATCCAGTTCAGCATCGGAGGATCATCGCTAATGGTGCTGACTAATCCTTCGTATTGGGTGCCTGGGTATGGCAAGAAGTACCCTGAAAAGGGATATCCATCGTCGATAGAATTTGAGTCATCGTCATGTGAAGGTGGCGGTGTAGTAGTGATCCATAACTAGAGAAGCACGAGGTCAGTGTTAAGAGTCTTCAAGTGATCTCATCTAGGAAGCTCACCTTATTGTCTTTCAACACGACTAACTTTCCATCGATATCACGACTCCGAATTGATTGCTTTACGCAGGACACTACCAGGTTGCAACGACGTGCACGATGCTCTTCGCGCTTATTTTTAGACTGGCTTTGGCGAATTGCTTCTTGGGTCCCTAGCAGCGCTGGACAAATAGTCAACGCGAGAAGCATAGGTATTGCCATAGTGGCTTCTTGAAAAACTTGCTCGGGGGTTTTCCCACGAGACGCTTCCTTCAAGGCTGCTTGGACCTCCTCTTTTCGAAAAGTTTCTGCTAAGACACTGCTGATAGTTGTGTTGTGCAGAGGAGAATCATGTGTGAAGGCTTCAGAAGACATGGAAAGGATAATCTTTGGCGGGCTTCGGTAAAAATGATAGCATCCAGTCGCAATGTCAAATTGCAAACATGGGAATTTGGTAAATACTATGTCCGTATTAGCCACATTGCTACATAAACAGTGTTTCAAGTATTACTTACATAGGATGACAGATTGCCATCGTATCCATGTGAGGGAATGCGTGCATCATCTATGTCGCGATAGACATTTATCGTCTGATAACCATTATCTTACTGTCCCAACAATTTACCTACTCAATAATTTCCGACGGATCATGCCACTCTCAGATCAGAGACCGGGGACAACAACGGTACGGCAAGGGTTAGCAGGACCCTTGGTGTTTGAGGCTCCGCGCTTTGATCTCCGGGCTAAGGGCTCCAGGAAACCTTAAACTACAACGTTGAGAAGATGACCCCGGTCAGCAACTTCTTGTTACGTGCATCGTTACGTGCATCGTGCCATACATCGAACGAGTATGCTGCATTGGGGCACGAAGGATTGCAGTTCGCGTCGCGGAGGAGCTTCACGAACGCAGTGGAGCTATAATACTCCTATCTTTTAGACGATATGGCCTTACCCCAGCTTAGGACTATCGAATTCGGCGACGATTTAAACTTCGCGAAAGCCCCAGCTGGAAAAAAATTCACTCCTCATCACCATCCGCCAGCCTCAACCCGCAATCCAATCTTTTCAGCTAGCCTGACATCGACATCGCAGCGCGATATTCCACTATCCCGACTCTTAATAGTTAATTGATATTTTTATCATCTTTCATCAAGCCTCAGCCGAGCTTAAATCCACTTAAAATCCAACAAAATGGCTTCTCAGACTGCGTGAGTGGCAACCTTCAATTCCTAAGTTTTCAGGACCCCAGCTCTAACGTTCAGACTGCAGTCCCACAACCGTCCCCATGAAGAACAACGTCTACAACAGCGACTCTGACTCTGACGGGCAAGCCAGAGGCGGCCGTCGTGCACAGAACTCGCTCACGCAAGCTCTACCGCAGCTACCCACCTCATCTGGTTTGTCTCAACCAGCCGGTAAGTCCCTGGTGACCCTCATACGAGATCACAATCGAGCATTTATTCTGACATCTCATTCCCATACAGGCCAGCTTCTCAGGGGCGCCACCGATGAGAATGGCAACCAGAAGGCAGCTGCCCTGCTAGTCGGTATTAAGCTAGATTTGGAGGCTGAGGTACACCTGACTGCCAGAGTCCGTGGTGATATCTGCATAGGCCTGTATTAGATATGGAAGTGCTTTGGCTGGCGAGGGGCTTTTTTCACCGATGGGACGATCAATATTTTTCTTGGGTGGTTGCAAACTAGAACCATGGGCTGGTCCCTATATACCCCATACTTGCACCTACATAGAAGAGAATTATATAACTTCTCAACAGTTGTGCGTGTTTGAGTTGAAAGTAACAGACTAGGCTCGCTTGTTTAAGAATAATCTCATCGGAAAGTCTATGTGCAAAAGAGAAATGTATACTGGCAATCCTGAAATATGCTTAATTGCGTATCTTCATGGGTTGTGCACGTGTTACAACTTCAATACCAACCACTCGTCCGATTTCATCGTGTTGTCCCTCTGCATTGTGCCTAATAGGCCGCGGACAGCGCCCTGCATTTCGTTACCGTCATGCCATCGTTTTGCGCCCGTATATGCCCTTATGAACCCATCCGGGCCAGATACACACATAAGATTCACGCCAGGGCGCGCTATAGCTGCTTGTGTTCCTGCTTTAGGAGTGCAGGTACAAGCGCGAGCAGGATCCAAAGAAGCAGAACGCGCAGCATCGTTGTCATCCGGTAGAAGCTCAACGGCTCTTGCGGAGTGCCACGTGCAGCTTTTATTTGCACTAGTAGAATATGAAGATGTCCCTTTTGCGCCGGATAAATCTGCCGAGGAGAGTGTGGCTTTAAGATCATGTGTCTTGATGAAGGATCCTTCGCTGTCTACGAAATACGATATCTCGAAGCGCGACGAATGGCGCCGCTGTAAATCTTGGATCTGAAGTGCCAGGGAGGAGGCTGCCTTCGCGCCAGGCTGCTTTTGGTTGTCTCGCATCTCTGCACTAGAATTGCCTCCCGCTCGGCCCCAGAGGCTGAACCAGCTGTTCGGATTTCTTGGGGGTGAAGCGGGTCCTTCCCGACCGAGTGCATCAGCACCCCAGCGATTGGCCCAGAGAATCGATATGCGCGGCAGGTTCTTGCCACTGTCACCAGAGGCATTGCCGTCTAAGAGCTTATGTGCAACCTGCAGCGCCGGTGCGATACCCGTACCGCCAGCTAGGAAAATTACACCTCTTTGGCCCCCAGCACGGATGACTTCAGTATCGCCATCACAAACGCTACCCAGACCTAATCTACGGGGAACATCGAAACCCAGATGAGGACCTCGCAACCAAATAGTATCGCCGACACGCTGTCTCGAGAGGTAGTTTGACATTTCGCCACCGTCCATTCTGCGTATGAGAATACGGAGGTCAGACTGCTCACCTTGTTTCTTATGGCTTCGCTCTGTCCTATCACCTTGTAGAGCGTCTACCTCATCCACATTCTCCAAGGAGGGCTTTTCTTCGAGGGATAGCGAGCTGGTCGGGGTAGGCGAAGACGACAAGGGCGGCAAAGGTGTGTAATGCCTTGCTATTTGCAACTGGGGCTGCTTGATCTCGACAGACCAGAGGCCATGACGCCACGCTTCTTGGATACGTTTTGAGGAAAATCCTGCCTTGCCGTATTCTTCTCCGTACCCAGATTCAAGTCCTGCGAGGTCTACCCACGCGCTGGGGCGAAGGGCAATGATGAAAGCTGTAGGGGACACCTGCTCTCGATCTGTGATTATGAAGGGGCTGAATGTCGACATGTTAATGACATCGTCATCCGGAGACGCATATTGTCGCCGGTACAGATACGCGGTACCAGCCGAGGCAGCGAGTACCAGAGCTAGAATTATCCATCGCGGGCCTTGTGGGTGTACAGTCTGCGCCTGAAAAAAAGTGGAGGGTTGAGTGGCACTCAGTGGTGCAGATTCAGACGTTGCCTTCGTCTGAAAACGGGAAGAGCTCCAGAGTGTACGATTTAGAGGTGAAACTTGCAAATGTTTACTAGAGAGTTCAGGCTTAATATGTAACCGCCCAAACAATACGTTCCTATTGCCTTGAGTGAAGAACGCTTGAGTGCCCTGTGCGGGCCACCTCGATCGGCCGAGCCATCTCATTGCATTTCTGTGCATTCAGATCAATTGATTCAGTCGAGTGAAAATGCATCCACGCTTGCACATGCAAGGTGAAATTTCCAATGGCGACCAGGTGGTTCTCAGCTGTCACTTCCTTGTACAGCTGACAGTCGCGTCTTACTAATCAGATCTTCACGCGTAACTAACACTAAACCCAATCCATCGAGCTCATAGCAATCACTCGCCCTACGAGAGCGCTGGCTTGCAATGATTGTTACTCAATCTGTAGACTGTATACGGAAGTTCCACGATTTAGTTCGGAAATGAGTTTTATAAATTATTAAGGATTTCATTCTATCCTCCTCGTGTCGTGCCTTGGTCTCCGCAAACTTAACGTCAGGTTTTCTGTTCAGAAGACCTCCAACGACATAACTCATCCTAACCCAGCACGATCTCCTTCCAATAGACGCCAGGTAGCAAGCTTTTCGTGATAAAGTCCTCCTGCCGAGCAAACCCGATCCCGCGTCGTTCTGCTAGGCCGTCGGACCACATTAGAACCATCACATTGTAATAGCATTCGCTGTCAAAGAGTTCCTGGAACTCAGGTAACGAACTTGTCATACGGTCGACCCAGAAGGCCAGCTCAGACTCACAACTTCCTGAAACTGCTATCAACTCGTACGGTCCAGCTGATCCAAAGAAGGTCGACCCCTCTCGATCGTCGAGATATAGAGCACCGCATGTAGCGCCGAACATGTCGATAATGAACGCGAGATTTTCGACGTTATTAGCTACTCGGATATTGAAAAAGGCCGATAGTGTCCAAAACTGTAAGACTGGGTAGTTTAAAGCTGGCATAGCACTGTGTAGGCCCTCTGTTGGCTGTGTGCGGCTTGTGTCAAAAGGCAGGGTCATAGGCGATTGAAATTCCCCCCTCCTGCGATAGCCAACACACTCGCTGTCATCATAAGGGAAATCCTCGTTGGCAGGAATATCCCAGACTAGATCTAGCGTGCCGCGAGCACTTCTCGTATACCATACAATCCAGGTGCTTGTATCAAGCCATCTATTCACATCATCCACATGCTCAAAGTCAACCCCCCCTTTCCAACCGGCCCATGAGTAGCTAGGAAAGCCATGTCTTCTGCGTAGCGATACGGATCGGTTCCTAAATAGGATAAAAAGGTCAAAGATCGCTGCAGGCAAACCCTCAATGAATCTACACTTCATTGTTCTCGATACTCTTTGGATGAAGCCTCCCATTGCGTTTAGGGCATCCTCTTGGTTGGCAAGCGACCGTCGGGTGTAGCAAATGAGAAATGTCTGAAAATCAAACAACGGATAATCTAGCTGCATAGCGCCCGGCAACAATGAGGTTGGATCACTACTTATGTTTTCTTCAGTTATACGGCTGTCTAATGCAGCGTCGAAGAATTCGAATAGTGTAGTCGAGCGGCATCGAAAATAGACTAGCTCATCTACAAAAAACAGGCTCCGCGTTGATAGGAGCTCCTCTTGAAACCTAGGTACTCTCTAGTCAGTCATTTAGTAGTCGTGCTTAGAAACTCAAAAGAAGGTGCACTTACGTCCACCCTCTTGAGCTGTACATAGAACGTCTCATTCGTTGGTCAAGCGTCATATAACCACCAAGTTCCACGCCAGGTATGATCTCGCCACTAAAAGTCGGTCCAAGCCGGGCACCTTCGTGTACACCAGGAAGGCCAGCATCGGCATCATGACCACAGGCAGCCACAATTGTCAACTCGGCATTCTCGTAGATCAAGTCCATCGTCTTGACGCCCCGGTTTACGTCATCGGGATCGTCCTGAAGGAGACACAGCGCATCGCACCAGAGGTACCTCTCGCCAATTCTCTGCGTCAGGACTATTGCGTCATCACTTGTGCGAGGAATCAAGGACCGGTGTCGCCGTAAAGCCCCTGGTTGGATGAAGTCGGCTTTGTTGGAAGTGACTCGATTTGAAGATTACGCTTCCAAGCGCAAAGACATCGCGCCCTCCTTCATCATTTTCATAGATCCTGTTGAGTTCCGTGCATTGCGCAAGCACCGTGGACCAGTAATTGAGGGACTCTGGCGTCGTGCTGTTGATATGCTTCGCATCAGGTTTGAAGTCGGTGGGGCGGGGAAAGTATCTGCCATATAAAGGGACATCCGCGTACAGATCGTCTTCAGGAATTTTTTCAGGGTCAGATTCGTATGGATTCATTATGCCAGTTGTAATGGTTATTGTGACGACCTGTATTAGGTAAGCTCTCTATAAGGTGGAAGAGCGGATAATCTATAGACCGCAGGTACTTGCATATATATGCAACTTAGCCTACACCGTTACACCTTAGAAAAACAACACAATATGATCGCCTCTTCTACACCTGTATTGATCCCTTATAGTTGTACGCTCTTTATACTCCCTGACACGTTGATCGACCTCCACTATACTGTCACAATTATGTTAAGAAGGAGGAATGGGTGTTGGATTTGGGCCCTACGCCTAGGATAACTATACGAGCCTAGGGATCACTTGTGGAGTGCTCGCTTACGCGATTACCTGTTTATATAAATAGTGGCTTATAGTGGCTAGGGCTTTGAAAGGTTTTAACGACTTAAAGGCCCTAACTGCTTCTAGAACCTTCATCTGACCTGCCTGGCTTCAAAGGTCCTGCTAGGCACCGGCTTGATAAATTGGTTGTTAAAGGCTTCATTTTACCTACTTTTTCTTTAGTGCTTCAAGGATAAAGCACTGGTAAAAGGGGCACTTTGTTAGGTGATAAAGTAACAAGACCTTATAAGGTGGTTATATCTATAGATTTGGCTATATATAAGGGACCTTTGGTCACCCTGATAGATCTAGGAGGTTAGGAATCAATGAATCTATTTATTGAGCCTTATACTACACCTTTTACCTAGCTGTGACAGGACTTCTATTCACTTTGTGACTTCTTCCTCTGACATAATACTAGACTTAGAAGGTAATTGGCCCCGTTAAATGACACACTAGTCTCTCAAAGGTCAAATGTCTTCAGGGATGGGGGACTGTATTCAACATTTACAGATGCACCCGTCACGTTAAATGATGTTTAGATAGCTTACCTGTAACTTCGGTAGAGGAAGTACCCTAGCTCCAATACCGTGGATCTAAAAATACAACAGATCGTCGTTTCATTGTAAGGCCTATAACCGAATGATGTCCCCGTTTTGTTTGATGCCTCCTCGGAAGTGGTCTGTGACCACGTTTCCTTTAATGACAGTTTCTTGAACGACCCCCTCGACATGCTTGGGCTCAATGCGCCCATACCAGATCCCATGGCCAGCTAGTGGGTGAGGGTTACCCGCGGTGTTCTTGAACCTCGGCGGTAGATAGATGATGATGTTCCCGGCAAACTTATGCCCGCCAATGTGGCTGATGAGGCCTACACGCGCCGTACGGGGCTGCTCTCCCCCCGTGCCGGATAGGGCCGGCGCAGAGACGCTTTCATCGATGAGTGGGCCGTGAAGGACCTCTACTCCAGCCTGCGGTAACTGTCTCTCGAATTCGGCCTGGAGCACGGGACCCATGACCCCGCACCGCATATCTCTCCCGCCATGTCCGCATATCAGAACTAACACGTCATCTACGTCGCGAACGCCGTGCAGCACATGCCGATAAGCCTCTTTTCTGAGGAGCCGGTCCTTGTGTATCTGAGCTAGGCCGTCGTTCATGGGATGTAGCTTCTCCGGTAGTAGGTACCCTTTAACCAAGGCTTGCACAGAATCGAAAGATACTCTCGGGAGAAACGGTATGTATTTGAAACTCGGCAGCAGGTAGGCAGATGTAGTCTGGATCTCCGGTCGGCGGGACAAAGAGGACGGGAAAGAAGAGTTGAGAACGGAGATGTTGTGAAAGGGCTAACAGGAGATACACTTACCGTCAGCTACACTCTCTAACTAGGTGGGCGACGCCCGGTTCTGGGGCAAGGATAACGAGACACCTATGGCAAAGTTGGCATATGCTAGCGAAGCAGCAGACTCACATCGCTGTAGATGCCGCCACGGCCGAGCAACTCCTTCAGGTCGGCAGCCAGGTTGTCGCCGCTATTGTCTTCCTCGATGCGCGACGACCAATCATTACGCCCAGTACAGATAAACACTTGCTCTGCATAGTTCGATATTAAGCCGTTCAATTTGCCCTCGTAGTCTATTGGAAGCCCTTCTGGCATCTCTGGGGTATCGGCGCAGTCGCAGGTCGGAGACGGGCATCGCGGGACGGTGTTCAAGAATCTGGGGCGCGTGGACACTGCAGAAAAGAGATGCACTCGTTTAGGACTGGGCCTCGGCCTTGACATGGCCTGGGCTAAGGGTCGTAATGACATTCTGATGGAAGCCGGCACGAATTGGCTTCAGGGGAATTTGCCCGTACCGAATGTTGAAGGTTGTAGGAATTGCGCGGGATCTCGACCGACCTAAATATAGGTATTATCAATATAGAAGCGTGGTAGCTCCGAGCTATGACGTCGTAAATCCGATGGCCTGGGCGGCGGAACCCCCCTACACTGAGTTATTATCAAAAGATACCTATAGCTGGTAAACACATATATCTACGTATAGGCATACATCATATTTTTGCATCTTATTTCGGGCGCTTAGTCTGAGTACCAACATTGCCTTAGCAATTTCGGATCGGTAGTGCGATTCAGTGTCTTACAATACTAACCTAGGTGGGTATTGAGGATGCTGATTCCAACCCTAGTCCGTTGAAAGTAGGTAGGTAAAAAGTTTAGGCAGCCGTCATTACAGGGCTTAGCCCAGGTCTGCCCAGGTCTGCCCAGGAACCAGGGGCTCGTCTATGAGAGAGAGTCCCCTGTCACTGAGTTCCTGCGCCGTATGGAGAAATGACACGGGGATCGTGACCTTCATGCTCCTTTGGTTGAAAAGGAATATAACCGCCACATGTTTTGCTCTTTGATTTAGGTGCTCGACCACCACGTTATTCTCTACATACTAGCTACGTATCTTGTGTCTCTCGCTTGCGTTATAGCATTCCAAGATGGCTAGGTTTTCTTCTGTTTCTTTCGCTAGGCTCTTGCTGTCTGCTACAGGGGTCTTGGCTGGCTTGACGGTGGACGTATCTGATACAGGTCAGTGCTAAGCCTCTAAAGAATCACCCAGATCAGTAGTGTATTAACAATCTCATAGCTTCCGTCAAGGCAGCCGCGGCTCTCGTCGCCGAGGACCTCATGAGCTTCTACACGGGCGAGATCCCCGGCCTTCTACCTGGCCCGCCACCCGACGGCGGCTACTACCAGTGGACCGGAGGTGCACTGTGGACTGCCATGTTAGACTACAGAAGCCGCACCGGAGACACTCAGTACGACGACAAGATCTCACAAGGTCTTCTGTGGCAGCGCGGCCCCAACAACGACTTCTTGTCGCCAAATTGGACGGCAAGCGAGGGCAACGACGACCAAGCTATCTGGGGAATGGCAGCTCTGCTTGCAGTTGAGACGGACTTTACCGCGCCGGGAGTAGACAATCTAACATATGCTACACTGGCGCAAAACGTCCTCGACGAGCTGTCTACTCCGAGCCGACGCGTTGAGAACGGGTCTTGCGCGGGTGGATTAAGGTGGCAGATCTATTTAGTTAATACTGGTTACAACTACGTCTCTAGTAAGTGAGGATGCAACGACTTCTAAACTTAGATATTGACGAAGAGCCTAGCACTTGCAAACGTAGCCTATGCGAATCTCGCTGCTCGTTTGAGCCTACAGGATGGGAATAATGAAACCCAGGCGGATTCGGTCGATGATACATTCTCCTTTCTACAGACCACGGGATTGATCGACAGCAAGTTCGATGTATTCGACGGGGCCCAATCCATTAATTGCAATGAAAGTGAGTTTGTCTACGGCTTTGTTTTTTTTTCTCTCTTTCAACTTTCACGTCCTCATATATTCGCTTATACAATCCTCGCGCAATACCCTGCTTACCAAACTTGGCGTAGTCAACAAGCTTCAATCTTCAATCGCGGCAGCCCTAGCCTTGGAAAGTGCCGCAGCAATGTTCAACTCGACACAAGGTAATCAAAAGTGGAAGACTATTCTAGATGGCCTGACTCAGCAAACACTCGACGTTTTCTTCCCATCTGGAGTTGCCAAGGAAATCGCTTGCGAGCCCGCCAATTGTAACACGGACATGACTTTCTTCAAGTCCTTTCTCCACCGAAGCTTGGCCTCAGCAATGACGCTGGCACCATATACCGCAGACAAAATTCTCCCAGTACTCAAGACGAGTGCTGCGGCCGCGGCGGCAAGCTGCACGGGTGGTGATAATGATCGCATGTGCGGACTTGTGTGGTCAGGGAAATCCAATGGCCAGATAGGCGCAGGACAACAGGTATGAAACGTCCTTAGTCCCCTTAGCTACTCTTCACGCAATACCTGTCTTCTATAGGATCATACTGCCTGTCCTATCACATGACCCCCAACAACTGCTCAAGAACGCAACCACTAACCTCCATGACTTACAGATGAGTGTTTTGAGTGCGCTTCTCAGTCTGCTGCCAACGGAGACAGTGGCTAAGAGTTCAGGCTCTGGCACTGGCACCGGCAGCGGGAATGGGACTAGTAGCACAACTACTCCCACGGGTAGCTCATCGAGCCCCTCTAGCACCGTGGGGAACGCTGGCGCCCAAACCGGCGTGAGCGCCTTTGTACTAATCGGCAGCCTATTGCTCACGAACCTTCTGTTTAACTGAACGTAGTTTTGAGCTGCAACGACTCCACTGGTAAATACCCGCTTCTAAGTATGAGTTCTCGATGTTGTTAATGTATTCTCCCTTCAACGAGGCAAACCCAAAATCTCACGCGATTTCCGTTTTCTTTGCTTATCGAGAAGCCTGTTGTCACCTAATGGTACCATCCACGCCACTGCCTAATGTATAGAATCTATGTATACTAAGCACAACGAGAAACAATCTGCATACAAGGTTGCATTGCTAAGGAGTATAAAATTGATTTGTTTTAAGCAATAGCATATTACATTTGGTCTTCAAAGTATATATTAGTTACACTTAATTATTTCCGCTAGTGGACTTTAGACAACTACAAGCCGAAACTACGTAACCTGTTCAGAAATCTACCCACTCGTTTATATATATATATCTGGCGCCACGAGAAGTCATATGGCTACTTCCCAATTCTACGAATAAAGATCTACTAGAGGACCCACCCTGTGGGGGACCCTCTTCACTGCGTTCAGAGGGCCCCAATACTCGTAGACACCCCAATAATCATAGACACCGCCTATACCTCTCTTTTACACCTATTTACACCTAAACTGCTACTTTTGGACCTGCGAACAAACAGCTTTCTTTCTAGTCTTTTGGTTTGAAACTAAAACTGTAGCTTGGCTATATGGCCTATTCTACAGCTGTCAGGTTGTTTTTTATTTACTAGTACACGTTGTTGTGTAAACGCTGTGTGTATGTAAGTTATATGTGTGTAAATGTATGTTGATTACATAAGGTAACTAGGTATAAGAGGTGGCATTTTGTATGGAACAAGTGACAAGTAGTAGTTATACCAGCTTGTACGTATGTACAAGAGCTTCAAAAGCTTCGAGAGCTTCAATATGTACAGGACCTAATAGACCAATACTGTAGCAATGATATCTATATATATGAACGTACTAGAAGCTATGGTACGGGCGTACAAGAGGTTGCGACTGCACAAATAGCTTCATTTTCACCTATTTCTTAAGCAATAGGTGTACAGACCTATACAAACCTATACAGGCCTATACAAAGCAATAGGGCTATAATTGAGCTCAAAAACACGTTTATTGCAGTTAATTCTTACAATTCAACAACTTGCAAGCTAGCTAGATTACAAATCGTTGAGTGTTGCTGCTTCAAAAAAACGTGTTTTAACACCAAAAAGTCAGATTTACTAGTAAATTTGGTGGTCGGCTGACAGAGTGGTGTCTATGATTATTGGGGTGTCTACGAGTATTGGGGCCCTCTGAACGCAGTGAAGAGGGTCCCCCACAGGGTGGGTCCTCTAGTAGCTGTGCCGTGGCGAATTACAGTGACAGATCTTTACTTTCACAGTTCTGAATGTCATAGGGGATTGCGTAGTGATAGGACTTGTATCGCTCATTTTAATTCTTACTACTACATTCAACCAACCCATGCTACTAGTCAGCTACTTCTTCTCTCCCCAAAGCCCATCTCGCTCGCTGTGGACTGTGTTCTAGACATTATATCATATATACTTGTAGATACTACTGAGGGTGTGGATGGTATGGTGACATGAGAAGGTACATTATTGGCCCAGAATGTGGGTGCAGGGCTTTGTTATTCTTCTGGCACAGTGGCCGGAATTTCTCCAATACCCGGGTGTTTGACAACACCATCTCCGTCACCGACACTCGAACTAGCCGCTGATCCCCCCTTTAGTCTCCTCCGCCTAGCTCTTCTTTCTTCTGCTGCTGATCTCCTGAGACTTTCCTTTGGCTCCCCGTCTCCATCATCGTTGCCATCACCACCTCTCATATCTTGTAGCAACATAGCAGCCCTTTGAGCTACGCCATCTTCGCTACCTTCTGAGGGTGCAGTTCCCGGCGATAAGAGATTAGGGGACAGAGGATTCCCATCTGAGTCTCCAGCACCTATGGTACCATCGGAACGCAGCCCAGATTCAGGCTCTGGGATTTCGTTGGGATCTGGTATCTTCTGGCCGGATGCAATGCGAACTTGATGCCGCTCTTTGAGCCGTAGCCTTTTCCTTCGCTCACGTTGATCTCTAGCCTGAGGCGCTGCTGCCCGTAATTTCTCCAGTAGAGAATCCATGGCACCAGCCGATGCGGGTGATGGCGGTGCACCTTCGACACTGCCCGATAACTTGAGTTGCGGGTGCTTGCGCTTCATGCTGGCCTCGTTTCGACGTCTTGTTTCCTCGTACTGGATATTCTTTTCTCGGCTTCGTTTCCATTCCTGCAAAAATAGCGCTAGTTTGGCGAAAAAATCGCGACGAGCATTGTCATCGGCCGGATCTTCTCCGTAGAAGATCATAATATCCTTGTAAGTCCGCATCATTTCTTCAAGATACAACTCCATTTGTTCGGCCTTGCGGCGGGCCTCCTTCATACAGCGCTGAACAATCTGAGCGACACGGTCCTGCGGATGGAACTTCTTAGGATCACTAAGGTTGCCGCTGTCTAGAGACATTTGGATATTTCGAATGTTATCAATGTACTTCTTCGCGTCAGTCTGTAATTGCTCAACGTTGATCTTCTGCGCTGCGATGACATCCTGGATATCAACAGCAAATCCTTCCCATTCAGGGTACTGATTCCGGACAATACGCTCAACGAGATCCGCGAGTGTCGACTCATTCTTGTCATCCTTGACCATGGCTAGGCGAGCAAGAGAGCTAAGTTTGAAGCCACGAGCCTGCTTATTAGCATCGTTCATGTAGTTGCCAATGTCTAGAATGAGACCAAGAACATTCATCAAAGACACCGAGTCACGCAGAGACTCGGACACTGCGACGACTTGATGCATCTTCTCAGAGATCTCATCATAATCTGCTTCAAAACTTCTGGTGAGGGCCAACGCCCGCATTCTGCTCTTCCAATAATGATGTAATTCAAAAGCAGTATAAAGATAAATTTGGTCCTGTCTGGTAAGCTCGGTAGGATCTTGTTCTCGGGTTTCCTTATTAGCCTGCGGACCGGTCCAATCCTTGCTGTATGGCGCCATCAGTTTTGAAGTGTTGTCGGGGATGTTGCAGAGATCATCTTTCTGCTGGAAATCCATGACAACACTGTTATCAAGTATATCCTTATCACAGTGTATGATCATTTGCACTATCTTCTCAACAGAATGTTGAGAAAACTTAGCGAACGCGATTTCTGCCTTCGTGTTAATTCTGAAGCGTCAAAAGAGTGATCAGTTGTAGCTTACCGTAAGCTTTTCGAAGATCCGAAGAAATGATCTGTTTCTTGTCATCCTTCTTAGAGTTTCCACCACCAATTTTCTTGATCTCCTTGGCTAGGAATAGTTTCTCCACTTCGTCTAAAATACCCTTTTTACTTAGTTCGATGTATTTCTCCTCTCTGGCTTCTGCAGAGGGAGTATGAGCTGCCCAATGACTCGTCTCTGGAGCATCCACCTTCTCCCAATGGAGAGCTTTCAGCTTCTTCTTGGGCCTAACTACGGGGAGACCGATACCAGCGAGTGTTGGCGCAAAATTATTTTGAGCAGATAAGAAGTGGCCAGATATACCACCAGGCATCGGTGGCGGTGGCGGTGGAGGCATTCCCCCAAAAGCACCAGGCATTGGCGGCGGCGGAGGCGGCGGAGGTACTCCTCCCAGAGCGCCGGGCATTGGAGGGGGTGGTGGTGGAGGGGGAGGACCACCGGACATACCGGGAAATGGGGGCGGGGGAGGCGGAGGTGGAGGTGGAGCGGCACCAGGGAGTTGTCCGGGCAAAGGCGGAGGCGGCGGGGGCGGTGGAGGCGGGGCAGCTCCAGGTAAGTGCCCTGGCATAGGGGGGGGAGGAGGTGGTGGTGGGGCGCCCGTGTCGTCAATCAAGATTTTCGGTGTTTCACTGTCACTCGGGGTAATCGGCGACTGTGATTCGAGGCTTGGGTGTGAAGGCCCGGTCGTGGTGCCGTCACCATCTTCAGAATCAGTTCCATCCTCTTTCTTGCCCTTCGCCCGAATCTCATCCATGAGATTGCTCGCCTGCTTAGGGTCCATGACAGGTCTTCTGATCTCAACGACTCTAGGTTTCTCGTAAATGGTCTCATCGTCGCCATCCATATCATCTTCTAGGCGTTCGCTATCAGTGGCTGACTCAGCCTGAGCGCGAAGAGGTTTTCTAGGGATCTTTGTATTCCGCCTAACGGACCCAAGCATTCCGCTAGATATGCCAGGAGGTGGAAGGCCAGCCCCTTCGGGGGCATCAGGGTAAGATTGGTCAAAACCCTCCATTTCCTCGCGAAGGGCACGGAGCCGGTCGGAAGGACCGACAGCATCGCCCCAGACACGACCTTCAAGCTTGTACTGTGTTTTTTGCCGCTCTAGTTGCATCGCAAGTCGGTCCATTAGTCTTTCGCGATCTAGGATGCCTTGCATACGAGCAGGATCCTCATCGCTCGCCTTGTCACTAATGACACCCTTTGCGGCCTGTGACGCGGCCACATCTTGCGCATCTCTCAACATTAAGTATAGTTCGCGTGTCTCTAGCTCATAACGTTGGGCCTCCTTCGTGCGGACTGTCTGCATATTCTCAACCTCTGCTTTAAGCCCATCAGCTTGTCGCCTCTGAGCTTCGATGAAGCGAGACTGCTCATCCAACTGTCTCTGTAACTTGGCTACCAAACCGTCAGCACCAAGCTCAACTCTAGCTTTCATCTCATCCCGTTCAGCCATAGCAGCCTCCGCAATCTGGCGGGCCTCAAGGGCCTCATCTTGAGCTTGACGGGCTTCGGAGTCGGTGTGCAGTTTGTCCAAAAGGTTCTGCACTGTAAAATTAAGGCTCTGCTTGAGATCTAAATTGGGGAGTCGCCGATCCATAGCAACATAGCTGAGCATCGCGTCGACAAGCTGAAACATGCGTAACCGCTCCTCTCCGTCATTCTCGCGGATGAGAAGAAGATGCTGAAGAGCAGACACGAAGTAGTCTTGAGTCTTGGTGCCCTGTAAGCGTTGTTGAATAGCATCCACAATCTGAGCAGGATCATTCAAGTCCTTAACCTCCCCTTCAATACTATCCTTTATGCTACTGTTCTCCCGCTCGAGCATATCCTCATAATCAATAGCCTCATTGGTGCGGAACCGGTCGATTTGCTTGTCTATCAGGTCATATTGAAATGCCTCCATTTTGGTGAGGATCCTTTTGATTCCGCAGGCACCAAATTGGGCCCTGATATGCATGCGTAGCTGCAAGTCTCCTTCCGGCGCGTCGATGATCATGTTCACTAGGATGAGAGTTGCCACGGCGTATTCCATGAGGAGGTTTTCCATGCCAATGCCTCCCGTTCGAACCTCATCGCTCGCGCCGACTAGACTGCCCATCTTCCCTCGACCATCCACGGTGACTTCCACCAACCGCATCCACGAGTCAAATCTACCATTCTCATTTTGCTGTGTTTTGACATAGTCCATGGCCTGGATGACCTTGAGATGGCCATTGCCATCCTCCCAGTGGCAAAGGAAAGTTAGAACATCGCTGACAAGTTTCCTCGTTGTGAGCCTTGGCGAAATGAGTGACGTTGCAAGGGCCACGACCACTTGTTGGTGAGCAAGGGCATCGTCAGCGCCGTACTTATTGTTAAGTAGAGCCTTCAAACACTTTATAATATCATACTCCTTATCGAGGTTCTTGTCACTCGATTTAGAGTCTGCGGGAGCGGCCGGCCCTACTGCAGTTTTCCGGTTTATCTTAAGCAGAACATTGGTGAGAGCCACCTGCCCTTGACATTCGATGAAGCGCTTCACCCAACCGATCTGTTGTGTCCTAAGATTGACCTCGAGACTCCCTAGGCCTTTCGAGTCCAAGCTATTCTCCATAACTTTCCGAACATACCATTCAGGAGAACCCTCCTCGTCAGAGTTAGTAGTAATATCGACATTCGAGTACTGGCCAGTTCGAGCGGTCTGCCTCCGTTTTTGGTCCCCCTGCCGCTCGGTTAATCGATCTTGATAAATTAGTGTCCATTTTTTGGAAGACGGATATGCCTGCATTTGCCGTCGTGCCTGTTCCGGTAGGTTGTGCCATCCGCGCTTTTGCATAAGTTCGAAAAACATCTGTTCAGTCACTCGATCATCATCGGGTCGTTCGAGGGAGAGGCCGTCCGACCCGCTGGACTGTTGCTGCGCCGGGGAGCCAGGGAATTTGGTTAGTCGGTGTGAGTCTCTACTGGAGGTAATCGAACTCTGGGAGGTTGCACTGGGAAGTGCTGTTCTGGATGAGCGTTTGTTGGATGTAGAGTCTGGAGGTTGGCCTTTACCTGAGAAAATGCTAGACTGGTCACTTTGCCGTGAAGACCGGCTAACGCCTGGCTGACCCCAGCCAGGTAGAGAGTCCCATCGTTCGTTGAATCCAGGGCCACTGCCTGCGCTGCTCCTAGGAACTTGGACGGGTGGCTGCGGTCCCCATTGCTGGAACTGTGTTTGGCGACCCGTAGATGCCATGGTAATATTCGAAGAGCCAGGAGGTGGGCGCTGAGCGGAAATGTGGGAACCGGCTGCAGCAGCAAAACCGTTCGTATCAACGGAAGGATACTGGTGGTAGTCACTCGTGGCTTTGTTTAGTTGGTGAGGTAAAGGATCGCGCCGAACAGGCACCTGGTCAGCCCGAGGGAGATAGTCAACGGGTGCCAGGCCTCGCTCGTTGCTGTACGGAATAGCGGTTATCACTCCTGCAGAGTTGTTCACACCAGCTTCCGGGGAACTAGGTCGATCGATTGATGCAATGGACGACTCCCGGGTGTGTCGAGAAGAACGCGAAGGGGGTTCGTAGTCCGGGGCTAAGAACCGACTCTCCTCGCCACCCGCATACCGCTTTTCGCTCTTATATTTGCTTCGAGAGAAGAATCCCTTGCCGCCTGAAGATTGCCTGGATTTGTCGGCTGAAGACATATCTGCGCTGGGTCGGAGGGCGCAAAAACGCCGATGTCCCGATGCCCTTCAAACGGCGACTTTACCCGGGAGAAAGCGTTCAATGCGAGTCGATGTTCGAAAGCGCGGGATAGAAATCGGTGCGAGGTGCTGTAACGTCGCAAGCGGATCGTCGTCAATGTACTGGAGGTTGCGGTCGCAAACCGTATAGCATCATGATCCCGTACACAGTAGGCAACGGTCCGGGAGGGGCAGTACAAGTGCGTTCGAAGAGGCGGGCTGGAACGAGGATCTGCATAAACCGACTAGGCATCAGCATGGAGTCGGACGATGAAGCGACAATCAGGGATCGATGATGAAGGTGTGCTGGTGCTGGTGCGGCAGCTTGAGGGGAGTCGCCTGGCCGACCCTTCTCGGAAACAGCCCCAGGATGAGAGACCGGGGCACTGGTGGTGGTATTTTAATAATAAGAGTTCCAGGTAGACATACTTGTACATGTAGAATACCTAGACGCCGGGGGAGAGAACTGGAAGTATGTACCAGGACAGACAGAAGGACTGGACAAAGTGAGGCTATATCAAGCGGGAGAGAGACTTGCAACGCTGACGTCGTTCAAAGGAGATAAACTGGTGGCATTGAACGACGAGCCTACTGCGCAGGGAAAGGAAGGGAGTGATTACATGCGATAAGCCAGATGTTATATTGGAGTACATAGAATCAATTGTGTAGAGGAGTTGCTCAAAGGATGCCTCCAGATGCCGTGTAACAATAAATCGAAGCGGTTGCTGCAATGGGGTTTGGAGGTACCTTACAGCTGAGGAGGTAAAGGTAGAGGTAGGTATGCGCCCAGGTAGATAGCGGATGCGTCAGTGGCTCTTCGCACTGATATTGGTCACTAAGGTGGCGTACGCTAGACATACCGGCGCCATACAGCACTGTTGTCGTAATGTAGCGCTCACCGATACAACCAATGAGAGCCCTGAAACGCAGAAAATGCAATACTGTACAGAATAGACTACCTGAGGTGAAGTCCAGTTTAAGTGCGTGTGGACCACACTTTATTAATCCAAATCTGGGATTTAGAGAGATATTTCTCAAGTACCTACCTGGGGTGGTAACAACCACTTTTTAGCCCCATGTGCGATCCAGGGGCTAGACTAACTCCTATCCAAATCTCCCCATCCATCTACACGAATCTACAGTATTCCAAAGTAGATTTGGTGTTAGCAGCTGTCACTAGTACGCCGATCTTCTCTAACGTAGAGACCTAATTACTTCTTCCTCACTTTCTAAAGCAGTACCAAATCTCACAATATCTTGCTCCAAGAAGAGGTATGCTAGGTACTGGTAGCATGGACATTCATCATGCGTTTGCCCATGGCATGTATCCGCTGACGTGGCATGGATAGAGGTGGTGTTGAACGAGCCTGAAACGTTAAATGGGACATGAAATAGCCCCTTGGCCGTTGACATGTAGGATTGGGGGACGGAGGAAGGGACTGGCGAGGAAGACTCATTATACCAGTGCGATTGGCCTATTATCATCTAAGGAATGGTACCTGTCAATCTAAAAGGTCATTTAACGTAGTCGTGTGGATGAGGATGCTCAACACACCCGTGGACTTACCTTACCTACCTACTGATGTATAGAGCGTGCACAGGTAATCTACAAGCCAAGATGATGCCCCGTTCTATCGCATTTCCTAGCTTGCTAGGATGAAGACCTTTAGAAAAGGATAACGAAATGATTTTATTCATTACATATCAATTCGACAACATCACTACCTATCGAGGTTTAAAAAAAAAAATGCGACGCTATTAAGACTACCGAACACATCTGGTTTAGTCTTATTAAGTTCAACGTTTTGCTTGTGGGATTTCTGACACAAAGCGCTTTTAGATAGAGAATTCGTTGACAATACCCATGGATACTTTAAACCATATGTACCTGTTCATTATATACCTCTTAAAATAATAGTGCAGTAACTAGGTACATACATCAAACCCATCCCGATACATGATACATACTTAGATAATCTATAAAAGTACTTACCTAGTAGGTAACTTCGTGAGACACAATATCAACTACTATAGCACCCGTACTTGTAATCTTCCATTTAATTTTTAGAGAAAGGAAACATAGGGAGAAATTAGGGGAAGCATCAAGATATGCATTTTATAATTATGTAGATAGTAGGTAGCTTCGCCTGCCTGGATAGGTAGGTAGCGTACCTAATTAGGTATAGCTGGCTACCTAATTAAAGAATGAGGCGCTTACTGACCTTATTGCTTATGTACGTACTTCCATCTATCCTTTTAGTCATTTGTCCCAGTACTCTGTAATGATAGCTTTGCGCGCGGCCGTGTGTAAAGCCTTGCACTCTTACGGCACTCAATCCTTTTGTTTCCTTTTAAAGCGAGGTGCGCAAAAGTTATTTGACTACAATTCCTTCTAACTGACTCCTTAGAGTTGATAACACGCTAATTGCATACCCTCTAGCTAGCTGCCTAGCGTCGTCGTCATCGTCATCGTTGTCAGACATTCCGCCCTGTGCACGTTGTCGCAAACCCGAGTTTCCAACTACTCACTGAGTACCTATCAAGATCTAAGCATATGACGATTTCCCATCGTTGATCTCGCCGCCCTGCGAAGACTATAATTGGGCTATCTCCTTTTCAGAATTGCAATGGGCACCATGCTCTCGGTCATCAAGGTAGCGCTGCCTCCCAAGATCTCCAAAGATATACCTACCAGGACATCCGCTAAATCATGTAGACCCTACTTGTCCCAGCTCTCATCTCCCTAGTTCTCTTCCTCCTCTCAACATACGTTATCCTTCCCGTATGGCGGTACTACCGAAACCGATATAGCCAGTACCTACCGCTCGACACCATCTCGACACAAACAACCTCATTACGCATACGAATCCAAGATGCAATAGCGCGATGGATATCCTCGTCTTCGCGGTGGAGACTACGCGCCAGAGACCGCGGGACCGTCGCTGATGATAATGAGTCGGACTTGGGCTTTAGTTCAGAAGAGGGAGAAGAGCTGAACGAGGTGGATGAGGACCGCCGACATGCGCTTTCGCTAGATACGCACCACCAACACACCGACAGCGACAGGCGGCTGAGTAGAGAGTAAGCACGCCCATTTCCGTGTGCCGGCACGACTGATGGCAGGGGTGGACTTTCGCGTTGCTCGACTGACCGCGTCTGTGAAGCCTAGAGGAGGGATTTCGAGATGACAGTGATGACGATGACAGGCATGGCCGGGATAGACGGTAACAGAGAGAGCGTGGTCCTTTTACAGCCGGCGTGCTTTGTACATTATATTCACCGTTCACCACGGCTTGACATGGTTGGTGGTTCCCGTATTGCCAAATCATTTTGGCCATACTATGCAGTACTTACAAGTATACCTTGCAAGCCACGGTAATGCAACAGAGTCTTGGCATCTGGCTGCCTATGACACAAAGTCGCCTTTTCCATCATCTTGCGACACACCGCTTTAGGTATTTTTGGTTGGTCTTTGATCTCCACCGCTAGGCACTTCGCACATTATCAGCCTATAAAGTCTACCTTGTTCGAAATGCCCTTCGAGCTTCCTTGCCAACATCACTCCACTATCCAAAGTAGCTAACTAGCCTAGTCTACTCGATATATTTGGATAAGCAGGCCTACTGCTAGGTCCCCTCCCTTCTCCTCCCCTCTTTCTCTTACGCGCTTCTAGCGCCAGTCTGCTATCAGTGCAGGATCGTAGGAGTGTTCATTCGACTTCAAAATCCCAGGGATTTTATAAGTCTCTAGCTCCGTACTAGGGAGGGAAGAGGTGTCACGGTAGAGATAGTGACTTTCACATGACCGATATCTTTCCTATTCATCTAGGCTTTCTAGAAATCCGAAATCTTCGCTTCCCTTGCAATTTGACGCAAGTTCCGTTTCAAGCATACTAGTAATATGCAATAAGTATGCGAGGATACGTTACATCAAAGGTACCTACATGTTGGCTTTGCCTACCTTAGGTAATCTAGGTACCTAAGCGTTTAGGTCAATTCAACATGAGCATTTGTCCGTTTGTTACGGGTATGCGAATTTCCATTTGACGAGAATACCTACATAATTAATTTATCTAGATGTCTAGATGCGGGTAGCCAAACCAGATAAGATGCAGGGTGTCGAACCACACCTATCTCTCTAGGTAACTCGTGCACGTGGTCCATAAGCACATTCCAGCCTTATCTTGCAGGACCTGCCAACTCGACGAATCCGGAACTCGTTAATAGGATAAGCCATGCAGACCAGTACAGATCAATACAGTCCGACGCACCACATGATGCCCATCTCTGGCCCCTACTTGGCCCCTACTTGGACTGGCGAAGGATGGCAGTTGACCAGCCCATAACCCGATGACCAACTGCATCCCCCCATTCAGCCCATTAAGTAACCATACCTATCTGCCTACGCATAATCTCGACGATTGTGGATACCTAGGTAAGTTAATACCTGTAGGGACTACACCATGTACCTACCTATGTAAATATAGGACCTACTTACAGAACGTACAAGTACCTAAGGTAGGTACCTACCGTACCGCATACATACAACCTTCGTCCCTCGCTTCCCATTTAGAGTTGTTCGAGCTTTGCTTTCTCCAGCCAGTAGTAAAAGAATTAGGTTTCATATTAGACAGGTTTCAGAGCCACAAAGGTCTCCATTTTTGAAGAGGTCGCCTAGAGCAAACGGCCAAATGCCACAGGCCACCACAGACCACAAACTGCACACCCCCAACCCTTAGATACCTACTTACCCATTCATTCACCTCTTAGATAAGTAGGAGGGTAGGTAATGAGCATGCAACCATGCAACCGGGGAGAAATGTCCCTCTCTGAAGCCTGATCGAGCAACCGAGTCAGTGGCTATTGTTCCCAACCCGGCCGGCTGTGGCTACGTCTTTATGATTCTTCTACCTTGACTCAACAAGCTCCTCCTATCGACCTGGGCAGCTAGTAATCAATCTACCTATTGTCATCATCACTCATCATCACTACCTAGCTAGCTCCTCACTGCGCGCCAGATAGCTTCGACGGCAATTTATTGACCACGGACAAAGACGGGTATCACTTCCCCATCCTCTTTTCTCTCTACCGTCGTCGTCGCCAGCTAGCCAGCCAGCCCGTCCGCAAGCCCGCCTGCGTTCGGCCTTATGATTGTGTACGGCCCAGTTATTCCACCACTCACCCACCATCTTGTGCGAAGCTGAGCAAGCTTGGTTGTCGCATCAACAAACCTCTCTCTCCTCCCTTGCGAGAAGAAGCCTAGTACAGCACCCATTGTGTGTCTAAGCATCGCATGAATTGGCCTCGACTCTTTGTTAGCGCCGAAGTTCACATCCTAGACACAACACGCCTACTACGCCCCTTAGACATTACACATTACACATTACACACTACCCACTACCTACACAATACACACACACTACACACTACGCAGTACGCAGTACGCAGTACGCAGTACGCAGTACACATTACTGCTTTGCATTGCACCGGAAGCAGAGCAGGGTAGACTACCTAGAGCCTCACGCATCACATCCCAAACACCCCCGCAGCTCTCCACAACTCCCCAACATTTAGTCCATCTCGTATTCCATCATAGTCGCCAGCCCAACCATGCCGAGAGTCCAGTTCCCGCATGTGAAGCTAGGCTTCCTCAAGAAGCTACTGCCCAAGAGATCCGAACTAGAGGCAGTACCAGAATCTCCCACGGAGGTCGACGCCGGCCAGGAACAAGACGAGAAGAAAGCAGCGCTCCAAGATGTCCCTCTCGAAGAATGCCCCATCTGCCACGACGCCGTTGGTGTCCGTAACCCCGAGGGCGTCTTGGAATCGTGGGTGCATTTACACTGTAAACACAAATTCGGGACTCAATGCATCCAAACATGGCTCGAGGAGTCGGCCGAGCGCGATCCCCATTCCATCCCGAGCTGTCCCATCTGTCGCACCGCCGCCAAGCACCCCTGCGGACACCCGGTCGTCATGCCTGCACACCGGCTTTCCCCATTCACAATGTGGGCACTAACGCCGTCGTCGCCGCCGCCGCCTCCACCTCCACGTTCACACCATCTTGAAGGCCGCAGACCCCGCCGTCGTCTCTCGAGGCGCTGGGGACATCCTCACCGTCCCCTACCACCGCGACCCATCCGCGCCCAGGTGCAAACCGTAGGCGCATGCAGTACCTGCGCAGCTACAGCAGCAGCGCACGAGAAGAGGATGAAGGAAATCACCACCCCCGGTGTCGAGACGGACGGAATCACCTTCGGCGGACGCAGCGGCAACGACAGACGGAGTGGCATAAAGTCGATGCTCCTGCAAACTAGCCTTAGACGACTGAGTAGCTCCGCTCTAGAACCCGCTCCAGAGCCCGCGCGCAGCGACAGCTATCAAGCCTTCATCGAGATCCTCAACGAACACTCCCCACCCATCACGCCAGCACCCGTCGCTCGTCAAGAATTAGCGAACCTATGTGGAACCGAAGTGACAGTTGCGAGGAGTCCTACTCCTGTTCCCACGACGAATCGAGTTCTGAGTTTCTAGAAAGCAAAGCACTTTATTCAATTACGAACTACGGCGTTCTATTTTCAGGAAAGCGTTGTAACATGGACTCTTGAGAGAATCACGGGCCAGAACATAGGCCGTAGGTAGCACGCCTACGTAGATTCGGAGACATGCAGGTGGGATATGATGCGACACGATGTCTAGCCATGGGATTTGGGAGTCCAGGCCACAGAATGGCAGGACGAGGGCAGAATTGCAAACTACGGTTTGTATGCGAAATTCTATCTTCATTGGTTTCTTCAAACTTTGTCAGAGGTTTAGAATACCTATATTGGGCTCTAGGAGACAATAGCGCCCGAAAAGGTATTGCGAACTCTATTGCGAACTCCTCCACGGATATTCTTCTTACGGTTAGGTTTTAGCTAGGCCTTCTTTCGCTTTATGCCGGGCCATGACACTGCTCTCTCTCTATATAGGTCGGCGGTTGGGTACATGTAGGTAGGGAGGGACGGCGGGGTTGTCGGGACCCTATTTCGGAGTTGATGACGGGATGGCGGGGTATCTACGCCCTACGCATAGAGGTTAGGCGCTCGAGTGTAGCTAGTTAGGCACTAGCAGGGGTGGCTCTGGCCAAGTTACCACTTGATGGGGAGCGATCACAAGCCTGGTTTCCAGCATTAATGTAACTCCCCGCACTATTTATAGAGCTAAGAGCGAGATAAGCTCCTTAGCATTTAGAGCATCTTCACTGCAGTGACGCTGGAAAAGGGACTAACATACTACCTAGGTATGTTAAGTACCTACCTACCTACCTACCTACCTACCTAGGTACTCTACTTAATAATCTAAGGTATAAACATACGTTGCGCTTTCGTCGCATCATTCCCAACTTCCTACGTATGTCTCCTGTGCACGGTGAACCTACCTAGTGATAGCACTCTTCGCAGCATAGGTGCCTTCCTAGGTACCTAGTTAGGGATCAAACAACCAAACATGAGGTTCAAGGCGAATCTTAGAAATATCCGCACGTTCTCGAGTGCGTGCGTTCTACCCTCCAAGTCACCACGACGATAACTGACACGCAGCTCAACAGAGCTCGTCGCCGCCCTCTCGTCCCTCGAGAAAATCGCCTGGTTGCGCCTCGACGATGAAACCGTCCGCTTCACCGTGATCCCCGACACGGGATCCCAAGTCTGGGCGTCAGTAAACCCGGTCCGCATACGATAGATATCCTACTGACCTGTGCATCTGGACGCAGCTCCTTGCCAATCGACTTCATCCTAGACAATTGGACCATTCAGTCCGCCGAACCCAACAACACGATCAACCTCGAGCTCGCCCTGGTACCGCTCCAGCGAGCCCTCAAATCCGCCACCAATGCGGTGTCCGCGTCCCTCCGCCTGACCAAGAAAGACGGCATGCCCATCCTCTCCATGACCATCACCACGTCGACGGCGCCCGCGAACGCGCCTCAAGGCGTCGCCCGCTTCAACATGAACCCCGTCAACCGCGCCTCCTCCTCCTCCTCCTCCTCGGGACACGACGCGCGCCGCGAGGACGAGGACGACGGCATCTTCGCGGCCGAGTCCCTCGAGACGAACCTGCAGCGCGAGCGCGAGAAGATCATCACGCAGAACATGCCCGTGCGCGTGCTGCACCCGGAGACGGTGGAGACGATCATGCAGCCCAAGGTGCGCGAGCCCGACGTGCACATCCAGCTGCCGCCGCTGCTGCAGCTCAAGGCCGTGTCGGACCGCTTCACCAAGCTCGCCGTGGCGTCGCGGGCCTCCTCCCACTCCTCCCACTCCAACTCTAACCCTTCCTCCTCGTCAGCGTCAGCGGCAGCGAACCCGAAACTCGAGCTCGGCGCCAACATGCACGGCGACCTGCGCCTCCGCCTCGACACCGACACGCTCGACGTCGAGTCGCGGTGGGGCGGGCTCGAGAACCCGCAGCTCGACCCGGGCCAGCTGACGTGCGCGCTCGAGGACCACCCCAGCACGCGCTTCCGCGCCGCCGGGCCCGACCGGTGGGCCACGGTGCGCGTCGACGGGCGGGACTGGAGCAAGGTGCTCAGCGTCGGGCGCCTCGACGGGCGCGTCATCGCGTGCTTTGCCGACGACCACGCGCTGATCCTGTACGTGTACGTGTCGCATACCGACGGCACGCACACGGATGACTCTGTTGTTACTGTGAGCTTCCCTTCCCTGCCACTTTGGAACAGAGGCCTTTATTTCCCTTCTTGTCTGAATCCCAGCTGATTATCTGTAGTATTATGTGTCATCGTATAGTTTATAAGGGCTTCTATCTATGAGCTTGGAGCCGGTATCTGGGGTTAGATATGCTGCTATTGAAGTCGTGTCGGGAGGATTGGAGGCGACACACTGTTATGAAGTTAGGAGTTACGGGCGCATGAACATATGATCGCATATTAGCTGCACAAAACTGGCATGGAAAATTTTGCTGTGTACACTACTTTAGACAACGGGACGCAAGTCACCAAGCTATCCCATGTGAAATTACTTGTTTCGTTGGCGTATACTTCTGATTTAATAAATAGCTTGTGCAATAGAGGGAAAACAACGCCGTACGCGACAGCACGATTTATGAGCTTAGGTCTCTCCAGTTGGAAATTTTGGAAAGGCGTCACAAGCCGCAAACCACGAGCAAAAGCCAGGGAGTAAGGCTTGTATATTGCATCACCCAAGCCCTCCTGTCCTTGCGTTGCCACTCATCGCCACTTGGCTAGAAGTTCGTGTCTAGATACTAGGTCGTGCCGAAGTGTCACTGGGCAACGAGGGTCGGCTGATGAGTTGTGTGAGGCAAATGTTTAGAGTCTCGCAAATAATCGCTTGCTAGGACGATTTCTTTGTTTTCATCGTATTCATATTCGCTATTCTTATTCGCCCACAGTTCTTATTGAGCCCTAAACCCGGATCTATATGTGCCACGAAGGTTGCTAATATGTGGATTTTCCAGTCTTATGATGAATAGGTTAAGCAACATAATGTTGAACCGAATACAGGTATTCTATGACTAAATTTCCTGGTGAAGACCCCACTTGCAAGTTTGTAGTACGATGTACCCATTTCCCATTTTGAAGGCATACTTTTCTCATCGTTTTTGAGCGATGCTATCTTGAACTTTTCTAATGTTTCACAGGCCACTATGCTTGTCACAGTAGGAATGGTATGCCATACTGGCGGTGAGTATAGTGCAGCTCATCTCGCTAGTCTAAGGTTCAGCTATAGTGTGCTTAACCACCGGAACTCGCTTTGCCCCTCAGCCTCAAACAGCGCCGCCCACGTCGTTGTTCATTCCTTCCTTCGCACTACGGTGCGACTTGTCGTGTAAGACAGCATGAGTGGGCGATCGCGGAGCCGCAAGTTTCAACGTATTTGTACTCGCTTTGTGTTTCTAGAGGTAGGCTGTCATGTGCCCTGATACATACTACCAAGCAGTCAAGCGGGCAGATGACATAATACTATTGTCGTTCACACCGTCAATCCACGAGTACATACTTGAACACAAATAATATAATAAGCTAAATCAGCTTGGATTGGTTACAATGCAGTGGCAAAAATGCGTAGTGAGTAGGAAAGCGCTCAATTAAAGCTATAGTAATACCGAGTGCGACCAACTCATACTTCAAGTTCATACTTCAAATTAGGAAGTTACAGGGTAAGTGGAGATAAATAGGGGTAGTCACGTGAGCGTAGCTCTTGCTTCAAGGTCTCTCCAATCTCCTTGCCTTGCTACATTGTCTGGCTTCACGCGATTTGCCTCTTGCCTCGCCTGGCCTTCACTCGCCCGCACTGCTCGTCCTTGCCGATATATAATGTACCTCGAAGTAAATTCCTCTACCTGCTTCTGCGCATGGCATCTAGTCATCGTATAGGCTCTTATAAACTTTTTTTTTGGGCGGGATGTCAACTGTAAGGTTTTAAGTTAGTGATTATTACCTTAGTTCTTGAACATTATTCAGTTTGTTAGAAATGACAGGAGAAATTAGGTTTTAAGTTTGGGTGAGGAAGGAGCTTTTGAACTCTGAAATTACTCACTCGGCTCGCTGCGTGGCACATCTGTGCTTCCACCATATCCTCCATCTGGGGTTTGCCTTGGCCGGCGGGTGTTGCTATCGCCGGCTTGACGAGTGGGCTGACTGGCCGTGTGAGTCTTGTCTTTGGGGGGATAATTGCCCTGTTGGGCTGGGACGTCCTGTTTGTGGGCTGAAGAGTTGCCCTGGCCAGTTGAGGGACCCTCTTGGGGGGGCGACGTCATGTTTGTGGCTTTATTACTGCCTTTGTCGGTTTTTACAGCATTAAATATCTTCGTGAGTAGAGACATTTCCGCTAGATGATCTGTATCCGTTGGCTATCGTGTCGCTGTGTGTTTGTGGTTCTGAAGTGGTCACGATGTGGAGAATATTTTGCGGTGTGCAAGGATTGCGCGTGAAATGAGTAGAAGATTAGAAGAAGAAAGCTCAAGGGATAAAGGAAATATTTGACAAATTGCCTGATGTTCCCATAGAATATTTCAACTTGTTGTACGTTGCTTCTGTGTGACTTGGTGAAATGAACATTGAATTCATGAGTCACTCAGTAACACAGGTCGTGTTTTCATGGGAAGTACCGTTTCTAATATACTACCTCCTTGCTTTGTATTTCTGGAAAAAAAGGTTCCTCCGCACCATGTAGTGAATAGGTTGTCATATACTACTTGTTATTAAATTTAAGTCGAAACTGTATTGTGGTGGACTACTAAGTATAATATAGGGTTAAGTTCTAATCAAGAACTCTCATCTTGAAACTTACGCATCAGTTCACTCCGTACTTCCCACAATTGTATGAAGCAAGCTGGGGCCACCTGGTTTTGGGTTGGTCTTGTTAGACGAGATGGCATGGTCACCAGGTACTTTTACTATAGCAACTTTGGAAGAAATTATTGATTGGGAGCTTGCCAAGTTATACCTCCCCTTTTTGTAGAGAAACCATCGAGTATGGTCACATCGGTTAGCTATCAACGTAGGTACTTATACTATTGTAGACTTAATGATTATTGTCTAAGTTGTATTGATTAAAATCATTTCTTCAGGGAAGCGGCGAAGTACTCTAGTAAATCAACCGAACCGTTTTTAGCACTTAAGAATGTCCTGTCACTACCTAGTCACATGATGGTAGAATACTTGGGCAGTAGACCTGATGCAAACCGAAATAACGTATTGTATTTCCTATCTTACTTTCTATACAACTTACTTAATTTCAGGTAATGATCCAGGAAGCGAGCTGAGAACCAAGTCAACACAACGGCTTCCGAAGCCTGAGGCTTTTACGCCTCTTTCTACTCTGTTAGATGCAAGCAATGTTAGCCAATATGGGTTGCATATGCTCATTGATTTCTGGAGAAGTTTCATGTAGCTGACCAGGTCTACCATGCCAATTTAAGCATTCTGAGGAGTTACAAACTCCCTACGAATGGACCAACTCACACCACTTAGACCTGCTACAACCTTGCATGGCCCTAGTGAGAGTGACGGTCCAGGCTACGCAGACATGATTTTGAGTTTTAACGGATTTGCTCTTCGATATTACTGCAATCAAGATGTTAGGCTTAGCGAGTATGCCGCTATAATCCCACATCGAGGCCGTATACACCCTCAGCTACTATCTACCTAAAATGATTCACTATGCAAACAGATACGCGTCTCGGTTCTTTCATGGATATTTGGGTTTTCGATTTTCGAAACAAGTAAGGATAAATCGTATGCTGTAGTAGGACTCGGGTTTTGTCCTCCATAGAACCTTGACAAAGAATGCAATATATTCCCCTGTATTTCGGGTCACAATATGTATATTAAATAGTTTTAACCGTCAAACTGTTGTTGACCGATTTCCGTCTTTCGGAGGTCGAGGTCACGAGTGAAAAAAGAACTTAGCAGTCCAAGGCCACTGAAGCCCGTCATGGCATAGAGTATTACCCTAATGGCACTTAGATATGCCTCACGAATTGCTAGTAGTGTCTCCTCAGGGAGATGTATACTTCTTAAAACCGGAATAAAGGCAATTGCCTCGTTTGGGCTTTGGAGGACGCTCAGAGCCTCGGGGAGTGACTCAATCTTGGCAATAGATTGAGAGAAAATGCTGGTAAAGAGAGTCGAGCATATTGCAAGTCCTACCAATCCTCCCAGAAGGCGGAATGTTAGAAGTATTCCTATTGCAAGGCTAGTGTCATCAACGTGTAATACACTTGCTTGGAGTGGAAGAACGAGAAGACGGAGCAAGGAGCCAATGCCTGCGCCCCAAATAATAGGCAATCCTCGTCGAAGATTAGCAGAAGAGTTTGCGTCTAATAAGACTAGAACACCCGTTCCAACTACTGTGAAGAGCCAAGACAGTCGAATGCTCCATCTATAACCGATATTAGCTACCCCGACGATGGCTACCCCGGCAACTGCGGATAGAACGCTAACAGCACTAGTAGGTAAGAGAGTAACTGCAGATTGAAGTACAGTCTCGAGCGCAACGGCCTGATACAGAAGCGGTAACCATTGGAGCAACGAATAGAGCGACATTCCGTGGAAGAAGACGCCTACCAGAGCCGAAACGGGAGTTCTAGAGTGAAAAATACGGTAGGGGATGACCGGCAGCGAGGGTCTACGTTCATATACGGCGAAGGCAATAAGTATACCAGCGCCGAGTAGCAGGGGAAGTAATGTGCGAAACGAATCCCAAGGGTATAGGTTGCCAGCCCAGCTTAGTGGGAGAATGAAGAGCACGGTACCAGCGGTGAAAAAGGACGTCCCAGTCCAATCCAGGCTCCTCAATTTTGAAGGAAGCGAAGTCTGAGGAGGTGCTCGAAGCCGGAGAAAAAACACTACTAGTGTCGAAGAGATAGCCAGCAAAGGGATATTTATCCAGCCGAGCCATCGCCAAGTTACGAGGCTACTGAAGAGTCCACCTGCTGTCGGACCCAGCACGCTGCCGACAGCAGTAGGTATCGCGACGAGGCCAAGGTATAGCGGCCTTTCTTGTAGGGTAGTCATGTCGGTAATGATAATCTCGCTCAAAACATCAAGACCACCACCACCTAGGCCTTGGAGAAGCCGGCCAGCAATGATACTTCCCATGTTTGGCGCAAGTGCAAAGGCAAGAGAGCCAGCCAGAAAGAAGAGATAGGCGACATAGAGAGGGGCTTTGCGACCGAATATGTCTGACAGCGCCGCGTACTATAACCGCTGGAGTCAGTAATTACCCTTTTGCGTAGTTCTACAACTCTCGAAACATGCTCCCGAAATATACCTCTGAGACATTTCGGGAGTTCTCAAGTTACTAGAAAGGGAAGAAAATGACTCACTAAAGGCTGGGTGATGACAACGCCCAGAAGGTATAATATACTAGCCCAAAATGACTCTAATGAGGTACCTTCGAGGTCAGCTGCAATCGCCTAGATAAATTTTTGATACGTATCGCAATTACGACGAGCCCTCTTGCTTGGATAACAAGTGATTGAGGGCTCAGAGCCACGATGACTTACAGGGGCAGCCACTGCCAATGTGGTCGCATCCAGAGCGTAAAGAAATAGATTAACGACAATTGCCAGGATGGACAATCGAAAGGCTATCGACTTTGGTGCCCGGGTACCCGAGTCTCGAGGTTCGGTCTCCGGGCTTGTTGGCTGCACATTGGATGGCGTGCCAGGGCCGGAAGCGTCTTGAGGCATTACAAGAAAAATTGGAATATTAAGTTCATCTTTTGACACAGTGGTTATTTTCTAACACCTCTATCGCACTCTTTTCCATAGTATTCGACTGGGTACGATTAAAATAATAGTGTAAGTAGGAAAATTCGACAAATAACCAACCAAGGAAAGTTTCGATTTATCCAGCAGGGGCAAAAGGGTTGTTGGTTGATGAAGGCAACGCGTCGCGGACTACATGCAACAACGCCGCATGGCTTCTCCCGCTACGCTACTTATAGCTGAATTAGCAATTACAACTCACCCCCCTGGAATATTGTGACGATCTGGCCGATTCGCGCTCTTCATCTGCATGTACTAGTAGAAAAAAGATATACCAGTGAATACGGCTTGAAAGAGCGTTCTTTTGATATGGTCGCCACGCGTAAAAAAACATGAGATCCTCGCTACCCATTCTAGACACAGTGTTGGTAAGCGTCTGAGTACCTCTGAGATAGGCTTTACCATCCCGAATCGAAATGGGAATTTCACCTGATCAAACTTCCATAACTTCTACTAAGTAATAGTATTACTGTAAATGCATTGCATTGCATTGCATTAAACCGAGAGTTACTGTTTTATTCTAAAACGGATTCGATGTTACCGAAATCTAGCGACTTCCTAGGAAGTCGCTCTACACCGCCGGAGCAAGAGGTGTTATGCTCGAGCTGGTACGATGGTACCTAAGGTAGGTGTTAGAAAATACCACTGCGCCAAAAGATTTGGCGTGACCGGTCAATTATTGGTATTTCTAACAGTAGGTAGGTAATAATCTACACAACGCGTTTTCACTTTGCCAGAAGAAGTTCTCACATCTCCAACTTTATTCCACCCCTCATTTTTTCATCTACAGTCAGTAAATATGTCCTTGCTTCTTCGACGACTATCTTGGCTTGGCCAAGCATGGAAACCTCTCAACTTTTCCAACTCCAACTTCAAGAAAATCCAGCTGGAAGAAAAGATAGAAGAGGAACTCTATCCAGACTTTGTTGCGTCGCGCTATTACCCTGTTCGCATCGGCGAGATTCTTAGAGATCGGTATCAAATCGTTGGTAAGCTAGGATTTGGAACGACTTCGACTGTCTGGCTAGCGCGCGACCTAGGGTAGGATATATTGTCCCGCTTGAAACATGATAATGCTCATATGCGTTAAAGGGGCCGTCGGCATGTCGCCCTGAAGCTTTTTGTGAACTCAGAGTCCATGGGCAAGCAACTGGATCACGAGCTCGCCATATACAAGCGCATTTCAACTTCTGCTACTAACCATCGCGGCCGTGGCGCTGTCAGGGAGCTTCTTGACTCTTTTGACGTTACTAGCCCAGACGGACAGCACCGGTGCTTAGTGCACCCCCCATTGTAGGAGAGCGTCTTGACTTTTCTTCATCGCAATCCAATGAGAAGACTACCCGCGCCAGTGCTTGCCTTCGTCCTTCATCGTCTCTTCCTTGCGCTTGATTTCCTTCATACAGAATGTCAGATCATTCATACAGGTGCGTGATTGGGTGCCGAGCTTGCATCAATCACAGAGATTGGCGCGCTAAGAAGATGTGATACATTAGATATCAAGGCCGATAACATTATGTTTGGCATTGACGATGATTCCGTTTTTACAGCATTCGAAAAGCAAGAGCTTCTTGACCCGTCTCCAAGAAAAGAGATAGACAATAATAGGCTCATCTATCTGTCACGGGAGCTTAGAATGCCAAAGAAATGGGGCGCACCCGTTCTCTGTGATTTTGGCTCCGCCGTTGCAGGAGACGAAGAACACTTTGAAGATGTGCAGCCAGATGTGTACCGGGCACCGGAAGTTATTCTAGAGGCGTCGTGGTCGTATCCGATCGACATGTAGAACGCTGGTTGCATGGTAATCAAAGCTTTCAGGCGGAGTTGAGGTCTTGAGGAATGAAAGCTGACTCGCCTCGGCACAATTTTCTAGGTATGGGACCTTTTTGAAGGCGGCCACTTGTTTACGGGACACGATCCAGAACATCAGGCGTATCGCAGTCGAGCACATCTCGCAGAAATCGCAGGATTGCTTGGGAAACCTCCACAAGAGCTCCTCGACTTGGGCAAGTCAAGTCACAAAATTTTCCACGACACAGGTAAGCCTAATGTTTTATTCTATTTCAGTTTGCTTTCTGTCGTATGCTAACAAAGCACCGCACAATCACAGGAGACTTCTATCCAGATATTCCACTTCCAGCTAGCGTACCGTTCGAACAGAGAGAAACTAATCTAGAGGGCGAAGATCAAGAACTATTCCTAGCTATGATGCGCAGAATACTACAATGGCAACCCGCGGACCGCTCTACGGCCAAGACAATCGCTGATGATAAGTGGATTCGGAGACACATGTAAAGAGTGTCAAGAATGGTACATCGTTATGCCGTTAATTATTTTAAGGTCTAAGTTCTCCAAGCTATTCGTAGGGGGTAAGTAAAGCTTAAAATACGGCGATAAAGGCTACAGAGCCATAGCACACGCTTTCGAACTGAGTTTTTAATATTGCGAAAATACGCCTCGCCGCGGGCCGCAGCTTGAAGTTCCTTTTGCAAGTCCTCCGATCTCCCGTACGCAAGCCGCAGTTTTCCTCGGAGCTCGATCGCAACCTAACTTCGGCTTCGAACTAGCACTTAAGGACGTGCAACTACTCGGAGAGGTAGTTATTTTAGACCTAAAGGTCGCCGATCCGCGAGATAAACCTTAGGGGTTCGAGGTGGACTAGGTTCTATTGGGGTGGTCAGAAAACCCATACGGACCAAATCTAGATCGGAGCGGCTCACGAAGGCACCCTAGCCCGAAGGGCCCTGGAGTGATTCCGGCACCCTCCGAACCGCTTCGAAAGTGACGCCTATATTGGCACACAGTTCTTTATACGCTCCGATAGAGTGGTCGCTGAGATTTTTGGAAAACAGATGCTGCGTTTCCGGTAGTATTTTCTATAAATAGGCATTATTGTGCGTTGTGACATGTCTATTGAAAAGGGACGGGCAATTTCGGAAGAGCCGGCGCTACTATCTGAGATCGATAACACCTCATACCACTTGCTTCTCGAGACTTAATGAAGTTCCTCGTTTCCCAGTGGAGGGATGCATCAGATCTCAGCCACTACACAAATTTAGCGCGGTAAGTCATAATGAAGCACGGTTCTATTCAACAACGTATTTCGGCTCTGATTTAGTTGCTGTAATATCGCACTTTTCACTTCCATCGCTATGGTCTAGCTGATTATCGCACTACGGACTCCCATCGCTAGCACTTGCAATGTGGCCGAAGACATGGAGCTTTTACGGTCATTTCGCTGTATGAGTCGCACCGTCACCGGCCTAAGGCAAGTTGACTCTCACTCAATTCTCTCTTCCCAACCACAACCCCAATCGATACGCGAGTTCAACTAGGTGACATATACACTCCATTAGTACTTACTGCAGGCTACTGTCTCGGGAATGATGAATTACTAATGAAACAGTGCAGGCCGTGATATTGAATTATTTTCTGTCCCAGCGTCAAGCACTATTCACTACGTATTAGTTCAAGACCTCAGTGGCCCAACATAGCTCATGAAAATCTTTCATTGTAATTTAATAGTATCAATTCGTAAAAAGAAGTGGAGGACTAACGGGGCAGCCTGGCTAACTAGTAATAACAATCTAATAATCTAATAAGGAGTATAGGTATAATAGAGAGATTAAGGAAAAATGAAAATTACAATTGGTATGACTGAAGCACTCACACCACCTCCATAGTGCACACCGCATCGACAGTTTAATGATGAACAACAACATTACTCATAAAAATGGCCGCACCTGTTCCTCATTCCACTCCCAAAAGTCCTTAGCGATACCACTACCACCCTCAGCCTGAGTTTTCGTAGCTTCTTTCAGATCTTTGCGAGGTCGCACTTCAAATCTTAGGGTTAGTTTATGCTTCACTTAGGCTAATAATAATGAATGTCTCTTGGAGGAATTAATCCTAGGGGGGTTGAGCGTGTGATGAGGGGTACTGGGAATTGCTTACTGAATCTGCCGAACGGCGCAACCCATGCCCCGGTCTTCTCCATCGTGACTTCCGGTGACAGCCCAGCGAACAGCTCCGTGTAAGCTCCGTTGATGGCGGGGTGAAGGATGAACCACTTCAGAAGCTTGCCCACGATGTAGGACTGATTTCGCCATAGCTCGGAGTCGAGATTGCCCGGATTCAGAGTGACGCTGAGCACTCCGTCGTCCTTGTAGCGCCGAGCAAATTCACTTCCCTGCAGAAAGTTCCCGGCTTTGCTGATGCCGTACTGCTGGAACCACCCTGCCTCTTTGTGATAGTCGAGGTTGTCAAGTGGGACGCCTCCTTTGGGCGTCATAGGGGCTTCTCCAGCTGATGAGCCAACCCAGACGACCCGGACGACGCCGGGGGCTTCCGTCTTTGCGGTGTTCACCAGGGCTGGAGTAAGAAGCTTCGTGAACATGAAGGTGCCGACGTTGTTTACGCCGAGTTGTAGCTCGTAGCCTTGAGCCGATTTTGCACCCTCTGGAGAAGGCTTCATGACACCGGCATTGTTGAACAAGACGTGCAGCTGTTGTTCTCGTTGCAGGAACTCTTGAGCCGAAGCTTTGATTGTGCTGAGGTCTGCTAGATCGAGTTTGATGAAGGCTAGTTCACCTCGAGAGTTTGGCACCGCCTTCTTAACATCATCTATTGCGGCTTTGCCTCTCGCTTCCGACCGCGCTGCAATGTATACTTTGGCATGTTTTGAATAGAGCATTCGAGCTAATTCTTTGCCCAGTCCAGTGTTTCCACCGGTAATCATGTATACCTGAATTCCCCATTAGCTATGTCCTTAGAGTTATAGGGCACCAAGATGGGTCATATCTACCTTTCCTTGCAGTTCCGGTAGATTTTCTTCAGTGAAGCTAGGCTTGGGTGGAAAGACTTGTGATAGTTGATCTATCATACTAGGACCAGATTCGCTAGACATAGTGGAAGAATTATGTATTCTCTGTAGATATGTGCTGAAGACAGAAATTTGATGTTGACTGTGAGGAGTTTGTGGAAGCTGTGGCGTGGGTTGTCTGATGTGTAATGTATGACCTGTTATCCGTTATCTGTGATGTGTGATCTAGAGGAATGAAGTGTTGCTGATAATGTACTTTCCATCTTTACTTTATAGTCGGGATGTATCACCTATAAATCATCAAAATCAAGCATCACTACCAAAAGAAAGAAACGGTCCAAAGACTCGCCGGTGGACGGCAATAGTCCAATCGTGGCAACTCGCCCAATCCGGAGACTGTAGTCACTAGTGTATGAACTAACCTCGCACCCGCATTTCACGATTTCAATCCGAAGGCGGGATAATTCAACATCCATGCACCGTCGGTGAAAATCGGCGTTAAAGGATTGGGTTGGTGTTACGCGATTGCGACCGGGAGGGTTTGGTGGCATAGCGTGGTCCCGATAGCACACGGAGAATACATATTCACGCTCGCATGTTCAGGTGGTCTGACTGTGCATATGCATATGAGGATTACCGCGGCTGTTTGAATGCGTGCAGTATGTAGAAACTCCCCAAGATTAGGATACTAAAATATAATTAGGGTTGCTAGTGTTCCAACCAGACATGATTTCATAGATGTGATTAGTGAGCCCCCAGGCAATTAGCCAATGAGGCACATCAAATGTTGTACAGAATATTGTGATTATCTTTCTTCCTCGGAGCTAGTGGGGTAGATAGTGAGGAAAATTCGGTCTCGCCCGATTCTAAATTTGGCTCCGTGCTCCAGGTTTTAAACAGGTAGGTACCGAGGTAGGTAGTGGGGCTTCACCAGCCACAGGTATGTGGCTGTAGCCACATTCAGAGGTTACAAGGATGAGCAGGCGAAATTTTCGAGACCACCTCCAAAATTGATATACATTCCTCGATTGTGAATTGTCTTTTGTTATTCTATCAAAAAGAAAAAAAATCGTGTTTTTAAGCTTGCCCTTTCGGTTCTTTAACTCGTGTTAATCCTAGAATTTCTGAATTAGGTTAAAATAAGATGCACACTCTCTTGACCGAACCAATGATCCACCGTAGTCACCCGAATCCCGCGATCACTTCGCTAGTAACTGTGATATGAAAGCGGCAGCCCTTACAAGAGCCTTGCTCACCATCGCTTTATATTCTGTGCGAGCTAGGACGAAAAAGCTGGCATGATTCTCAGAAACATCACAATGGACATAAACGCCGCGGTCGCCGGCCTCCTTCCATCTATATAACGCGCTTTCAACGCCGTTCTGGTCCCTTTCGTCTTCGGAGGGTTCGAAGCCGATCTTGAGGTCCTACCCTATACCGCCGCGGCGCGTCGCCTCCCAGGCGCTCGTCCGGAAGAGGGCCGGGAGGTCTTTGTCCCCGTCAGCGGCTCCGGATGCGATGCCACATAGCGCGTATAAGTGGTTGACATAGCCGCCTCCCTGCGCGGCGAGTGTCACTGCCTTGGAGTGTAGCCTAGCAGCCTCGCGAAAGAGCGAGCGCACCTGGAATTGGACAGAGCCATCACCCGTCAGAGCTTTATCGTCCCCTTCCATCGCCGCGGCGGCTGCTTCCACAAAGACGCGCACGGCGGGCGACACGGTCTGCACCCAGTCAATTCGACCCCCCGTAAAGCCGGCTAGAGAGACGATCTCCCATGCTAGTCGCACAATACCATCCACTAGAAAGAGCGCGAGGATCAGCACGAGATGTGCGGCGGCATTGGGGCTAATGCCACGACCGCGCAGAAAGGCGCGACCAAGGCTAGTTACTTTTACATGGTTGTGACCCATAAAGCCGTAGGGCGATGGAGAATTAAAGTCAGTTTCTAGGTGCGCAATACGTTGGTTCGTGTCCTGCCCCCGATTCCAATTCAGGTGTCGGATTGGATAAGAAGTCAGAGTGGTTGCAGCAGCTATGGTTTCAAATGAAGAAGCTGAACTGCTAGTCTTCGAAGACATGAGCTCTCGAATGAGATGTTGGTGCAGAGGCACCACATCCAGACCATCGATTTTTGAGTGCTCGTGGATGCCGCCCGATAAGCCATTCGCAGTCACCGCCAGCTGCACAGGTTTATCCAACCATCGGTTAGCGAACGGCTGGTGGTCACCATTGATGAGAAATTGGGTTAGTCGTTCCCCAGACGTGCTAGGCGACTCGTCGTCGAGACACACGACGAATGCCGCCTTGTCTATTGCGGATAATGCGGCCGCATTCTCGGGATCAAGTTCGAGATTACGACGCAACTACAGGACCACGGCCGTTCATTAGTACCTGGCGACGGCTTGAATTATGGAGGGAGCATGAAAAATCTGTTACGGAAAAGAAAGTTGTGATAATTAAAGTACTTACCAAAGCCCATGAATCGCGCTCGTCGGCGGTGAGTGTGCAGACAGGCGGTTGGGCGTGATCTGAAGAGTCGATTATGGTGGTACAAGAGGCTTTTATTGCTCGTAGACTCAGAGGTACTCCCGTATTACCTAAGGCTAACTGGAACATGTGTCCACGGTGCAAGACGACGACAGTCCGGTTGGGGGGAAACACACAGTTCGGTCCACGCCTAATTCGGGCCGACGGGTTGCATAAAAGAGCCAATTCTGAGGATTGTTTCTTAAACCCACCCCGCGAGTGAAGTCAGATGCAAGTGTGTCAGATGCTTGCTCGTCCGCAAACTCCATGGCCGCGACGGTCAGGAGTGCGGCACGCATGGCTTGGGAATGCGCAGGAGCTTCCATTGGGTGAACTATCGAGAAAAGGCTATAATCCTGAAGGGGTTCGCGCCGCTGAATATATCTCCCGAGGCGGATCTTGTAGATACCACCACAGGATCGCAAACGCAACGAAGCCGATGGGGAGGTTAATCCAGAAGCAAAACCGCCAGGTCAACCGCGATTCGGTAAAGATACCGCCAAGCAACGGCCCTGCGAAGGATGCGACGCCGTCGAGGCTGGTGACCATGGATATGTACATTGGACGACTCTCGCACGGGACGGCATAGCCGATGAGGACGACACTACCGATGTAAAGGCCACCGCCGCCAACCCCTGTGATCAAACGACCAAGAATGAGCACGATAGAGGATGGTGCGAGGGCGCAGAGAATCGACCCAGCCTCAAACACCACGATACACGCCAGAAATATGAGCCTGACAGAGAAGAGCTTGTACAGCTGACCGAAAGCAGGTTGTAGTGCCATGTTGGTCAAATAGTAGCCGCTGCTATACCATCCCGCATCCTGGAGAGAGTTGAAGTCGGTGGTAGTGCGAGGAATTGCGGTAGCTGGTTTGCACGATTAGCCCCCGGTCAAATAAGAGAAGGAGGAAGCTCTGAGGTGTACCTAAAATGTAATGATCGAGGCACATCAAAAACACAATTGCCATCATGCCCACTGTAAATATAACGAGTGGCATACCATGCATCGTTGAGTCCTTCTCAGGCTCATGCTCAGGAGTGACGAGGGCATTTTCAGTGTCTGAATCGTCTGGTTTCGGTTTCCGATGCTAGATTCTCAGTTTTAATAATAGTGACTATCTCCCTACTTTTAGCAGAGTCGGAATCTGATTGTATGGGAGACATAGCTAGTCTTGATGCAAATCACTAATTCAAGGAATAACTACCTCGGTAGCTTAAGCCTTAATTACGTCGCACAGGAACCACGCAAACACAATGAAAGAAGACCAGCTCGGTAGCCCGTCAAGATCGATTAAATACATTTAAGCGCTTTTTAACTGTACTTCTTAAAGGCCCAGGCGTCCTCTAACTTGCTGTGCCAACAAAACCCGTGAGATAAATATAGATAAAGTGCATGGTACTTCGGTACCTGCGGGAGACAATGAAGTAGCAGGTAAGGGAATCCTACTAGGGTGCCCTTATGTACGTTGGTAGAGCATCTCATTTTTAGTCCATGACATGTAATATTAAATTCTTGTTTGTATGAGCCACACTTTTTACTACATAACACGGCTCCTCTCTCGGTTCTTTTGCCTCTCATTTCCCCGCATCTTCTATCTCCTTATCCCCCCTGTATATTCGCATAACTTGAACTAACTCTCAATGGCGGGTAATCGAGTTTCCAGGGCTCTCTGGCGGGAATACACCCTGCCTCAGATTGTTGACACGACAGCTCGCGAACAGCCCGACTATCTCTACGGATCATGGCCTGTAGACCTAAACTCATACGCGGCGGGGGTGCGAAATGTCACCTATGCCCAACTAGCCAACATTGTGAACGGTTTGGCATGGTGGCTTGTCAAGCAGCTAGGCAATGACAAAGGAAGTCAGGTTATAGCTTATGTAGGGCCCAACGACGTACGGTTTACAGCGCTGGTGCTGGCCGCCATAAAGACAGGCCATAGGGTGGACATAAGCATCATCATCTAAAATAGCGGCAGGAGAGCTAAACAAAATACAGGCCTTTCTCACCTCGCCGCGCAATAGCGCAATAGAGCAAAAAGCGTATGAGATGAAAACGCTAGATAAAGCCCTTAAAGATACGCTATTTATTATGTAGGTCAAGTAAAAGTCGGCATGAGGCCAAGGTTTTCTAACTTGAGACCTAGTCACACTTCTGGCTCGACGAGTATTCCAAAGCCCCTGAACTGGACCCAAGAAACCGCCGTGCGACACATCGAGGGTAGTAGTCGGTACCCGTCCGACGGGCTGACATCCGTCGACTCGGTCTTCCACGGGAAACGGATATTATCGACTCTACCGCCATTTCATGTACGTGAGTCGTGGTCGACAAGACGATATAATATTATATGTACGCATGACTACCAGGGCTAATTAAATAAATAATAGGGTGCCGGTCTATTGCAGTATCTACTGTACGGCATTCCGTTTGGAAATATCCCAGTGATCCCAGCAGCAACGGGCGCGATCGTGACAGCCCAGGGCGTTGTAGATGCCCTTAAGCACACGCCCGCGGACGTGGCAGTCATGGTCCCATCTATAGTAGCCGAGCTCTCCCAAAGCCCGGAACTACTCGATTACTGTGCTAAGCACCTCGAACTCATCCTCTATATCGGAGGTGACCTGCCACAGGCCGTGGGCGACACGATCGCAGCCAAGATGCCTCTCCGCTGCTGGTGGGGAGCATCGGAAGTGGGCATGCCACAAGAAGTGATTGTGCCCGAGCTGAACTCGTACCAAGGCGGTTGGCGATACGTCCGCTTTCACCCAAGCTCGGGCGCGGTATTCGACAAGGTCAACGACGGTCTCTACGAGCTCGTGATGAGACGCAATGAGACGCACATCGGCACGCAAACCAGCTTCACCATCGGCGGCTTCGAGGATTTCGCAGAGTACCGCGCTCGCGACTTGTTCGAGCCCCATCCAGAAGTGCCGCGCGCGTGGTGCTGGCGCGCGCGGGCCGACGACATCATCGTCTTCCTAAACGGCGAGAAGACGAACCCCGTGTCAATGGAGCAGCACATCGTTGCCAGCAACCCCGGGGCGATCAGCGGAGCGATAGTCATCGGCGCGCAAAGGTTCGAGGCGGCGCTGATTATTGAGCCGGCGGCCAGCAGCGGCCCTCTGACCACAGCCGAGCAAGCCGCTCTGATTGAGCGTGTGTGGCCAAGTGTCGAGGAAGCGAACCATAGCGCCCCCGCGCATGCGCGAATTGACAAGTCGCTGATTCTAGTCGCCTCTCAGCCGCTTATCCGCGCTGGAAAGGGCACGATGCAGCGGGCTGCAAGTATTTTGCAATACACGGCCGACATAGAAAGGCTGTACGCGAATACTAACATCTCCTCATACGTATATGGAGATGGGGACGAGGCAACTAGTACCCAGTCCCTAGAGACGACAGATGTGAACACGGTTATACGGCTCATTCAAAACACTGTTAATGGCATGGAAGGCCTCTCTGAGATAAGCGACAGCACTAGCTTTTTTGAGAGCGGCATGGATTCGCTGCAGGCCTTGCACCTCGTCCGAACTATACGAAGGGCCCTTGGCTATCCCAGTCTCGCGCTGTCCACCGTTTATCAGAACCCAACCGCAAAGCAGCTCGCTGAAACAGTGCTATCCAATTCAAAGGACGGTTCTGATGACCAGAAGGTCTTAGGCCAGCTTCTGGCCACCTATCGGGGTCTTTTGCAAGAGATCCCGAAGTTCGCTGGTTCTTCGAACAAAGAGGAGGGGTCAGTTGATGTCCTCTTGACGGGCTCGACTGGGACTTTAGGCACATCCATTCTGTCCGCGCTCCTCGGGCGCCCTAACGTCGGTCATATTTTCTGCCTCAACAGAAGTGCAGACGGCGGCCAATTGGCGCAGTTTAAGCGATTTGCTGCTTTGGATCTAGGAACAGACATACTTAACAGCCGTGTTACATTCCTGCACGCTGATCTAGCTGATCCGACGCTGGGGTTAGACGAAGAGACGTACAAGACACTCCGCCTTCGTGTCGGGCTTCTCATCCATAATGCCTGGCCTGTTAACTTCAACCTACCGCTCCTGTCATTCCGGCCAGTGTTGGTAGGACTCGTGAACCTCTTCAAGTTTGCAGCCGGCGCCCCGCGTGCTCTGCGGACTTTCTTCGTCTCGAGCGTCAGCTCCGTGTCCGGGACCGGCTCTGCAGCGCCCAAAGAGACAGTGCCAGACGAGCACGAGTCGCTTTCCACTCCTCTCGCGAACGGATACGCGCGCAGCAAGCGCCTGGCCGAGTTGCTATGTGACTCTGCAGCCAAACAGCTTGGCATTCCCGTAGCCGTCCTGCGTGTAGGGCAAGTAGGTGGTTCCACGGCTCAGCGAGGCGCCGTCTGGAACCGGTCTGAATGGCTCCCGAGCCTCGTCATCAGTTCCTTGCTGTGCTTGAAATCCTTGCCGGACAGCCTTGGCCCTCAGTTCTCCGAGGTGGACTGGGTGCCGTCGGACCTGCTAGGCGCAGTTGTCGCTGATGTCGCTGATCTCGTATTGGCTGCTGCCGATACAGCTCATGGTGACGGTGCCGAAGTGTTCAATGTGCGGAACCCAAATACAACATCTTGGAGTTCGCTTGTTCCGATCATTCAAGAAGCAGCCAAGACTAAGGTTAACGAAAGCATACCAGTCATCCCATCTGCGACGTGGCTGGCCCAACTACAGGAGAGCGGAGAAAGTGATAGCAACGAAGAAGGCGCCGAGGCAACTAAGTCACTCGTTGCTAAGAACCCGGCTGTGAAGTTGATTGACTTCTACCGTGAAGGCTTGTGGCCAAGCTTGCCAGAGAACACCCCGTCACAGGCGCCGATGGTCGTCACTCGGACTGTGGCCACTAGCAGTACATTGCGCGACACGCCTGCTGTAAGTCCGGAGTGGATGACGAAATGGGTTGGGGAATGGCTGGAGGTGTGCAGACCTATGCTGGTCACTATTTCATAATTGTGTCTAGATTTCGGGCGGCATCTTTGCGTGCCGGGTTCAACACATCGTCGGCCGTGAAACATGCAGTTAGGATTACTGTATTGCAAGTATATGATCGGTGTAGGTACCGATTGATATGTACTCCTAATAATCATCTCGCGATCGCGCCAAGTCGTGTAACATGCTCGAAGTGACGGTTAATCGGAGCATGCGAGGCAGAACTGAGATGATTCCTTTCTCCTTTCAGGTTTCAGGGGTTGGTAGATCGATGATCACATCTCAAGCCACTGTCAGTTTTCGCGTAACACCCATGTGAAATGCGTCTGTTGTATATACATAACATCGGCATCAATATGCACCTGAAATCGAGTGGTTACTCAAGTATTTTAGGTGGAGCGTGACACGAGGTATTCTGTAGTGGCTTTTTATTTCTAGGTCTTCTTACAGGCCAGTCAAACAGCCACACAAGCTATACACAGGCTATTGCGCGTCGGTAATTACCTAGGTACGCTAAATACAAATTCCCCCGGATTTAGATGGAGAGCTACAATGAGATTTCCTTTTTGGCAACTATTTCGATCAACCACCCAATCACAGAGCCCTAATCTTAGAGCCACTTACACTATTTACTGCCAAGTATTCATGTACAGCCTCACCAATGCTACCTACGCATACTCTTCTTACCACGAAATAGTACGTGACATTCGTATGTAGTGTATATACAAAAGTAGAATGGACGAATGGATACCCATCACTGAACCGTGGTTATAGACAATATGGTACAGAAGGACTCAACATATCATAATACATAAGGACCAAGAATGGCGGGTATGTATACATCCCTCTCACGAATATAAAACTCCGTGGTTCTCTGAAGCGCATAGGTAATCTGTTACTTACAGCTATCTGTAGTCTTTCTTTTACAGTGGCGTTTCGGTCAAATCCGTATTCAGCTCTTCAACCGATCTCCCCTGACCACTCGCGTTCATTTTTAGCCACATTACTATTCCAAGATGCAGGTCAGAGCTCTAATCATCTCCCTTTTCCTGGCCGCCTCTGTCGCAGCAGCCCCAGCCAGGTCAAAGGGTCATAAGTCTCATGAAAATCCTTCGGAAAGCGTCGACAATAGTGAGTCTCTCGAGAACGAGTAACGGTCTCGCCCCGAATCCTAACCGGTGATGTAGACATCGGGAAGGACATGCAGAACAATCCTGCGATTGACAACGACAACGCAAACCACGACGGAAACGGAAATGGAGACGGAAACGGAAGTACCATCGATAGCAATAATGGCGGCAATGGGATTCTAAACGACTCCCTCAATGTAAGTGTCTAGCGGATGAGAAACCGATCATTGAATCTCACTCAGATAACTAACCCCTGAACAGTTCAACTACGGTGCGGATAGTCGCCAGATCTCCGAGGTATGAGCAGGGTGCGCTAATTAATAAGCAGATGATTAACCAATTACTGCCAGGAAGTTGTGGCGGCTATGAAGAGCCTCACTTTGACATGTCACTCCAGCAGTGAAGGGGTCATGAGCTGTAAATGGAAGAGCTAAGTTGATCGTGGTCTGGTGACACCGTCGGCTCGGCATTTGTGGATTTAAAAGAATCTATAATTGGTATATCCACAACGATAAATATATAATTACCTTTACCTCTTACACATGCGGTTTGATTGATCACAAGTTGAAATAATACCTGACTACTATATACTGCTAATCACGTCCTCACAACTTACCTAACCCAATAGCAGCATCCTCTCATTGAAGGTTGGGGACTGGGGGTTAGGGAGGGCCATATGCACATTATCCGACAAACGATTTTTTTTCTACTTTTTCGTTTTTCGTTTTCAGTTTTCAGTTTTTAATAACATATAAATACACCAAATGTGCAAAATTTACGCTTTTATATAATAATAAAACATTAAAATAAACTATAAATTTATTATTTTTAATGTTATAATTAAATTTAGCTAATTTAATTAAAAGCGCATTAATTTTAAGTATATAATAGCTGTACGACTTATAGGTGCGGTCTGCGGTCGCGCTTTGACCGCTGAGCAGCGAGATCGCATATAGGGCCAAACTGACCTGATTGACCTGACTGGACCTAACTGACCTAACTGACCTGATTAACCTGATTAACCTAACTGACTTGACTGACCTAGTTGACTTAACTAGACCTGACTGAACTAGTTGATTTAGTTGACTTAACTGACCTGACTAGACCTGACTGGACCTGACTGACCTAATTGACCTAGTTGACCTAACTGACCTAACTGACTTGACTAAACCTGACTAGACCTGATTGATTTAACTGACTTAACTAAACCTAACTGACCTAGTTAACCTAAATTAACTAGTTTAGTCAGGTCTAGTTAAGTCAGTTAAATCAATCAGGTCAGTTAGATCAATCAGGTCAATCAGGTCAGTCAGGTCCAGTCAGGTCCAGTTAAGTCCAGTCAAGTCCAGTTAGGTCAGTTAGGTCAACTAAATCAACCAGTTCAGTCAGGTCTAGTTAAATCAACTAAGTCAGTCAGGTCTAGTCAGGTCAATTAAGTCAGTTAAATCAGTCAAATCAATCAGGTCAATTAAGTCTAGTCAGGTCCAGTCAAGTCAGTCAGGTCAGTCAGGTCAGTTAGATCAGTCAGGTCAATTATAAAAAAGCAAGTAGCTCTACGTACGCGATCCCGCTGCTTAGCAATTAAAGCGCAATTGTAAGTACTAGTTATACAGCTATACTTAAATAAACTAAAGTCAGTATATTTTTAATACAGCAGCTTAAGTTATATTTATATATTAATTAAATTAATTAAATATTATTGCAGTATTAAAAATAATAAATAATATTAATGTTTTATTATATAAAAGCGTTAATTTATGTTGTTTAAAAAACTAAAAACTAAAAACAGAAAACGAAAAACAAAAAAGTAAAAAAGAAAATCGTTTGTCGGATAATGTGCATATGGCCCACCGTCGGGGGTCACACTCTAAGACAGCAGTACTTGTGATATCATTCCCCATCCTCCACTAAAATTAGCAAGATATCATTATAATCCTCTCTCAGCAGCCAAGTGCCCAAGCTGTATGCTTGCTAGATATCATCGACCCTCAACGATTACCCACCAGACCACCACCCTCTAGCCCTCGGCCCCTCCTAGATTATCCACCATCCCATCGAGCTACACAACCCTAGATCGACTAACCAACTACTAATTTATATTCCTCATAAAGGACAACAAGTCACAATGATTACTTAATCACTCGGTTTCGTGGTGTAGTTGGTTATCACGTCAGTCTAACACACTGAAGGTCTCCGGTTCAAGTCCGGGCGAAATCATGTGCACTTCTTTTGTTCTAGTTGGCTAGACGATACTAGGGGTTCTTTTTTATCCGGCGATTCAGATCAATCATCAATCATATAATTCGTTCACGTTTAATCTAATTTCTAGTTTTAGGGAGCACGTGTCCGGCTTAGTGATGATAGACTCTGGGGGAAAATAGTCGTAAGTTTCCTGTAAGTTTCCTACGCGAATCTCTGCCATAAGTCGTATCAATGTGCTTAATGACTATAATCCAGGGATGAATGACAAGGGAATACATGTGATACCCGGTGTCTCTCCATATTCGGCTCCATGCATGTGCAATGGTGTACAATGGTAGTTGATTGGAGACTGGTCGCGGGGCATTGGGAGCGACGACAGTTTGAGGGGTCTTACGTCTCAACGCATTTCGTTCATGATTCCTTCTATCTTCGCCTCCTTTGTTATCCTCGCCAATCGGCATAAAAACCTGTGTCTTACGAAGAAGATAAAAAAAAATCTCGAAACCGTGTAAAGGGCAATCTTGAGGCGATAGTCGTCCCCCTATATGACCATGGCGGATATCAGACGTGCATATCACTGTGACTGTGACTGCAAAAAAGGCTTTGCGACACCAAAGGCATTGGCACAGCACAGAAGGGATTCACCGCGTCATCGAAATAATCAAATGGAGACAGTAAGTGTTATCCCACTACTAACACTGGCGCTTCTTCATCGACCAATAGGTCTAGAGACAGCTGACAAGACTATCGATACTAAACTTTTTATCTACAACTTATCACAATCAAACTAAGCTAACATGGCGGACCAGAGCACCCCGGATAATACCACTCCGACTCTCATCGTTGAACAGGTGGTGAACAGAAACACAGAGAACCCAGTTGAATTTACCAACCCTCCCCCTTATACCCCTGCCGCTCCGACAACAACGTCAAGCCAAAAACAGTCCACAGACCAGAAGAAGAAGAAGAAGAAGAGGGGCGATCAAAGCTGGTGGAGAGCCCGGCAAGCGAACAAGTCCACTCAGTCGCGCGAGTATAGCCCGTTGAGACGGTACTATAATCCAAATTGGGAGCTCGAATATCAGATATCTGGGCCAGATCATACGCAGTGTAGTTCAGACTGTGACTGGTGCGGCATGTGCGCTATTCGCGAACCTTATTGAGGATTAAGCAGCTTGGAAGTAACGCATACATCTACTTTTCTTGCTGGATTTTATAGCAACTCTGTCATAATCAGTGTATCCGAAGGAGTGATAACGATGTTACGCTTTCTATAACTTCAATATATAATTTCATATTTCTTCTTAATGGACGTTATAGCTTCGACGCCAATGCAATGAAACATCCGGTTTCAACAGAAGAGAGTATCTTAGCCAATAGCCACTTAACCACAAGAACTGGCAGATGCAGATGTAGCTAAAATAGTAAAACAGAACCTATACTTTGTATATATACTTATCTCGAGAGTACTCCTAGGCAATACGCTTTGTATATGTGTGATGAAATGTGAATCCTGAAAGTGAAACAGTTATGATGTGAATAGCCGAAGGCGTTACACATATTTCGGGCTCTGCCGCCGTGACAGGTACCCCCCGGGAGTATGCATACAGGTAAATAGAGTGTCTCTCCGGTTCACGATACCAAATCAATCCCTTTCTTATTGAATAGCGAGAGCGATGTAGCTTGGTACTACTTGAACGGTCATAATAAGCGCATGTTACCCAAACTAGTATAATGTAGGGCCTATGTCAGTGACCCTTGTGTGTTCCACTTACCAAAACCTTAAGGAGAGTGTCAGGAGACAATGCACCTAGACCTTTTAGGGTGTGAATATGTACATAGAGGCCCGGCACTTAACTAGTCTATCTACTAAGCCCTATGCTATACCTCCGCTCCCTTTCTTCATATCAGTGGCGGCCTTACTATCCACTCCGAGACCCCAAACCACATGACAAAAAGACCCAGACAAATCAGTAGCAGTAGCGCGTGTACTTGGGCGTCGCCGGGTTCGATTTCGAATACATCACATAGGTACACCGCCTCGTTGTAAATAAATTCGAGAAATAAGTACCTGATGTTCAGGTGTATAGTACTCGGTATTATTACTAGTCGAAATCGTGCTATGATAAATCACCGTCAACTGAGATGTTGTGGAAGCCACTATTGAGTACATAAGAGAGCGAGTTTGTATATTAGATCAACTAATTCCCTAAATATATCCACTTAATATACTAACTGCTTCCACCATCTTCTTGATAAACTAGCACTAGCCCTAATAACAGCTTAAAGTTAGTGCTAGGATAACAACACCCTGCAGACTACATGGCCCCTTATCCGTCATATTCATGTATCTTAGAGGGCTTTCCGAGCCAGCAAAAAGTAAAACATGGCTGATTTAGTGGCTAGATACAGGTTAATGACAGAATTTCTCATACTTATTTGATTACCGCGGGCCCTACCTTATGTTCTAATATATCACGAACACCCCGGTGACATATTTCGCGTCAGGATTCTCGGCCTCCCATTGTCCTCTGTGGAATTCGCATATCATGAAGTAATAACCATGTTCCATTTCGCCTTCTAAACGGCCGATGCTCACGAATTTGAAGTTTCCATCTTGGTAGGCATTGTAGTCATAGTACGCACGAAATGTGTACCGCCACTGCTCGGGTAGACCCAAGACGTCACATTTGAAGATTTTCAGCGTACAATGACCACCGGAGTTGTAAAGGCGAGGCTCCCACGAGTAGCGTTCTTGTGAGATGTTTGCAAACAGGTTCAGGTGGTGGTTCGGGATGTAAACAGCGAAGGACTGCGGATTCAGAGACCCTACTTTTGGTGGTCGGAATTCCACTACCATGGGGTCGACGGCTTCGAAGAAGCATATAGCCCAGGATAGGCCTGGCCTAAATAAATCATGCTCGCCCATAGCCCAGTTCTGGCCCATGCCTCTAGGATTGGCAGGTGGGGGCATAGTATTTAGATGCCGGGTGTTGTATTACTGATAATTAGATTGAGCGAAGAAACACACATTCGAGGCCCCCGAACTTAAAGAGAAAGCAGACTTGTCAGCCGGTCGCAAGACCGCATCTAATTAGTGTACCCAGGGCTCATTAATACTTGATTGCTACCACGTGGAAATGTTGTATCCCGTATCGGTAAGAAGATAAAATAATAACAAAACTCTTCCATCTGAACACCTAGTGTACCACCACCTTTGGCAAGGGCTCTCTCCTTCGACGAAGGTTGCTCCCTTTGTGACAGCCATCTGGCTCGCGACAGGTAGTAGGATATAAGCGAAGAGCTTTCGTGTTTCTAACGAATAGAGCTTCTGCACACCCATCACGCCGTGAACCTATGTAGTTCGTACTAGCTAAGATACTATTGGTGAAGAATTCGCGAATTTTTAGCAGTGGCGAAACAGGTCGTACGTATGTTTACCACCAAGATATGTACCACTGCTGGCTTTAACATGATGACTCCCTCAATTTTACATCCCTTTTAACTAGATGCTGCCTAGATTTATTGGTGAGTCACTATTCCGTCCTCGTGTAACATCATCAAAGGCACAACTTTACATGAGCATGGTAACTGAATAAGGCCATCGATTGTTAGAGTCCTTAGTGGTACCCCCAGCGGCCTACAGCTCTAATCCTAGCTCCTATTATTAGCTCTTATTATAAGGAAGAGTACGCTTGATTTGAGCAAATTTATTACTGTCCTGTGCACAATTGCCTAGCCAAACACAACTCTCTACCTGTAAAATAACATGCGGGCCTTATTCAGGAATGAGCACGTATTTTAATTTTCGAAATATCACGGAGGAAAAACGACGCCGTTAATACTCTTCCAGTATTAACGGTATATATACCTAGCTTGGTAGTCTAGTACACGGCACGGAGCGTATCCCTAGCGTGTCATACTTGAGGCCCCATGACTATACTTTATCTGAGAAATGTTTCTAGACTCTCGCACCACGTCTAACAGGTTTGTCACATGTAGCACAGCGGTACCACATTACCAGCTAGTGAAATGTTCAAGTTGCAGGTTATCATTCAAAACATTTCCGTGCGATAAGACTTCATTATCACCTCGTTTTGTCTGAACACGATCCTATATGCTCGTTATATTCCAAGTTGAATGAGCGATTCGGCATGCTAGACTCGTTTCACAACAACTCTAGTACCGATAGGCTATATTTAGAATATCGGCAGTCTACTTCATACCCCCAAACCAGCGAAGCACACTCTCATTAGACGAAAATGGCTCGTAGGGCAAGAGGAGAGACCTTTCGACAACGCTTCTCACGATTCACCAAACAAGTAAATCCCCAAGCCATCATCATGTGTTTGTGACTCGAATACCATATATCTTGCTGACTTTACCATTCCTATTATTCCTATTCCTATGATTGTTAGAATAACATCTCCAACAGCTAGTCAGCGAGGTCATTGACATACATGAAGCGGATTGGACTTGGAAGACGGCAGATCGCTCATGCAACTTGGGATGAGTAGATTCCCGGCCCTCAAAAAACTCCGCGTAGTGATAATATTCCGAGCCGTGGGACATAGCACCAACGGGGCTCATGCTATAGAAGGTAAAGTATCCGAGATTCTGGGGGAGCCCGTCCCATTCCACTCGGGTGTCCGCCAAGCTATCCCACCGCCCGGCGGGGGCGCCTCTGGTGAAAGGGAGATACCGCGTGAATAGAATGCACTGGACGTGCGATCTATGATCGTCGAGTAATGTCACTGTTCGATAACCCCAGTCTTCTGTTCTCGTGTATCGGCGTAATACAGAAGCTGGAACGAGGACCTTTAAATAATACGTAATGCCAGCCTTTGGTAAATATGTCCCGTTATGTGGTTCTCCGGCCTGATAAAAGAGTATTGACCAGGGGTCTCTTCTAGTTGAAGTAGACATTGTCCGCTGCATTGGACTTTGGTAGTATGACGTCTAGGCAAGTATGTAGGCATTGGCGTAGAGATGGGAATCGAGGTGAATCACATACGCGTCGAAGAAGGTCGTTAGGTCGTTATATGATGCTGGAGGCAGGATCACCAAAACTTCTAAACATCTCGCTAGATGATACAGTGACTCACGAACGATAATCAGAAGGTAAACAAGATACTTCACACAGACAAAATCACATGATTCACAGACCCAGCTATGTGCAACATCATTTTCCCAAGTAAGGCGAATCTCCCCAAGTCCAGTAGTAAGAAAGAATCCGAGAACGACATTTACCAGTAACACGGTCCCTCAATGAGATGTCCAGTACTCTAGAAACTTATGTCCCGCCACGATTCCTGTATCGTGAACCATGACTACGCGTGGCCTCTCTCGATCTAAAGGCGGATCACAACTCACCCCGGGTGGTGCCACGGTCCGAGATCTCAACACATCAAATAGGGCTAGTAAATACACTTGGAATGTGTTGACTTACCTTAACCATTTCGCGGGGGTGTCACGCTCTATGCAAGGGAAATTAGTTGGCTATGGGGAATTCTCACCAAAAACATTAGCGCGTTGTGGCTGAGCTAGATAGGTGCTGGAAGCAAGGGGGAAATGATGATATAATGCCTTGTCACGTTTGGACTCTTTAGACGAGGTTGGGTTAACTTATCCAAACCACCAACTAATCTTTCGCTAGATACACGGCCTGTTCTACAAGGAGGTCGATACGACACATGACATATGAAAACCGGCAGTCAGTACCCTATAGCCTGAGCGCCCTTAGACCGAGCGTAGACGGGCAGTACATTCTTTTCGTCCATAATGAAGCAGCCTTGTTTTCAATGCGCAAGTGACAGCAGATACGTAAATGCCGATAAGTGGACCAAGAAACAGTATACATTATTACAAGATCGCCAAGTCTATTGATACATCAGCATGTGAATATATTTATCTTTGAATCCGTAAACGCCCAGGCGCAGCATAAAATATGCCCGCACCAGTATCCTTAATACCTTTAACCCTCTTACCAGTCCATTCTCCCCTTAAAGACGTATTCGTCGCAGATCATACTCATGACGCTTAAAGACTTTATTTTGCCATGACATCCACGTAACGTCCTGATTTCCGCGTCTTTTTGGTGGTCTTTCGCGGTCCTGCAGCGAGTAGATCGTCGATGCTACTAGCGGTGCTAAGGCTCGTAGTTGGTCTACTGGGTGGCGCACTTTGGGGGCCACCAGTTGCACTTGCATTGCTCTGATTCGAGACGGAGCGCGCCATAAGGGGAGCGCCGCCGTGCGCATTCAAGCTCTCAATGGAGATAGTTTTGCTCAATGTCATTGGAGGGGGCGTAGGTCGTGAGGGCGGTGGCCCCATGATTCCGATTGGTGGTGCTGACGTAGTACTAATAGGGGGGGTGCTGGCAGCACGTGGCGGTGGAGGTGTCGCAGTCTTACTAGGTGTGTTTTCGGCCCCTGGCTTCTTATTGATCCAGCGCTTTAGATCAGGGTCATATACAAAGCTACTTGCTTCACCCAACTTAGCTTTGATAGGCTTGTTGGGCAGTTCGGCAAGTTCCTTCTTGCTACCACCAAACCATCCACCAAAGCCCCAACCACCCTTTTTCGCGGCTTTCGCTTCAGCAGCTCGTTTGGCTAGCATCTATTAGTAAGGTTTCTTTACGCTTTTATATGCTGAGACTCACCCTCTTCCTCAGCAACTTTCCGAAACATTTCCTCATTTTCTCGGTCCTTCTCGGACTTGTCCTTATCCTTTGGCTTCAAGCCAGGAATGTCATCATCGTCATCCATAAAATTCTTCTGCTTGGCTTTCTTTTCTGATTCATCATCGTCCATTGGACCCGGTTCGTAAGAGGGGGGTTCAAATCCGGAAGGCTGATATGAAGGAGGTTCGTAACCACCAGTGGAAGTCTCTGTCTGTGTTGTAGATGGCTCAAAGTTGTTCATCGAGGGTGGCTCATAACCACCGTAAGAAGGCTGATATCCGGCGTTGACGCTATTGTCACTCGCTGACATTTGGTTGTGCAATATGCTGTCGACTGCACCATAAACTGGTGCAACCCCGGCGCTTCCAGAACCCTGATCACCGCCGAACGGTTGATATCCTGTATGCCCAACATTCGATGACTGTGCGGGTAGACTCTGAGAAAGAGGCATATATGGCGACGGATTTGAATCGATTAGAGATGCGGGCTGGTAGATATTCTTAGGTGATGAGTTGGTCATAGAGATAGGCGCGTATGGATTGCCATTTGCGTTTTGCATATCTGAACTACGCCTTGCGAAATCATGGGAGCCTCGCCGCAATTCGCCTGATGTTCTCTCTATCGACGATCGAGGCGCCGGATTATATGCATTGGTCGGTTCATATGGTGAAGCCAAAGATTGGGCGGCAACCGGAGCGTATGGCGAGGAACTCTTGTTCATAGGCATCGATGGACTAGTCCCGTATACCTCGAAGTTTGATACGGAAGGAGACCGGCTGACAGTAGGCGTCCCACCAGCAATGCGTGCAAAAGGCCCGACCTCAGCACCGCCATCGCCAGATGCTGCATTATCGGCTCCATCCTCATCAGGGCCAGCAACGAACTTGCTGAACCGAGACCACATGTTACTGGAGACCTGGTCCATCTTGGGCTTGGGGATCCATGAGGATGACTCCTCACTAGCAGCTTGCTTCAACCTTCTCATAAGATCATCAACCGCAGACTCTAGCACAGGGTGGAAGTAGGGGGACTTTTTTGTTTGCGATGTAATAGCGCTCCATATGGCGTCGCAGTATTGTAGCGCCTTGTCTCGAAAGCCATGTTCAGCTAGAACCATAGCATGCTGCAGCTTATACGCAGCCAAGTGAGGGCAGCTTTGTGCTACACTCAAGCCAGTTGCAAGTGATAGCCCATACTCGTACACTTCACTGAGCTGAAGTGCTTCGGTTTCTTTAGCAAATTGGTCTGCCTGACGGCGATGATCGGCCCCAACAAGGACAAAGCTAGCATTAGGATCATCCAACCCACCAAATGTGGCAAAGTGTTTCGCAAATATGTAGCAGATGTGGGCTGCCTCAGCCCTCCCGTATCCAGAAAGGAGATTTCCTAAGGCCCGCAAAGCTTGGCCGTCACCTTGTCGCCTATTACTAAGAATCATACCTAGTGTCTCACACCATTTGTCCAATCCGGCAAGTACATCTTGAGAGGTGGTAGAAGTAGAAGTTGACATCAACTGTAAGCCAGCTCGCGCATGCATGGGGACGAGCTCATCAACAGCTTCTTCGAAGTTACCAGACAGAACACTGTAAAGCGAGGCAAGGGACTCATTGCCATGATTCACATAATTCACCTCTTTCTTAATGAACTCCTGCGCGACCTGCTTATAAAGTTCGGGGGTTGACATCGAACTGGATATGAGAATAGCATGGCCCCATAATCTTTTATCCACTGCCGTCCACACTGCCTTCTCACGATCACCGAGGAGGAGATGCCTCCGTATTGACTCAGTAGTTGTAGAATCTGCAGCGTCTGCTTGCATAGAAGCTGCTGTTGTGGTAATCCCCGTCAGGCCCGCGCCAGTTGATATTGCTGATGATAGTTCAGGGTTAGGGGATTCGAGCCCTGGGGAGATAACGTCACGGACGGCCTGTTCTACCGCGGGGTTGCCTTCAAGAACGCCATCATTCTCTACTAATACTCTCAAAATCTTCCATAGCAATATTCGCTCAGCCGCCCTCTTGTCTTCATGGGAAACATGCGCCCTGAACGATACGCTCGGTAGTGTCTTCTCGAGACCATCGATGCCGGCAGTAAGCCATGTAATGACTTCTTTCTTTTTGGATTTTCCTTTTAGCGGACCAGGGAATTTAGAGAGCCTGTCTTCCAAAGGCTGGATATCTTTCATATGCTTCACTTTGACTTCGCCAGGACTGCGAATGATCTGCGGAACAGTCGAACTTATACCGTAACGTGGTATATCTTTAGGGAAGGTTGATACAAATAGCCCTCCGATACCCCATGTGATAACAGGCGCCCCACGCCAGCGTTGAAGAGGATCAAGTTCCTGACCATCTGTCGGAGGCACCAAGTTGAGATTTTGGGACATACCACGAGCACGAATGGTGGGATGGGAAGTTCGCGTGTTAGGTACTGATCGTGGGGAAGTAATCCCATGAGCCGAAGACGGGCGAGGCGCTGACTCTACTGATTGAGAAGGCCCCGAGTGACCATGGACAGCTCCAGGAGACTGTGTTTGCGATCGAGGTGGCGACATAAAGTTAGTGTCCTTCGAGGGCGTATTAGGTACAGGCTGTGGGGCGTAATTTGATAAAGCACGCTTAGGGGGAGAGAGAGGATTTGACGGAGGAATACCCAAGGGTGGCGGTGTATGCCTCGATTGTGATGGAGCATATTTAGGTTCCGGCGGAAAAATACCGAGTGCCTTAGCAGACATGTCAGCCGGCGAGCCTAACGACTGCTCTTCTTCTACCTCCTGCGTTGGGGGAAGTGATGGCACCCTCGTAACACGATGTTCATATTGAGATGAACTAGTTCGCATTAACGGAATGCCGTCCGGACTGACAGGGCTTGCGAGTTTATTTTCAGACTTCGCGTGGGAGATTTCGAAGTGGGCGAGTGGACTAGATGTTCTCGGCTGATGAGCTAACATCGGAGGAGGAACTGCAGAATAACTACCACTGGACGACCGAGAGTTCGGTGGTGCTGGCGAGTATCGGCTTGCTGAGGTTGGCGCTGGGATGGCCCCGTTAGCCCCAGGGGGTTGAACGGGAGATGGCGAGTAACGGTTGTTAATTGCAGATGGGAGTTGCGGGCTATTGAGAGCATCGGATTGCAGAGATGCATATGGGCTCACACGTTCAGGGGCAACCAGTAAAGGAGCACTACTAGCAGCTTGTGTTGGAGACAACTGTGACTGAGCTGATGGGGGCACTATAGGTGGGGATATTAATGGAGAGCTCATTGGTGGTCCTTGGGAGGGTGTCCGAAGTTGTGTATACGAATTTGGTTGTGTCGGAGAAGGATGCGTTGCGTGACGTGACGAGGGACGAGGCTTGGATGTTATAGGCAAATCTTCAAAGAAGCTAGGTTTTGATTTGAGCTGAGGTATAGATTTCTGCGCACCGAGGCTTGGTTGCTGGTTCGAATGACTAGAACCTGGAGGCGACAAGCTGGAAACCGACCCCCCTGATGGCGCATACATACTGGCACTCCTAGGGGGCGGAGCCGATGGAGGTGCTGACGATGCAATATTAACTCGAGGTAGCTGCTGCGCACTCGCTCGCTTTTTCGGCTTGACAACTTCCATTGGGAGGTCGTAAGGCGACTGATATCCACCTTTCGGCTTGCCCACGAAACTTTGGGCCTTAGGTATATCTGGTTTTGGAGGTGGTGCCCCATATCCCATACCTAGTGGAGCTGCATTTGGAGCGTAGAGGGGTGGTTGTTGCTGAGCTACGGGAATGTTTGCAACAGGATGCGCCGGAGCATATGGATTCGGAGCAGAATACGGCTGACCTGACTTAGGTGCACAAGCACCATTGAGATTCGGCTGCGGAGTATGTGTCTGTGAAGGTGCCGCTATTGTTGCCTCCTCCTCATCATCCAGGAATCCCTCATCATCACTACCAAAGATATCAGCCGGGTCTAACTCCTTGGGCTCTGTAGTCGTATCCAACAAGAAGCCGGCGTCGTCGTCGTCGTCAAAAGCAGCAGCCCACTTAGCATCGATATCCTCAGTACCAGTCATAATCTTGGCTCCTCCCTCTGGCGAGTGCACAGAGTCTCCGTTAACGCTGGTATTTGGAATATCTGGCTCATTCGACGGGAAGTCCTCTACCGGGCTTAAAGGTTCCTGGTCAACATTCTGACTAATTACCATAGTCGTGGATTTCCTTTGCAAAGTACCCGTCATTGAGTTATCTGCGAGGGGTCGAGAGTCGTCTTGTATATGGGCAAAGAAATCGTCCCCGGCATCACCATTATCATCTTGAGAAAACAAATCCGTCGGGCCTGCGCCGGTATTTCCGTCGTCCACAGTTGTCTCCGATATATCATGCTGGGGAATTAAAGGTAGCCCCTCCTCGTACCGCGCATTAGGCGCTGCCTCTTCTGTGCCTACGATGTCACCACCGACTATGTTCTGATACAAATTGTCTTCTTCCTCAAGCTTGTTTAATTGGACGTCCTCCTGAGGATCGGCAACATGGGGTTCGAAAGCGCTAGCATCGACATGAGCGCTCTCGGCTTCCAAATCCTGCAGAGTGTCTCCATCCTGGCTTGTAGGCAACACGTGTGGGTATTGCTCGGCTATCGGGCTCTCCATCTGTGGGACAACGGGGAATGAATTTGTCCTCTCGTTCTCCGGCATGAAGCTGAAGAGATCCGTTTCAGAGCGCTGAAGGTTCCATTCCGCGTCTTCGTCGTCATTAAAACTCACTTCGTGGGAAACAGTACGCGTAAATGACATTGTACTCAAGTGTTTCGAGGCGTGATCTGTGGGCGCGGGCTCGGACTCGGGTTCTGTCACGTCAGGCCCGTGTTCTTCGTCATTTGTCATTGAGGTCCCATCCTGGTTCGGCACCGATGTCTCTGTATCCCAAAGAGCAGCACCAGACTGTCCGTCGTGTTCCAGATGGTCGAAATCCATGGCGTGGCTCGGGGATTGGGCCGGAACATCTTCTTTAGAGGGAATGTGTTGGTTCGGAGAATCGGTTACGGGGATTTGGGGGGAGACTTCTGTTGTTTCAGCAGAAGGCTGAGTGTGCTGGACCGCAGAGTCGATCTCAAAGGGTTTCTCGTCGGCCGAAGAATTTGGCCTCTCGGTAAGTTGCGCCGCCGCGCTTGGGTTATCCGTCTCCATTATAATGGTGAATTAAATAGGAAAAAGAGGAAAAAGAGGCCACGAAAGGGACAAATCGGATGAGTGTACAGTTGCAATCTAGTCAGTTGAAGTAGCTGTCAGCATCGTGTTATTTTGCGCGTGTCATGGAATTAGAAGCTTTATAGTGGGAGGACAACGCGAAATCTTCACTCCGGGCAGCAGCAACAAAAGGTTTGAGCAGAAATTCTTGAGATGCAGGGCCCGTCACGCGAACATAATTAGATAGGACAGGGTTAATAGGGGCCGGACCGGGAGATCGCAGGCAGACAGGACAGCGACTCACAAAGTTTATACAGAGTTAATGGGCGAAAGTGTAACTGTTATTACAGGCCATGCTCAAAGTGTTCGCAGAGTCTATGCGATAGGCACTGTGTCTAGTTGGGCTTGGTGAGAGAATAGGATGAAGAAAAGCATTGGGGAAGGAAGACTTGAGGCAAAGTTGGCATGATCTGTCGTGAGCAAATGAGGTGCAACGAGATTTGACCCATCTGGTACTGCGCGACATCCCGGGCATCTTAGACTGGCGTGCCCACCTATCTGAATACAGTAAGTGAACCGTGGCTTGATGGGCCAATTTCACCACCACGACTAAGAACTGTGCAGAATGCCTGCTAGCCGTGCTAGGTAATGTCCATAAATAGGTACGTACCATGTATCAGGTAGCTTAGGCTCCCTGGGCCCCCTGCAATACTACCTATGTAGGTAGGTATGTACCATTATGCTGTCTGTTACACCCGGCTGCTAAGCATTATCTCCGAGGCATTCCACTTGCCCAGGTATGTACTATGTATGTACAGATTACCTGTTAAGTTTGAAAAGGGAACCGTTTATTTACAATTGACAACTAAATGATTTTATAAACCTACTATACTAGGTTCTACTTTATTTCTTACAGCGCCTCATTAAGTTGTGCTGAAAAAAAAATTGAGGATCTGTTCAACTGTTTAGGTAGTGTCACCAATGACATCAGCATGGCATTCGTTGTTACCCGAACCGTCAATTGTGTAGCTCAGGTAACCTACCCAGGTACCTAGGCTACATGGTACCAACGCAACCTCTCCGGGAAGGTCTTGTAGTAGGCCGAAACCCCTGATTAGCCAACGGAGAATTGTCTTTCGCAATCTTGGCAACCTCTTTTGCACACAGAGGGATATTAGGTATTCCGTGACCGATAAAAATAGCGCAGATATACTAGATAACCCTCAAAATTCATCTACTAGAGCTCTGGCTTGCCTCTGTAACTCCTAAGCACCAATAACGACAAAACTACGATCAGGCCGCTCACGAGGTACCGCATAAGTGCAGCGGCAGCTGTCCCGATGTCCTGTACGGTAGCCCACAGCGCATACTGGGTCAGAACCTATACACTTAACCTTATATCCCTTGATTTCATCAATTTTTTAGCTTTTGACGCAGATTACTCAACAACAACAGAGCTAATATAATTTAATAAATTTTAATAAAATATTTTTTTAATTGTGTATTTAACAAACCTAGTTATATATTAATAGCATAATTATTAAATACAATCTTTGTATAAGTATATCTTGTATTATATAAATAATATATATTAAAATATCTGTTTGTAGCTAAAAAGTTACAGCTTTACAAAATGATTTAAACTTAATTTAAATGTCTATTTAGCTTTGTTAAGCTAAGTCAGGTCCGCTTAAACCATATTAAGTCAATATAGTGGGGCGGAAATAGGTTGAAGGTGTTAAGTGCATTGGTTATGACCCAGTAACAGCTGTGGGCCACCGTAGTCCTAGCCAAAATTGCCTATGCGCGCAACGCGCAGAAATATGCAAGCCTCTGCGGAAATTCGGTTTCGAGGTTGACTAACACTACTAACACTGTTGTATGCAATGCTTGAATATTTAGCCTCGATGGTTATTTACAACAACTATATTTAACTATATAAACTTAGGACAAAGAGCTAACGTTACGCTATTATTGCCGCCGAAGTGTGAATCTCAGAAATATCATTTATTATACTCTCTAGCACTTATTAGAGGGTCCTCTAAAACCTATAACTGCGCGTGATTGTTTACCCTCCTACTCCTCTTGAATGATCATCTCTGTCCTGCTGATGTTCTTTGGCTGTTCAGCCACTGAAGCCTTTATCTACCTGCTCACCAAGGTATCTTTCTTCGTATCTACGAATGCATTTTCTCTGTCCAAGGTTTTGCTGTCATTTTCATAGAGATAGGTCCTCTTGGCAGTAAACTCTGCTGCTTGTTCAGCCTTCGAAGCTTACCTTCAATAGGGTCAGAGTGAAACAGCCCTGAGAGATCTGAGGCATTGCTTATGAGAGCAGAAGAAGCTTTTAGTATTTGGGTGTCTAGTTCTACGACTTTTGGAGGAACCTCTAGATACTATTGTCTGGCACCCGGGCGGCTCAAAACACCCAGTCTTCACGACTAGCCATCTGCTGCTTCTCCAGAACTCTCGGGCCCTCTTCACCCTCCTCAAGCCCATTCCTCGTTTCCGCGGCGCTAGTCCTCCACTTCCACATCTGGCCATACACCGTCTGCCCCCCTTTGCCTTCGAGTATCTTGACCACTTCACGCCCGAGGATAGGCAAGAACTTGAATCCGTGGCCGCTCCCGCCGGTACAGACCGCAACACGCGAACGGCCGGGCACGAAGTCGACAACGAACGAGTTGTCGATGCTGTCTGTGTACCAGCAAAGAAACGTAGAGGCGAGCCCCAATTCTGCGAGTTCGGGGAGGTTCAGTGATATGTATTCTAAACCCATGCTTCGATTAGTCAAGCGAGATTTGATCATCTATGTCAAATAGCATGTGAGATAGTTGCGGTTTACCTTTAATGCCCTCGAGCGCAGGAACCGGGATTTTCGTTTCCTCGGGTTGTACCGCCTTGGGAACCGATATCCTCTTCCCAGCAACGTCGCCATAATTGGTCCATTTCGTTTTCCTGAAGCCGATTTTGATCACGCCGTTTTCGTCTCGCGGGAAGCTGTAAATATCCTTGCCCTCGTACATGCCCCAAGTAATGACGGGAAAGTTCTCGGGTGAGAAGCGCTCCCAGAGATCTGGCCGGTCCTTGGGGAGTTGGATAGTTACCACAGAGCCAGCGGTTGTCTCGATGAGCCCGTCTGCTTCAGGTAGCAATCCTGCAGTCCAACCACCACCTATCAATCGAATCGGCACCCGGTCAGCAGATGAAGCAGTAGCCTATGATAAAAGGAGGGATTCATTACCAGCTACAACGACTAGATCCCCCTCGTGAGCCATCCCGTCTGCAGTCCGAACGATAGGCTTATAAGTAGCTGTTGTATCAATATTTATGACCTTACCCTTTGTAGGATGCAATACGAATTCGACGCCTTCTTTTCTGGCCAGGTATTGCGCCCACGCGCAAGCCTTATAAGCTACAGCGAAACCGGCAGATGAATCCAGCACCGCCTTATGCACACCGAACCTCTCTTGACGCCCGCAAACGTCCAGCTTATGGGCCCAGCCACTATGCGATGCTCTCTCGACATCTAGGGAGCAATATAAGCGTTGGACTAACTTAAACCCGCGCTTGCTTATGTGCATCTCAAGCCCCTCGAGCACCAAGATAGCATACTAGGGATAATCTAGGGGCGGGATTTCCAGAAGCCAGAAACTCACCAGCATTATCGTCGCTCTTGAACTGCATGTCTCTAATCCCTTCCTTCTCCATATTCTCGAGGGTCTGCAGCTCCATATCCGAAAACTCGCTCCCGGCTCCCATACGCAGGAACCCACACTTGTTCCAAACCCTCCTCTGGCCGCTGCGCAAGACCCCCGGCAGCTCCTCTTCACGTACGGCACCGAGGCTCGCGATTTCTCGGTTCCACTCCTCCCAGATCTCGGCGGCCTGCGACGCGAGACGCTGGTACTCGATCTCGCCGCCGTACGAAAACCGGATGATCTTGTTAACTTCCGATCGCCAGAGTCAGCATTCACACCGCCCGGGCGTAGTTGTCAAGGAGACTATCTTTGATACATGCTGCTCGCCTCTCCGCTCTGCGCCGCTGTTGTATGTACAAGTCTCACGACGGGGAAGGAAGTAACTTTGGGTATAACTGACTGTCTGCTGACGCAGACTTGATGCCCGCCCCCGGGTTGTAACCGCTGGATCCGGTGTCCTGCATATCGAAGACTGTGACGCGACGATACCCCGATCGCGCAAGCCAGAGTGCCGTCGATAGGCCGAAGACACCTGACCCTACAATGAGAATCTTGGAGTCCGAATGTAGTGACATTGCTCGCTGTATAATGAGGTTTTTAACCTTAGCTAGGTATGTGGATCGTCTGTTCGGTTTCTTGATGTTGTCAAATAGATGGTGAACTTCATCAGTTGAATAATTCAAGGCAATAGTAAGACTACACCGATAAGCTCGAGAATTACGAATAACAGACGAGGGAAAAGTTGCAAAGCACCAGCCAGTCAGCCGCCGTACCGAAGGCTTCGGCGTTCGGGAAACATTCCCGTTTAATATACCTCCCCGCATGGAAGTGTTGCTTTGCATACCGGAGCCTGCCGATTGGTGTACCTCACTGAATAGGTCGCATTGCGAGCCACACACTCTATCATCGCCCGGTGCACAATTCGTAATAAACAAGCCATCTATTTCTCTCTCACTTATTGCGAACTCTTCTTTCTGGCCGAAGCCGACGAGTCCACACGGATTTTTGTTGTGATAAAACTATCTAACTTTTTTAACCGCTCCGGTCTAATTGCCTGGTTGTAACCTTCTATCAGGATGCTCTGGGTATATACACATTTGGGAATAGCGCAATATTCCTAAAAGCTTGGAAAGTTGTAGGCTCGGAAAAAAAAAAAATTTGGGCCTATATCTATGCATCTAGCATAGCCCTATGTCTTCTCCAACACCTGGTATGTTATTCTAGAAACGTGAAGAGATTTGTGTGCAGTATGTTCATGGCCCTCGTGGCTTCTCTCGCATCAATGACGCATGAGATATTGATTTCGCTCGCGCCTAGTAACCTTTTCGTTAGTAATTCAAGCATAGAGGGGAAGGCAGTTGATCTAACCTTGTGATATCATCTCAATATTGACGTTGTGCTCACCGAGTGTCGAAAACATGCGCCCGGCAATACCAATCATGTTCTTCATCTCAGCTCCAACGAGACTCAGGATAGCCATGTCGAGAAGGATACTAACATCTCCACATTCCTCTAATTCCCCCTTTGCCTTTTCAAAGTGGTGGATAGACGAGCTAGCCTGATGAATAGCCATGGAGACGTGAACTTCACTTGTAGAAATGAGATCTACAGATATCCTATGGCTGTTGAGAATTGAGAACACCTTGGCGAAGAAGCCATGAGATATGGAACGTTTGTTCGAGTGTACGTTGATGACTGTGATGTTGTCTTTGATAGTAACCGCTGTGGGTCGCTTTGGTGTCTTTCGCAGCGACGCGTCTGAAGGCCGCGATCGCTTGATCTGTTGTGTTGGCGACAGGATGAGATCTGGGACAACAATGGTACCACTTCCTCGAGGGTTCGTGACGTTCTTAATACGGATAGGTATCGGCGGCTCGGCTTTAATTACTTGGTCCATAGTCAAATGGTGTATAACTTCAGAGCCGTAGAATGTGAGCTCAGCGGCCTCGGATGGTGTAATCGAGTTTAATAGCCGTGCCGTGGGGACTTTGGTAGGATCGGCGGTAAATATACCATCAACTTCTTTCCATACTTGCAGCTCATCCGCGTTTAATCCTACTGCTACCAATGCGGCGCATAGGTCTGTGTAGCCCCGCCCAATGTCCCCTTCCATCAAACTCCCAGGGACATTTCCAAAGAACCCAGTGATGACTGGCACACGGTCGACGCAAGCGTGTATCCTCTTGCGGAAAATAGATGCCGCGTCTTTGAAGAAAGCAGGACTGAGACGGTCTGTGCTGTCATAATGCAGAACATCTGAGAGATCAACATATTCGGCGTCAACGTCCTAGAGCCGGTGTCAGTAATGTAGTGCTCATGTGGCTGCAGCTGATACCTACGTTATCTTTCAGCATTGCCGTCATAAACCTGCAGCTCAACTTTTCGCCAAAGCCAACCACGCGATCCTTGGACCTCGCGTTGACCTCGAGATTGAAGCGCTTCGCGGCAACAATATAGTCTATCAATTCCTGGCAATCATCCTGCATACTGGCGCAAACGTCCCGTTGAAGCTCGGGGTTCTTGACGGAGTCTTGGGCAGCGGCAACATGGTCAGTGCATATTTCTCGGATTATGGTTTTGGCTTCTTCGACAAGCTCGTTCTTGGTGAGCTCGTTACTTGTTGCGGCAGCGACGTCGCGTAGCTTTTTGTAAATCTCGAGCAGCCTGTTGTGTTTGCCCGAGGTCAGAGAGAAGTGCGCGATCAGTGGTGCGCTGCAGCGCTCAGATTGACTCACCGACTCGTTGTGCCAGTTGCCTTCTTGCCAGAGCTTCGTGCTGAGCAGACAACAGCGATGTTTTGTGAGGTTAGGCTCGCGCTGGCACTCTAGAATCAGTAACCCGGGTTGCAAAGTGAGAATGTCTTCGTTCGTCTTACCGCACGATATCGCGAGCAATCTATGTGCAGAGTTGGACCGGGTTAGCCGCATACAGGCAGAGACGGGGGGGTTTTTGCGAGCAGAGGAGGGGCACCAACATTGCATGGGAACTTGCCAACGCTTGTGCCGCCGAACTTCTGCACAATCCAACCCCGCGCATTGGCATTTCTCCTGGTCACGGCCTCCGTGGTCATGTCGACGGTCGGTGGGCAATAGGAAAGAGGCAATTGGCAATGGGTAATGAGTAATAGACAAGGAATGGATGTGGGTGCTATCACAGTAACACGAGGGTCCAAACCCTCGAAAGCAGGCGAAGGGAATAAAGAATGGCGGGGCAGTAGGTGCTCAGTTTCAGCGGCTGCAAATGTACAGAGTAGATCAGATCATGTATTATTATTCAAAAGGAGAAAATGGAAAATAGAAAAATGTCGCTACTGCGACGGGAGTGTCGAGTTCGGCCCAGGCCGCCCCATTTTCTACTACCTATGTCGAGTATTTGTTGACCGTCGCCCCGAATCGGAGCTTGGACAGGGAACCGGCGGAGAGAAGTGGGAAAAAACTACCTAGTCCAGAGCTACGACTCGTTCATCGATGGCCATGATCGCGGGGAGTCAGAAAGGTGGGCCACTTCCCTCATATCCATCCTGGTCTGCATGTCGGTACATACCGCATAAGTTAATGTACCACATGTGGCTTAGGTACATGTATACAATGTTAGTCAGGTACCTACAGCAATAACCCCATTGAGAATGTAGTGCATATATATTTCGACCGGTGTGCTCATTCCGCCACCTACCTTACTCAAAGCCTGATTTCCTTGCAAAATAGCCACCGAAGCTACTTAGGTAGTGTCGCTGAACATACCCTAGAAGCGACCATTATGGATTCGAAAAGCCCTTCCGAAAACAGACAGATCCTGCGTTAGGTCTGAATGGTTATATCCATCGATTTCGAAAACATTGGATAGTTAATAAAACACCTGTCTACAGAGAGATCCTAGTGTAATATTTATATATACTCAAACCATTAGACTACTAGATCGCTATACTGCTATTTGTGACTATACAGTCTAGAACAAACTTGAGATACTCCATGTTATTTATTGTGAAAAAGCGGCTCACTGTGCGACCTATCAAGCAACAAGCTTCTTGCTCTTAGTTAACATTGCTTATACTTATTACCCTTCAAATTCCTTGTGGTGAATTTCAAGCAACCCTATTTCCTTTTGGATAGATTTTCTACGTTCAAATCAGGTAAGAAAAAAAACATCTAGAGTACCATAAAACAGAATCAACTTGGTGCGGCAAACAAAGTAGCTTAAAACAACCCCAAGTTGCTGAGAGAGCTAAAAGAATATAAGGAGCCACCAGACATGCTAGAAGAGCTGCCTGCACCCAGGCGTGATCAGGAGATTAAGGATTATTATATATAAGCCAAATACTAAGTATGTCCTACGTTCTGTCAACTATGTGCCAGAACAATGCAGGGCCTAAACTGACTACATCGACTTCATCTAGAAACTCTACAGATTCTTCAGAAAGCCTCTGAATCTATGAACATCGGCTATGCAGCAGGATATAGGTCCTGAAGAGCTATAGCTTGGAGCTACAATGGAAGGTGCTAACCTCGCAGATTCGAAATATATTAGTATCAGCGGATAACCGTAGAGCACGTTATGACATTCGTCATTTGGCCCACGACTGAAAGTACGCGTTCAACTTGCTCTACCAAAATAAGTTAAACAATGCCGAGGAGTATAAGATCAAACTTGTAATTTGTCGAGAATCGGTGCCAAGTATGAGCCGACGCAATCTTCCTGTCAGGATTCTACGATTTATCGACGTCTCACGAGTGGTGGCTCCTAACTATCACAAACCCGACTTTCTAGAGTCAGTTACAAGATACGAGCCCGTTTACGAGAGAAGCAGTTGCTTCCCGCTTATTACTCGTTATAGTCAGGCGAACTTGCATAAAATCGGGGGATAAATCAAGCTCGACTCAAGCTAAAAGCAGCCTAGCGAAGATTAGGACCCCGTTGTAGATACCTAGGTTTTACCTAAGGGGTATCCGTCTAGTCTGGGTGACAGCTTTCATGGAGTGCACGCTTGACACATGCTGCAAACTAAGAACAGGGATGCATTCAGGTACCTTATAGTCGTGTTAAAACATCATTATACGTATGGGTATCACACAATATAGGTGGCGTTCCACCCTATACCTATATCCTACGAGTAGGTAGTAGCACATGACCAAACCAACCACCAACTCCAAGCTTCCCGTGCCCATCCTGGTGCACTGCTAGCCAAAGCCATCGAGGGCTTTCCCTATAGGCTCAAAAGCCTGACCTTTTCCCGGTACTGCGAATTTGAATTCTAAGCAGACCCTGTGCCTGTCTTCGAGCACTCTTTTGCTGTAAGCACGTGCTCAACACAAGCACGCTTCACCTATACATCCCTAGCAACCTTGCCTGGTTTCCCCTGAATGCAGCAAGATGGTCGTAATCCCTCGTAATTTAGTCATACCTTCGTACGATCATATTTTCCGCCCTAAACTCGCACCGCCAACGCAATCCAGGTAAAAAGAACACCCTGCCAGCGTGGCAAGTACCCTCCCACGTCTAGATGCATATGCCAAACGCCCGAAACTCAGAAAGATTATAATATAGACATGTTGGTTGAAAGAGGCATCCAGCCACGCGTGAACCATGATGGTTTTGTAGCCTCTTGAGATAAGAACCGGTATACATTACGACATTGCCTGGTCCAAGTCGAGGGCTCGAAAATTTTGGTCGTGGCTCTGCTGAAACTCGAACTTGTCCATGTGAAAATCTTCTTCCGGGGTCCTAATACCAATGCCGCTATCGTCAGGGTTGTTTGGGTGTAGAGGCTCGTGGCTATCCACTCGAGAAGGGAATGGGGCACGATCTGGCTGAGCCTGAGTGTTTGAGGCTTGCGATACATCTAAGCTTATGCTATCGCTACTGCATCGACGTTCTTGTTGGTTGGCGTTAGTGATATCTATTGGGACGGAGGTTGAGCCTTTCGTATCGTCGGCTGCGAGCGTTGACGAGTGACTCTGCATGAACCCGCCCTGTTCTGCAAGAAACGCGACCATCTCATCGATCCAGCATTTCGTGACCCACCAAGACCCGAAGCTCTTACCTTGAGCAATGGTGAGATCACGCATGACTTCAGTTCCAACCCTCTGAACACACCAGACGATGTCGGCAGGCGTTGCATATGGGAATCGGCCAGGGAGGGAGCGAAGAAATTGAACCCATCGATCAAGCACATTCTGGGGGTTATTCGTGCTAGCAACATCCGTATTTGAATTCTGGATGTTCTGTTGGGCCACGTCTCCGTAAAGCGTAAGACATTCAATTTCCCAAGGAACATTGACGGGGTCTAACAGACCTCGCATGTCATTGAGCAATACTTGAACGAGATCATCCATACCTCGAGTAGGTACACATTCAGCAATTTTTCGGATTCGAACCATAGTGATCCAGTCGATGTACATGCTAGTGCGGTTTGCCGGGTTCGCTAGCATGTTAGCCGCTGCGTGAGCTGTGAGATTTACTCGAAGTGCGCGATCAAGCATCGCTGCAAAGATGGTAGCTGGAGCCTCCTTAGCCCGAACTACATGTCTTGGCTGGCCCTGAAAAGATTCGCGAATGTGAGAAACGAGCCGCTCTGAGATATTCCGTAAAGTATCAAGAACAGTTTTTGGGACAACTTGTAGCGTAAGTCCAGCAATTATGCGCGCCATTTTTTGGTACAAGACAAAATCACATTGCTCTATCCAGGGTGCCAGGTCCGGATTGGCGAATAATTTCTGGACAGGCATGGTGAGTGTACCTTGAAAGGATGTGTACAGATGGAAAAACGTCTTCTCCTTGCAATAGCGAATGCACTCGACTAAAGATGTACAGTGAGAGCGATACAAAGCTGCTAGAGACTTGGCCGAGTCCGGGTCAGTACCCTTCGGTAGAAATGGCTGGATCTTGGGAAGACTAAGAGGCTGGCTCTGATCAAATTGGTCATCGCCATCTCTTGGGAAGGCTAGATTCAGCATGGTCTTGGCTGTGGATGAATCCAACTGATCGATGCTGGATACGTCTGGTTGGTTATATAGACTATGCGCTCTAGTATCTGTTGACGTTGATGTTGGTAGCCCTTCAGAAGGCTGGTTGGTTTGGGGTGATGGCAGTGCTGGCTTGACTGCATCCAGAGCTGTTGGATGAGACTGTGTTGTACTAGAAACGTTTAGGCCGAGTCAAATGTATCATTCCGAGGAAACAAGCCACTCACCTGAAAGGCTGCATAAGTTGTGAGGAATCCTGAATGGGAAGAGTTGGTTGGACCGTCGGCTCCTTAAGCTCAGGCTGGTCCTCTGCCAATGTGAAGTTAACATAATGATATTTGGACTCGCCACGGACTCCGAGTCTACGCGTCCTTAGCCCAGGAAAGAGTACGCGAACTAGCTTTCCAAAACTAGCGGGATTCAAGACAGTTATTCTTTCCGTCGCACATCTGGATGCATAATTGGCGTAGACACGTCCTCTCGGAACAGAGCCTTTGCCCTTCGCGCACACCTGATTCAGCCTGGAAGAGGTTTGTTAATCATCATCAACAGCGGCTTTACTGATATTGTCTAGATAACATACCATAACATCGCAAAGACTTGACGACTTCGTTCCGAATTTGGGCCACGCTCATTTCCATGCAACTCCTTCGCCACGTCTTTAAGGCTCCGGTCTTGACTAGCATGAAACAGCTGGCGCATTTCGAGCTCGTTATTCGCATTGGTCCGGCTGGAGGCTGCCTTCTGTGTAGTTCTGCGAGGAGCCTCCACTGCATCACTCTCCTCCGGGTCGTCGCGATCCATCATCTGGCTGTCAGCATCGGTGAAGCTAGCACCGGCAACAAATGAATCTACTGGCAAACCATGTTGTAGGGTAGGGTGGTGAGTATAAGGCATTGCCGGACCGACAGGCTGATGTACGCCAGATTCCATGGCGAAAGGCTGGTGGAGTGGCATTTGTGCTGCTGAGCGCAACATTGCCTCACCTGCCATATGTTGTCCCATCTGGTGCCCCACAACAGCCATGTCCTTTGAGTGCGGCATGGCGCCATGGCCGTTGGGCTGCCATTGTTCCTGAAAGTTCCCGTGATGCACCACAGAGAGGCTTCGTTCATGATTCGGCTGGGTTGCGACGCTGTGGATGGATGCGGTTGAGGCCCTCGACTGAGCCCTTTGGTGCTGTTGCGACATGATGGTGGTCTCGGGAGGCTGGGGCTCTGCGCGACAATTAGATACAAAATCTTTAAACCACCAGGCAAGGCCTCCAAGTAATGGGCAGGACATTGAATACAGAAGAACCACGCACATAGTGCGATATAGCGTGTGCCATGTTAGGGATCCAAGCAGGAAGTACTGACCAATATCCATGATGTTGAGGATTGTTTACCCCGGACCGCTTGTTGCGCCAGCCAAATCACGACCCAGGCAGGTGTAGGTGGAGGAGCCGATGTATAACGAAGAATACAAATTAGGATATAGAGGAATCAATGGACGAGGAGCTGCAGATGGTTAGCGGGAGCATCAGACAGAATCCTGGTGTTGTGGCATCCAGGCTGCAGGACTGGTTGAGCTTCTGAGATGGAACTCGAAAACAGAGATGGGGAGTGGAGGTGTGTCCAAACAACAAAAACTCGTCGGGGCAACGGTTGAATGTTGTTGATTGACTGGCTTAGTGGGAGCAGGTCTTGGCGGTTGCCCGTGTGCTCCAAGTGCCCAAGAGGTGGAGACACAGATACCTAGGTACACAGCAACAACAACGCAATATAATAGGTACCTCCAAATGGGGAGGCGACCAGGAAGCGGAGTGGCTGGGCGGGGCAGCGCGAATGGGTACCTAGGTACTTCCTGTTTGTAAGGCTAACCCTACATAATGTTTATTGGGTGATGCCAAAACAAAGCACTTGTAATGTAAGATCTCTTTTGCATAAGCTCAGTTAAGAAATTACGCCATAGTATCTACACACAAATTCAAAATAACTCTTCTTACTTACTACCTTAATTCTACTTAAGGTAGACACCCAGAAGCTTAACGTGGGCACGCGCTCACTTGCCTAGGTAGAGGTACATGGTGGAAGCGGACTCTGTTAATTAGCATCAGCGAACTCAAAGTTGTACTGCTAGGACTACCTGCCCCCACTACAGTACGCAGTACATACCTCGCCTACCTTAAACCAGTCATTTGAGAAGGATTATTTACGTGAATGTAGGTACTTTTCGTTTAAAGTTTAGGAGGTAGGTAATCAATGCTTATCAGAATCAATCCGGAATGAGGGTTGATCAAGGCGTGGCTAGGTATCTTGTAAGAAGCTCTCAAGAGGAAACTAATAGTACTTTCAATCATGTGAATCAAAGTACAAAAATTGTGACTTAAAATCTAAGACCAGCTGTCATCTGCCCGGTAAGCCTCCATGAATTCCTAGGTACACGTAGGGCGCCACCTACAGAGGAGGTAGATCATCCGACCATACAAAGCTTGGCAACTAACCAACTCGGGTAAATAGTGGAGTAAAAAAGATCAGTTGGTGTAAAATAAAAAAAATCTAGGTGAGTACTTACTGCGATTTTGGTATAGAATTAGAAGGTGTACTCACTGAGTACTCAGTAAGTACTCAAGATACTAAATTAATTTTTAAAAATTTAAAATTAATTGTTTAATTAAAAATAATAATTTTTATATTATTATTATATATTATTATGTTTAAATATTTATTAATGTTATTGTAGTTATTTTTTTTATACTTTTTATATTAGTATTTTACTTGTATTTTTGCAGCAACTGCAACTTTTACTGTTTTTTATGTTGCTTAATTAAGGTTAGCTTGCCAAGCCATGTATGGTCGGATGATCTACAGTCTCCCACCTACAGCTACCTTTGAGATAGGTTTTACCATCTCGAATCGGTATGGGAATTTCACCTGAGCCATGCCGCTTTTAGCCTGAGCTGGACTCGCCTTTTCATAAACTAAGATGAGTGAGCTTGCATAATTTCTAATACTGTAATTACACCGAAATAAAAAGAGACCGTTTAGTTGTAAAACGGATTTTAGTATGCATTACATGACGGTCCGTATAACTCGAGCGACTTCCTAGGAAGTCGCCTGAGAGTCGCTTCAGTTGCTCCACTGGGAAGGCTACACCTAAACATGTTAGGCTTTCTTTTGGCCCTAGGTACGGTCAGTCCGCTGGAGTCTTTTATCCCCCTTTCGGCCTGTCTTAGAGACACGAATTCCCTTAACGGGCATATTCTGCTCTTTCTACTCCTGCAAGCTCCCGAAACACTGAGGAATTGTTACTACAAGTGGACATTATTGACTCCAGTGTTATATGCCTAGCTACTGTTTAGTCACAACTAAACTATTTATTTAACCTGTTATCAACTTAACGTACGTTCCACCTATTTTTTAAACCTTACTTTGGGCAAACAAGTTTTAACGCAGCCGGCTGCTCCTGCTATCCTATTAATGGATTATAAAAAGCTTTACGAAGAAGCCGAACGAAGGCGACAAGAAGAACGCCAACTCCGACTCGAGGCCGAACGCAAGCAGAAAGAAGCAGAATATGACGCCGCGGCGGCTACTACCGCTCTCCGCGCTGAACGTGAAGAAAATGCACGTATTGAGCTTAGTAAGTGGGAAGAAACATGGATAATTACAATTTTTTATCGCAACACTTGCTAACAAGACCAGACCGATCAATGGAAGCCTACTTGATCGATATCGACGGTATAAACAATTATATGCAACGGTTGATACCTTCGCCCGTTAAGAGATCTAATACACTATCCGAGGGTCAGAAAAGCCAGTCTTCTGCCTCTGGCCGTACGTCCATCCTTGGCAAGTACTATCCACTAAAGATTTGTCCATGGGACGACTTTCGTTCCTTGTACCAAGATGCGTTCGAGCGTGCCCGTGCCGTTATTGGTAACTCGTCGCGATTTCCGTCTGTTCTAGCTGCGAGAGCCGCAAAAGAGAGCATGGATGACCAATTGCCGCCCGCCTTCCTCGAGTCCGAAAGCTTCCGGACCGAGCCAAAAACCTCCTACATTTTACATGAAGCACTACAGAGGCCAGCGCAGTATGTTATGAACGCCTACCTCGACGCTGTTGGGTCCCAAATACAACTTTACTTTGACAATCGCTCCGCCGGTTGGCAAGTCCGGACCAGTAATTCGACTGACATGATGGAATCTGAGGCTAGTTCTAACATGCAGGGCGATAACGAAAGCAGCGCGGGCGACGTAGTACAGAAGCTACCGAGAAAGACGCAGCCTGATTGCCTAGTGCTAGCCTCTGCTATAATATTTCCAACTCCTAAGGCTGTCGCGGAGGAGCAGGAAGAGCAGGCCGCCCGCAGGCTTAGGTCGGTCTATCGCCTCGTAATGGGCGAGCACAAGCCAGCGCATCGAATCAGAGCTACGGCCGTTTCCTCCTTCAACCAAACCCCACTGCCCGAGAACATTATGATCCAGCTCGCTAAGGCTAAAAACAAGACGCCAAGTGGGAGGCGACGTGGGCGGGCTCAGGCAGGGTTAGACGCTGACGAGGCTCATATCCTTGATTTGCTTCCTGGGCAAGTGTATTTTGCCAATGCGCTGACACAAACGTTCCATTACATGGTCACGTCCGGTGTTAAGTATGGCTATTTAGCATCTGGCGAGACTTTAACGTTGCTCAAATTATCGCAAGATGATCCCACTACTCTGCTCATCCACTCCGAGGGTTTTCCTCAGTACTGCCGAACAACGTTGGATGAGCCCAACTCCTCTCGGGAAGATACAGGAAACATACGTGACCTGCCTGTATCCCTACTGTGCGGCCTGTGTCTGCTCGCATACGAATCTACCCCCGAGCCAGCCCGGCAGCGGAGCATCAACGTATCTCAGCTCGCTTTATTTCCAGAACTGCCGCCTTCACTTTCACCTGAGTCGAGTTCTAGTCGAGGTAGCAGCGCACGCGGGCGGCGGCGGCGGCGGGACGATGATGATGATGACAACAACAGTCATGATGAGGATAATAATAGAGAAGATAGAGGAGGCTACAAATCTCCTTCCAATGCAAGCAGCTCTTCAGCCAGTCGGCTCTGTCCCCCAGCGCACCAGCCGCGGATGTCGTCTCCGCTCAAACGTCAACGTTCGGCCTCGCACCAATCGCCGGAGCATCAAGCCACAAATAGCAGCAACGTTAACGATAAAAAGAAGCGGCGGATTATGCTGCCCTCTCTCCCTAGTCCATTCGACCCGTCTACCTTTCGGCCGATCAGGCCATACTGCACCCAAGCATGTCTGCGGGGCCTGGTTCAGGATGAGGGTATCGACTATAGCTGTCCCAATGTTTTACTTCACCTAGAGGCGCAACGTCGTGCTTGCCGCCGTCTAAAGGGTCCTAGGTGGGGGGAAAGGCATGTTATCACAGTGGATGAATTACGCGAGCTGGTGCAGCACCAGCTTCTTGAGAACGTAGAGCTCGATTGCCAGTGCCTCCTCGAAGATGGGGCTCGGGGTGCTGTTGGTTGTTTGTTCAAAATCACAGTAACGGGTTTTGGCTATACTTTGGTGGCCAAGGGTGTCGAGACGCTCCACCGCCGACGGCTGCAACGTGAGGTGGACGTCTACAATAAGCTAGACGCGCAGCAAGGGCTGCTTATCCCCGTGTGCCTCGGCATAGTCAGACTGCTCCTGCCCTACCCGATGGTGGACTGCACGCTAGTCACCCATATGTTGCTTATGTCGTACGCGGGTGAGCCTCTGCACTGGCAGCCACTGCGCCAGAAGCTCGAGCGCACAGGCATAAATGTTGACGAGGAAGAACGGCGCACAATACGAGATCTACGCGCGCTAGGGCTGACTGACGAAGACGACATAAGCACCGGCAATATTACGTGGTGTGCTGAGACGAATCGGGCTATGAAGATTGATTTTGACCAGGCCTACGTTTCAACAACAGGAGCTAACAGCAGCCAGGTCCAGGAAACAATGGTGTCTCTAACATCAGGGCTAAAGGCAGCAATAGACAGTAAGCCGCTGTTCAGCACCAAATCACAAGAAAATACATGGCGCAGCTTTAATTGTAGTTTGTCACACTCAACAATAAACAGTCTTTTGCTTGCTTAATCTAAAAAGGTACTTATTTAGTAATACTATGGTTCATATGCGGGTTGCGCACCTTTCTACTTAATACGTATATTCCTACTTTGTCACGTAATAATTCCACAACAATAAAATATTAGTTCAAACTAATGAGTCCTGTGTTTTGCTTGCTGTAATAGCTATCCAATCATCTATGAAAATTAGGATTCGACGCGCTGTTGAAATCTGCGAAAGTCTAGAATCAACACTATGTGAAAGAATGAGCGGACAAACTGCCAGAGCGGAGGTACGCGCCAATTCTCATAATATAGATCCAATTGAAGAGAAAGTGCTTCTTGATAATATTTTGGATCTAGATGACCGAAAATATGCCCCAAGCTATGCTTCTATTAAAGACATGGCCGATTGGCTTCGTTCGCACGTCACGCCTTAGTTGACGGTTAAAACCTGCTAGAACCGTTTTAAGAACCGTTTCTCTCGGCATAAATAATGCATAAATGCCCACGGGCAGCTCCTCTGTCACCTGACTGATGACTGGCTAAGTCGAGCCTGAGAAAAAGCGGCAAGTGCGCTAAGCCTAGTTTGCTGCATACTTAACATTTGGTAAAACTTAAAACCTAGGTGCCTCCTTCCTACAGGCTACTTAACCTACCTACCTACGTAGTAGAGCAACAGTACAGCGGGCAGCGATGCCCGGGTGGTCAGTGAATCGAAACAGCAAGGTGAAGCAGCGGGGTTTACAGAATAGTACCAGCACCTATCACCTGGGGGACATGTTCGTCACCCGTATCTGCCACCATCGCCTGTTAATCTTGTGCTAGGCTCTTTTTCTCCTAGCTCAGGCCGTGTGTCCCTCCCATCTCGTCATCTTTAAACATCTCCCCTCCTCCCACAATCCCCATTCTAACACAACAATTTCCCCCCTCGAATCCAAATCTAAGTTACCATTCCTCAGAGTATTGCCAACATTGCGACTCTATATTGCATCAAGAACCCTTAGGCCAGTGACCTGTATGTTATATCCAATCTCTCTGCACTCCACTCATTTGTGCGCTCGTGCCCGATATGCACGGTGGCTTGATCGCTCGATGCTAACCCTAAGGTGATAAATGCCGGTAGATACATACAATACACCAATATTTGACCTTATCAACAACTTCTTCCCCACCCCCGAGCATCCGAGCATCAGTGCCTGTTATCCCGCCGGCCACTATTACTTCTTCTATATAGACTATTTCTGATAGCCCACGAAATATGTCGGCCCAGGATCGTGTCCAGCAGTACATTTCCCAGCTCGATCGCGAGGTATGGTGTCATCCTTGTCGCGTGCATGTCCTTTCGATTAATCAGAACTAATTTTGCATCTATAGCTGGCTAAATACCCTGTCCTCACCAACCTCGAGAAGCAGTCGTCTGTTCCTAAGGTTTACGCCGTCATTGGCGTTGCTACACTCTACTTCTTCTTTATTGTTTTTAACATCGGCGGCCAGCTGTTGACCAACTTTGCCGGCTTCGTCATTCCCGGTTACTACTCCTTGGCTGCCTTGTTCAGCACTAGCAAAGCCGACGACACCCAGTGGCTTACGGTACGCCTACAACCATTATATCGTAGATGAATTGAAGATCGGTTGCGGTACTAACTTGTCCTCTAGTATTGGGTTGTTTTTGCCTTCTTCACGTAAGCTAGAGCAGGCCAGTCCCGATATGCCTTACTTGGATCGCTAACTATTACAGTGTGATTGAAAGCCTCATCAGCGTTGTCTACTGGTTCCCTTTCTATTATACATTTAAGTTTGCTTTCTTGCTCTGGCTGTCGCTCCCCACTTTCGGGTAAGACAAAGTCCAATCTCCATTCCATATTTTGCTAAACTTACTGTCCTTTAGTGGTGCTCAACTCATTTTCCGATCGTTCATGCAGCCCATGCTTGGACGGTACTTCTCCGAGTCCGGCTCGACCGCTTCCAATCTCCGTGCCAAGGCCGACTCGCTGGGCAAGGACCAGTAGATCAGGCGGCCGAGCCGCGATGACGACATCATCTTCGAGCGAATGCAAGACAAGAAATGCACGTTTGCTACAGAAGTCCAAAGACAAGTATATGTCGTTAAACGAACGGGTTTTCGTAACAAGATATGGATACCGGGCACAGTTGTAGCGGCCTGGTTAGGGATGATAACGTGACAAGGATCATTTCCGTTGTTGTTTAGTACAGCGCTAGCAACTGAGTATTTGGGATTGCCTGGGAGGTTGTTTCGGCGGATGATAGAATATGGAGAAGTAGAGCTCAGTATATGTACGGGGATTGTCTGGATTATGAATTATAGTTTTGCATCATTATTTTGACCTACTTTCCCCAAACTTGATATGCCTATTAAGCGAACCCAAAATTTTCTGCAACCGGGAAATAATTATGATGGCAGAGTTTTCTTGTCCTTCAAAAAATGGATGCCCGCATACGTCATGAAACAGTAGACTATTAGGAACCTCACTCTACATCCCAGAGTCTAGTTTATTTATATAGGACAACTAGTAATGCTCAATTTATGTATAATTTAATACATATATGCATTCAAATTAGGACGTTCTTAAGTTATTCTCAACTGCGTAGGACAATGTCAGCTTCTCACGCTTCCTCTCGCCTTACACAAGCTAGTCACAGAGAAGAGTATTGCTCAGATATATATGCCTGTTCTCTGCAAGTTCAACCACGTCGGTAACACCCCTGAGGAAAACAGAGGCGCGTCCGTTGGCTGAGCGCATCAGATTACCTTACAGTTGCTCTCATCAAGGCAGGTGGCTTGATAAAACCTATGAAATAAAACAAAAACTCACCTTGGCGGAAGTTATCAAGGTGCGAGAGGCATGCTGATCGCATCTCTAATGGCGTGTACATTGCTTCAGGTCATCATCGCATCATGGGAGGCCAACAATTAAGGGCCCTCGTGATAATGGTTTTAGGCAAGGAATTCTAGATAGAATTTACTCTCGACACACACATCGGAATCGGCAGCAGCGTGGAAGAGTAACCCGTTATGGGCGAGCAGGCTGACGATGATTTGAGTCGGTGGTCTTAAAATGGTTAAAGAGAAAAGAAAAGGAAAAACTAAGTCGTGAAAAAAAAAAAACACTGATGAAATGTAGAGTGGTGCCAAGAGGGCCCACATTATAGTACACAGAATTCCGGAATATGTCTCACCGCCGCCGAGGCCCATTCACCAAAGATTTACGGGGCTATCAGGCTGAAAACAGCGTGCTGTGGAGCGGAAAACTACGGTGCAGGCTCATGGCCACAGCAGGTTCATAGCAGGCTCATAGCGGTTGCAGTTTGTGCATACAGCACTCGAGCACTGATTCGTTAGCGCTTTTGGTTAGGTACAACCACAGCAGCGGGCAAAGCCCCATGCAGGCAGGTACCTACCTACCCACTTACTTACATGTATGTACCTAGGTACCTAAGGTAGGTGGGTAGAATTGGGGACTGTCGACGGCGCATCAAGTTTTGGCTTTGGTCTTGAAAACATTTCGAGCTCTGTTCACAACCGACCAAGACTACGCCTACTAGTATTTTCTTAAAACCGCCACCGCCGCTGGTTAAATCAATTCTCCTTGACAGCATTGTATCTACATCTCTCCCACCCACTGTTTACCGCATCGCTACTGGAGACCTCAAGCAGACTTAATCAGAGCCATCGCCGTCGCCGCCTTGGCGTTGCTTTACCTTGTCCAACGTCTTTCGATCGTCACACACCTCCCCCAAGAAACCCACTCAGTCCGAAATATCATCATCGTCTATCTTCGTCCTCACAGAGTCCACAACGCCCGCTCACGCTCCCTTACTTAACTACCTTGACACACCCACCGAAAAAAAAAAACAATCAAGATAAATAGAACCCGAAGAGAACGCATAGAAATTGTCAAAAACTGTTTGGAAATACCCCCATCGTGTCGCATTGCCTAGGTCTGAGAGAAACCACGGGGTTTGCCCAAGTTTCACATCCTCCATAACTGCCAGACCACACGCTGCGGGCAGCATATTGTCACCATGGATAGGCAGGAATCGATATGGACCCGTCGTAACAAGTATGTCTGTCTGTCTGTCTGTCTGTCTGCCTGCCTGCCTGCCTGCCTGCCTGCCTGCCTGCCTGCCTGCCTGTGTATATATTTCCCATATTGATTCGTCTACATGGAATCGTATTAGTTTGCTAAAAAGAAGAAACTAAAACAGTAGCAGCAGCAGCAGCAACAATCTTTCGCTAGGCACCCCAGGTCCGACTGATAATACTGCACCCCGAGACTTCTCGAGCCTGTCACGAAGAAATGGCGGAACCTCCTCGCACGGCCGCGCCAACCCCTTCGCACCCACTACGCCCGGTGCTTTGGCCTCCCCCACGAGCGCTGGTGGCGCCAACCAGTTTGGTCTCGGCTCCGGCGCATTCGCATCGTTCGGCTCGGCCAAGACCCCCAAGACATCTACGAATCCGTTTGAACAAGCGATGGGCGCTGTTGGAGCAAAGACACCCTCGGCAGAAAAGTCTGCGAAAGAAAGCATGCGTTCTGCTACCACCGGCAAACCGTCCATGGGCTCTATTTCAGAGGCAGGGCAGCAGACCTCTGCTCTCTCCTCGCACCCCCTTCGAGACCCCTGGGTCTTTTGGTACAGGCCACCAATCACCAAGGCAAACGGTTACATTGAGTATGATAAAACACTGCATCCTATGATGTCCGTTAAAACAACTGAGGAGTTTTGGCTGGCCTACTCTCACCTGAAACGGCCATCCTCACTTCCCACTGTGTCGGACTATCATCTTTTCAAAGAAGGCGTTCGTCCGATATGGGAGGACGAGGAAAATAAGCATGGCGGGAAATGGATTTTACGGTTGAAGAAAGGCGTTGCGGACCGTTACTACGAAGAGCTGATTATTGCTTGTGTTGGTGACCAATTCGGAGATGAATCTGATGAACTATGTGGGATTGTTCTTAGTATGCGCAACGGAGAAGACGTTCTCAGTATCTGGACCAAAAATACCGGACAAAAGGTCCTCAAGATCCGGTAAGTGCGCCCCTCAGCCTGCAATGGGCCCAGCATCAAGGTTGACCATCATCCCCTGTAGTGAGACGATGCGCCGCGTACTCAGATGTCCAAACGACACTCGAATCGAGTGGAAGAGCCACGATACCAGCATGCAACAGCGAAGCATTATTGAAGAATCACGCCGCGAAAAGGCCCACAATCATCATAGCGACAAGCGCCCTCACAATAAGTCGCGACAGACACAGGAGGATCAACGATCGTAGGGTTATCGGGCGCTCTCGCAGTCATCGCAGGAACAACGGCCAATTTAGCTAGCGTCTCACTCTAGAAATAGGGGGACAGCAATCGCCTTAAAACCCAACTGGGGTGTGGTGTAACGCCGTTGAACCCAGGGCAGAGCATCGGAGTCAGCTGCTGAAAGTGTAACTGGCTTCCTGAACGCCCAGGCAAGGGGACTACCAGTCGTTGCTAACGGCTGTGAGAGTTAACCCCCACGTTGCAGGACTTACAAAATCGTATTTACCTAAACAACAAATATACGGGGCAAAGCGTAGTAGCAACCCGGAGCTTATATGTACGAATAGCGGAGGGCTTGTCCTATGACTACCAGCATGAGCAGCGCGCAGCATGTCGTAACGACCACGAACGGGTGGCATAAGCGATATGATTGAATGGCATTTGAAAGGTTCCTGTAAGGTTGGCGCTAGCTCCTGGTGGTGGACTTTGGACATCGGGTCAACTAGCAACAGCTTACTTGTTTAGCCGTCTCTGTATTGTAAGAGAATAGCAAATACATACTGTATTATGAGCTACCTGTGAAGGTCTTTTGCGTCTTTGGTCTCAATTCTCGAAGATCTACCTAAGGGTTCTTCGATTTACATCGAACTACATTAGCTACCTCAATCACTAACTGAGACGAGATCAATACGAAGGCTACAATCAAGGAGCTTATTACTCTACTAGTAAGTTGCCAAATCTCTTGGATAGTTTCTTGGGTTGCCTTTTTTCGATCTGCTCATTCTACTATCTATAGCTATCGCTCTCTTTCACGAGGTCTTCACCTCTCTAGTTCACCATGGGCAAGGGAAAATAGACATGAGGGTGGATTTAGAAATGAGTAACATTACCGAAGAAATGGGAAGCAAACGTCCCAGAGGAACGTTTTCGGTGGATTGCATTATTGTGCAACCTTATCTACCAGCCCTTACATCCGTGTACTTGCGTGGGTAAGAAACTATAGAAGTCATTTTCTGCTACTGATCTCTTACCACTCAGAATCTCATGACATTATGTTAAGACCTGATGCAGTAATCCAAGATGACGTATGAAGTTCTAAAATGCAAGCCTCTACTACGATAAAGTACCATTTTTTCATGCGTAGCTCATAAATTAGGTTCAGTTCTTTACGTACGAGCCAAAACGTACACATTGAATCCGTACAGTGCTCATTATACCCCCTCTCCTTTAATCCCCAACTCCTTATACCGTCTACAGACCGAGACCAATCATCATGCAGAGTAACACTATCTATGTCACCTCAGTAATTCTTTATGTACAAGTATTGTGCTTTTTCTTCGTCCCTGTTTGTTGTACCAGCTGGTGAAACAGCGCATGCGAAGGTCCTCGTGCTCTCCGTGAGCAACGTATAAGCCTTGAGATGCGAGAAACATGCCTCCCAGTCAAAGAAAATCATGCTGAAGATATAGTTGGTATCATTGATGCCAGGCCCCTAAACTCCATACAACTCCTAAACACAATAGTGCCCTTTAGGGAATCAAGCTCCTGTAAAGCCGAAATTAGGTAAAAGAGCCCATCTCTTAACAGATTTCTTCGTTGCATCGGCTGGTGTGACGCGGTGGGCAATCGTATCTAACGTCACCTTCACCTGTGCTTTGGTACAACTAGTAAACTTCTTGGCTAGCATCTCAATGACAGTAGCCTTCGAATAATCCTTGCACTCGTCACTTAATAAAGCTCGTTTGAAATCTTCGAGAATATCATGCGGAACCCCGTCTTTCATCTCCGATGATGGCGCCATACGAGTTGTGGAAGTGGTTGTGTCTCGAGGCATAGTAGGGGTTAGTAAAGAAGCAATTGTTCCTTTTGTTGACGATACTGTGGCGGCGGCTACAACTTTCTTTGTCGGTGTTGGCCAATATTCCGTAGAGAAAGGATTAATCATGGAGCGATGTTCTGGGGAATCTGATTGGGGTTAATAGGAGTCAATCAATACGATATGCAACGCAACCTACCTAGAAGAAACTCCAGTCGATACTTGAGCAGTGCATCCGAAGGTGCCAATCGCTTTTGGTTCTCATAACACAATCCTGTGCTGACGGGCTTGCTGTCAGACTCAAAACCCGGGCGGATGATTGTGGGAATAGCTTCCGAATCATCGACAAAGTCGTCCATTTCCTCATCGCCGTCAACGTCTTCTTCCTCGTCTTCGGCGTCTTCTAGATCCTCGCCATCGTCTTCGACCCATTCGGCCTCTGAGTCATAATCGTAGGCCAACGGTAATATTCTCCGTCCAGGTCTACGAGAAAGCTTGCGGAGCTGGTGATATGTCATGGCTGATGTGATAGTGCCGCAGTATGCTGGCCTGACATCTTCGTAAAAGCGTAGGTATTTCATAGTAATCGCGTTCAGTTGGCCTTGTGCGTTGGTAAAAAGCTTCTCCGTTTGCGATTCGCTTCTTGCATTTGTGATACCAAAGGCATTCTGGTAATTGTCTCCATGTATTCTCTCCATGATCTTTCTGACACTGGGTGGAATGATTCCGCGTTTTCGTGGAAATGCCAAGTGGAAAACCTCTGTGGCATCGAAAGGTTGCTTGGGAATGAATGCGCCTCGATCACCACGGATGTATTCATCAAGAATAGCTGACTTTGCCTCTTTCGTCTCGTTGTCCATTTCAAATAGAGGTGGCGCCATGGTAACTCCAGGTTTGATGAAGAAAGGCTGGAAGTTGAGTTCGTATGTGGATTTTGTAGGTTTTGAGTCTTGTTTTGATGAGGAAAGGTTAGTAGGATCAGTGTTGGCTGCAGCAGTGGGATGGTCAGTTGTCCTAGAAGGTGTAGTGGGGGCCTTCTTCAAGAAAGTGGCCATGAGATTTTGTTGTTTCTCCTTCTTTGCTTTGGCGGCGAGTTCCTCTTCCTGCTTCTTCTGTCTCTTAGCTTCTTTTGCAGCATCTGCCTTGGCCTTCTCGGCAGCTTTAGCAGCCTTGAGTGCCTCTTTCTCCGCTTCGGCCTTAGCTTTCTCGGCAGCTTTGGTAGCTTTCTCGGTAGCTTTAGTGGCTTTGATAGCTTCTTTCTCAGCCGCAATTCTAGCCTTTTCTGCTGTGGCTTCGTCTTGTTTCTGTTTCTTTTCTGCTCGCTCCTTTTCCTTTTCTTCTGCGGTCACATAACGTTTTCTCTTAGAGGCCGAAATAGGGTTTGCAGTAGCTTGTTGTTGCGTAGGGTTTGCTAAGGCCGTTTTAGGTGGTGAAGAAGATTTAGAGGGTGTGACATTTGGTGACGGTGAGTCGCAAGCCGGTGTGCTAGAACCAGCTTTAGTGAGAGCAGCCGGACTGCTTCCCGGTGGAGATTCCATGTTTGTAATAGGTGCGTTACGCAGCTCTAAAGATGATGTTTGTTAGAAGGCCTAATAGAGAGTGTTTGGTATAGCCGAGTGAGTAAGAGGAAGAGAGGAGCTAGGTAGAGATGAAGGACGTGCGAAGGACTCACGAGGTAGACACTCTATAGTTGATGTAGACGCCGTGGGTGATTTCTGTGAAGAGAGATTCTCGCAGTCTAGGGCATCAACTGAGGCGTCATAAGTCATTGTGTTGGAGGCGTCGAGAAACTCTTTGTGTGGCCTCTTCCCAGCTGTTCCTTGTGACGCCTTCACATTTGGAGACACTGGGAAAAGAGGCATCGGCACGGAACAGGGCGTACGGCCGTTAAGTAATGGCGATGGGCGTGTGGACAATATACGGTGATGCAGGACCGTGGGAATAGAGTCGGGGTACTCGAGCTGTAGAAACGATCGAGGCAGGCAATTCGGCAACAGGCGTAGTAATTACAATCGTAGGAAACCGGCGAACTTAAGTGACAGTACAACAACAGGCCATAGCAGATAAAGGCATTGACAAAGAGCGATCTCTAATAGTGAGGAGGTAGTTTCCCAATCATAGATCATAGATGGTCTATCCAGCGTCTAGGTCATGTTCGTGTGTGGTAGAAAGAGGTTATGGGGTCACATATACAGGGACTAACTATATTCTTGGACATGCACGCACTCCAATAAACGCGTTGAGAAGATAGATTGATGACACGCGAAAGCCCACCTAGGACGCGTTTGGGCTAGGTAAGACAGGGGGGGCCGCGGGGCTACCTCTATTGTGGCTGAATGGACATTTATTACCTACAGAATACATGTAAAGAAAAGGGTATACCTACAGAGTAGGTATTGTATTATGAGAACTATCCCTTTACATACATAGGTAAGCGCTCATTCAGCTACCTACCTAGGTAGGTAGGTAAGTGGCTTAAAATTTATACTCTATTAGGTATAGATAGGTAAAGTTTGGCTTCAACTTTTGGCTTTGAATAGAAAAGGGGGTGTTTAAAGGGATAAGATGCATACTGGTAGATAACACGTTAACTAAGCGATATACCTATTTACCGAAATAAAGAGTTTGCAGGTATCTATGTACCTAGTGCCTTCCTGAGGCTGGTTTATTAACTGGCTACCCACATGGTAGGCGCGGGTGCATCAATGGTAGGCAGGTACCTAGGTACCTAGTGGGAAACAAAGCTTAATTGTCCAATCAAATTCCACCATACCTTGTGGTCAGTGCACCTCCGCTCAGAAGATTCTGCCGGTCTAAAAGTTGACCGCCCTGCACACCGCCTTTTTATTGTGTATATATTTGTCGCCTCCCTCCCACCTCTTACGACCTTTTCTTTTCCTTTTCTTCTTCATACTTACCTTGTTCGACTGTTTGAAGCTCCTGAATTTCGAGCAGTAGGGTGGGAGACCTGCATTGCACAGCGCGGAGTCAACTGCTCTGTATTATCCTTCGGGATCGTACCGGACGTAATTTTTGATGTCTACCTCGTTTTCATTGTATGCTGGTGCCTTGTGCCCGGCTATGAAGAAGATGAATATGTCACAACCTGCCTACTTACTACAGACGTGCTTAGTGTTGACGCCTTCATTCATGAAGTAATTTGTTGATGGGAGTTCGAAGAAAAAAGTGCGAATCGGATTCTTGCCTACCTGTCACTACTTACACATGGGTTCGTATAACCAGGTCGAGATGGTGCGAAAGCCGGTTTGGATTTGATGTCCTCCTTCAGCCACCAGACTACAGCAACGAGCCCAGGTATTGGCCCGTTTTACATGATCTTAAGACGTATTTGCCGGCGATGTATGGCCAACCAGCCGATACGTATTCAATTTCCATACTTCGACCCAACAACAGCACCAAAAGCCCCGACGGCGTCATCCAGGTCATAACAACCCAACGCTAAAGAAAGTTCAAACGTAATATACCATGACTCAAATCCGTTCCTCTCCCACCGCCTCGCTACGCTGCGCCGTAGGGCTTAGGTGTACGTGAATTAATCACATCGTCAACTTTACGACGAGCTGTGCGAAAGAGTGAATTTAAGCTATGTCCGTCCGTGGCTGTGTAAATATCTACTTCTCGATACAGCTTCACTGTATCGACACCAATGATAGGTAGGCTGCTGTTGCTGTTGCTGTTGCTGTTGCTGCTCGCTCAGCCATCGAACCTTCACATCTCCAACCACGCCGTCGCCCTCATCTTTATCCTCATCCTTATCCTTAGTCCCCTCATCCCTAAGATCCCCCTCGACATCTTGACTAACTACACAATAACTAGGTAGGTGTCTGACTCTCCCGAACAACGTACCACTTACCCGTGTAGTACCAATTTACTTGGACTGTCGTCTGTTTACATCTTGCTTCCAAGACCACTTCCGCAACAACACCACGGGGCTTCCCGCCCCTTCGTAGTCATTGACGCTTCTCAGCAGGAGACTCTTCATCGACATTACTAGCCGGTGAAAATTCCAGATATTCCGAGAAGATGCGCTGTTCGACGTCGAGATCCTTCCAAGTGACTCCGCCTTCCGCATGTCTATGAGCATCTCGTCTTCGGAAATAAACCCGCTTCCCCCACTTCCAGGATTCGACGCCGCCAAAGAAGAGCACCGAGGCGACAATGACAATAACCCACTCCCACGTGATCCCCGCGTGCTTGAATACGACGGTGTTGAGGCCTGGAATATAGACGATGGGGAATAACGAGAAGAAGCCAAACGCGATAGCCCAGAATAGGAACTTGTTTCGCCAGACGTCCAGTGCCCACTGTGTTAGATAGCGGTTTGAACCTGGTTGCATTCTGAAAAAGGATCGTCGTCGGTCGATCATTTCCCATGCTAGAAAGAGGGCGAACCAAGTGAGGCAGGCAAAAGTTGTCGCTCGTGCTCGGAAGACGACCTCGCAAGAATCATTGTATTGACCGTTGCATCCTTTTCCGAGGTTGCCTCCTCCGAAGCGAAATACAACCAGCGAAAAGCTGCCAAGACAAAGCGCAGCGACCCATACACCGTAGACCACCATGTCGGTCAAGAATTCGAGATCGAAGATGCCGGTTGCCAGGTTCTTTGGCGGTCGGCTCATGATATCGGGAACGGCACGCTCGAATCCCAAGCCCATATCTGGCGCGCCCGATGTAATGCAGATGATCCAGAGAATCTCAACCGGGGCCAAAGGGAATACAGACAACCCGGTACCATCCTTGAACGCTAACCCGACAAGTAGCGTTAGGGCCTGAGCAATATTCTCGGCGAGTACGTGTAAGATGAACTTCTGGATGTTGTCGAAGATGCGGCGACCTTCCTCGATAGCTGCCACAATGCTAGCAAAGTTGTCATCTGAGAGCACCACGTCAGAGGCTTCCTTGGCAACATCGCTACCAACTTGTCCCATCGCGATACCGACGTCGGCTCGCTTCAAGGATGGAGAGTCGTTCACGCCATCACCAGTCTGTTTAGTAAACGGTCAATCATAATGGCTTACATTTGGGGGGGAGTAAATGAGCAAGGGGGCAAGGGGGCCTCACCATAGCACAAAACCTCTTACGCCGATGGAGTGCGTCAATCATCCGGACCTTAGTGCTAGGAGCACATCGTGCAATAACGAGAGGTAGCACCGGCAGCTGATCTACTTGCTGGTCGGTCAACGTATCGAATCGACTAGCTGTCATGACCATGCAATCTGCAATGTCTTTTCTGACACTCTCTATCCGGCTTGGCAAGATGCCTACCTCGACAGCTATAGCCTTTGCCGTTTCCGGATGATCGCCGGTCAACATATGAACCGAGATACCAGCCTCATGACAACTCCTTACCGCGGGGGCTGATTCGGGACGTGGGGGGTCGTAAAGGCCGATAAGTCCCTGGAATGTGAGGCTTGACTCAACCACGGCTCGATCAACATCGTCGCCCTTCTTTACCTCTCGATTGTATCTCTTGCTCGCTAAGGCCAGGACTCGGAGCCCCATGCTAGCAAGCGCTGCCATATTTTCCAGGATCTCTTTTTGGACCTCACCTGTCATTTCAGCCAGCTGCTCGCTCTCTTCTGGGTGATAATTCTGGCAATTCCCGATTACGCGCTCAACAGCACCCTTAGTGAACACGAACGCTTCTCCCGTTAGGTTGTGTTTGAATATGACAGACATGCATTTTATGTCAGAATCAAACGGTAGTTCCGTTATTTCAGTCCATTGAGGTTGGTCACCCTTTGTAAACTTGAGCCTATTCCAATCGAGCCGAGAAGCAAATACCTGAATAGCAATCTCTGTAGGATCACCACGGGCGTGCCATTTACCATCTATCTCGGACACAGTAGCAAGATTAGCAAGCGACGCAACACGAAGGTAGTCAGCCAAAGCTGAGCCGCCTTTCGACAGGAGTTCGGCCGGCTCAAAAACGGTACCGTCAGCAGAACCGTCTTTTCTAGCATCCAGCTGGCTAGGTGGTCGACTATCGAATATCATATCTCCGACGGTAGGGTTGAATGGATCGGAGGACGTGTCCACACTATAAGTCCCTAGAGCCGGAATCCAAGCACGCTTCGCAATCATCTTGCCCTGTGTCAGTGTACCAGTCTTATCCGAACAGATATCCGTAACTGCGCCAAGGGCTTCAAGTGACTTCAGGTTTCGCACAATAACGTGACGTTGCACCATATACTTCGTACCCGCCGCCATAGTAATGGTCAAAACGACGACTAGCGAGGCGGGTATCATAGATAGTCCAGTCGCTACAGCATAAATGATAACCTCAGAATGATTCGAGAATCTGTTTGCGGCTAGTACAACAATAGCGAATATAACGGCTATAAAGAACAGCAATATCGCGAGCTTCGACAACTTTTTATGGAGAGGTGTTCCAACATTGACTCCGAGAAACCGGCCGACAGCATCAGTCATTGTCAGGGTATACGCTTCTAGGTATCGGTGGGGTTTTGCAGTACCATCCGGTTTTCTCTTGACAGGCCGGACCTTGGAGTTCTTTTCACGAAGGGCCATGGCAATAGCACCGATCTCAGTTTGCATTCCTGTTGCAAATACGATCCCTTTAGCCCGTCCTTTAGAAACGGTAGACGAGCTATACGCAACATTAAGTCGATCGCCCGGGCCAGTGTCTTCGGCAAAAATGGCATTCTCGTCCTTTCGAACGGGAAGCGACTCGCCAGTCAGAAGTGCCTCATCCGTCTCGAAATTCACAGCTTCAATGATACTACAATCTTACTTCAGCTAATGCACTACCAAATCCAAATAGTCAAATAGGTAGCAACTCACCGAAGATCAGCTGGGACTGTATCGCCAGTTTTCAGCTCAACTAGATCGCCTATGACGACGTCGCTTGTTGGGACAATGGACGCATTTCCGTCCCTAACCACACTTGCCGTGGGAGAACTTAGAGATCGAAGAGAATCCATAGTCTTCTCCGCGGAGTATTCTTGGAAGAACCCTACAGTCACATTAATGAGAATAACGATAGTGATGACTGCTCCTTCAATCCAGGATTTGATGCCAAAACTGACTGCCATAGCTAGGATAAGCACCTTTTAAAAATTAGCCCTCTACGATTCGCCTCGAATCGGAACCGCGTATTTCATGGGGAACATACCAAGGTCATGGCATTGGCGATTTGGGCGATAATAATCTTGAATGGTGACACGCCTTGGGCTTCGCCTAGGACATTTCTACCGAACTCCTCCAAACGCTGTTGCGCAACACTGCTTGACAGACCATTGTCCGCATTGCTATTTAGTTCTTGAATCACCTGCGCATAAGCTAGTGCATGAGCTGGACGAGACATGGACATATTTGCTTGGCTCGAGGTATTTTTCTTGGCCGAAGTGAGACCTTTATCATTGTCGGCCATCGTATCTTAAGGTATAAGACGAGCTTTGGTGACGAGTTTTGATTTAGTCCGTAGAACGCTTTCAATTTTTGTATAGATTTGAATACAAGAGGTAGGTTCTTACTGATGCAAGCTATAGAAAATAGCAAGCCCACTATGCATATTTATACATAGGAGGGCAACCACCATTTTTGAACTGGGTTGACGCATCGAGTCTCGAACAGGATCGAATTTTCACACATCCCTTTGATGACTGCATTGTCACCTGCGAAATCCCCGAAGCCAAGGAGATCGGGTCTTGGTCAACACAAGCTAGCCCGCCACTGGGAACACTGTGGCATGGCTTACGTTGCCGACTCTTCTGTGCGTCCTCATTGAGCACAGATACCTGGAGTTACAAATCAGCCCATGATCCCCATACATAGTCGATCTACCTAGATACACTTATAGGTCCTACACAAGGCGATATTAATCCGGGGAAATCAAGGGTCCGATGAGGCTGTATAACTCCTGGTATGGTGTGTAGATACTACCAAGCACACTAATATCCCCTAGGCAGGCCGCCGCCTGGCCAAGACGCTTGGGATGCTTGGAGCCGCACAAACAGCATTTGGCGGCCAGTACCACAATACTGTGCCCAAATTCCTGCTCTTTTCGGCGTTGGTATCGGAGGTAGGTAGCCGGGTGCACGTGTGTAGTACTCAGTAGCGAATAGGCTAGAAGTATATGTCTGTACGTTGAGAAACAAACGACACGACGATACGTTCACGCCTGTACAGTATAATCGTAAACAAATGTGTTTCATCTAGCCGCTTGGTAGGTAGTGCAGTTTAAAGTATAGCTTTGTAAAGCGTTAGGATGTCTAGGATTTTTTCCCGCGAAAAATGTGTTGCCTTCACTTTGAGTGTATGTTTCCCCTACACTCCCGCTCTGATATATTCCATGGGGTTTTGGTGGTTTGTGGTATGTATTTCCCACACTTGAGATCCTACCTAGTATGTAGGTAAACTCGAAGATCACTTATGGTGAACGCTTTACAATACTGTTATAGAGATAAAGCTGGGCAGGCCGGCTATCGGCACATTCTTCTCAGAAATGAGGTTCGCGTTTGTATTGGCGTTAGTTGGCAATCCATAGAATTACATGGGCCAATACTTGGCTACCTATGTTGGCCTATCAGAGGCACCAACATCGTTCTTGATGGTCTCGCTCCTATGCTTAGCCGTCCTCCCTCACCAATATTAACCATCTCTCGAATAATATCGCGACATCAACGATTGTTATGCTTTGTTCCTATTTATATTCATTCTGGATTAACTACACTTCTACGGCCTTGTTAGCCTTGCCATCATCTTACAGGGCTGGAACCATCTGAAGCTACTCTTCATGGTATAGTCCTAGGACATATTGAATAGACTGTCTATATGGCATCATCGGCGGCGGCGGGCCTGTTTTCCAGCTAATCGGCAACTTATATCGGTATTGAATTAGGTTGACAGTCAACCGAATTCCTCATGTTGAGTTTTGGCTAGTCTGAAATAGCCAGCAATACAATTCAACTGTACTAGCCACTCGAGTTGTTACGAGCCCTGACGTTAAGGGAGCCGACCCGACCGGATTTACTAGTGTGTTGGTATATAAGGCTCTAGAAATGTATGAGTAAGCCGGATAAGCAAGACAAGAAAAAAAAGACCATTTCCGTAGACTTACGCAACATGAAAAACGTGGGTCTTAGCATTCTGGAATATGATACCTGATAGGTTTATGGGCGCTTAAGAGGGTGAGCTTCGGTATTGAAGACGTAATCGTCGAGACTGATGGCATCAGGCGGTGAAAAGATAAGGTAAAAGTATTTTAGGGTCTCGGATAACCAGAAACTCTGCCATTAACAGATCAGTAAGGAAACGAGTACCGGGATTTCTGTTATTACGCACTTCCATAGAGTCCATTTTCTCCGTTTTCGAACCATCCACGGTAACATCCGCAATGGCCGAGAACGCTAGGTTGGTCTCCGTCGCCTTTTTGATCGACTGAAACATATCCCACGCCATTTCCTAGTCTGTGTTAGCCACGGCAGTGAAGGGATCGAGAGAAAGGGAGCGGGAGGTATCATCACAAACCTGATATTCCGTTTTGCCAGTTATGCGATACATGTAAAACACGCTCTCGATGGCCTCGGGGCGTAAAATATAGCGAGGGTCTCGGGCATTCTGGAACCCCTCTGGAAGCGTCTGACCTCGCTGCCCTACAAAGGTCTCCCCCTCCCACGGACATGGCTCCTTGGAAGGACACGGTAGGAAACCGCCAATCTCCGGCATCATCCCCGACGGCATGGCGTTATATGCCCAGACGCAGCCGCGCGTGACCTGCTGCCCAATATCAACATGTTCCGGAATGCCGAATAGCTTACCACCTAGGCCAAACATGCCTGTGAAAATTAGGCTGTTAGTACAATGACGAGCCGACGAGGCCTTTATAATAAGGCGAGAAAGCATGTCCTTACCTCCAACGAAACAAGCCAAGTGCTGCGCTTCCGGCTGTAGGTCGATTCTACCGTCTCCTCTTACCCATACGTTGCCAGCAACGAGTACGTCCGCCTGGTCGGGAAGTTTTGGCCGGAAGAGTACGTGCTCGACTACGGTCTCCATAGCGACGCGGTACAGCTTTTCATAGACGGGCTCGAGCCCGCCGAGCAGGGAGTATGTTTTGGGGAACATCTCGTACAGAGAATCGGCGAGGGCGCCGAGGGTAAAGCCTTCTTCGTTGTCGAAGACGAAGTTCTGCAGGTCCAGGGACGTCGGCCACATGCCCGGCAACTTGGTCGCGTTCTGCGTCCGCTCGAGCATCTCCGCGATCCGGTCGATGGCATCGTAGTACTTGCTCTCGCCCGTGAGCTGGGCCAGCCGCGTGAACTCGAGAGACGAAGACGTCGCGGCGGCGGAGGGATCGTGGGTGCCGGCACGCAGCTGTCCCGCCTTGGCCAGTTTGAAATCAAGCCAGAAAGGCGGCATGCGCGTCGGCGTGTCGAAGGCGATGTACAGCATGTCCCCGAGCTCAACCGCCTTCCGGAGAAGGACAGGCTCGTGGCTCAAGTCGTACGCGCTCAGCAGCCCGCCTAGGTGACGGATGGTCGTCTCGAACCAATTGCACGCGGTCTCTTTTGTGTCGGACCAGTCCAAACGGGCGGTCGCGGCGACGGCATTGTAAAACTCGTCCTTGAGGTCCATAATCCAGAGACTGTCCAGAGAGTCAACAAGAGTGGCGGCCCATCCGCCAAACCCGTTCTTTTTCGAGCCCGACACGGGCGTCAGCTCGTCTGCCATCCAAGCCCACCGCCTATAACTCCGCCAGCTCTTGACGAACGCATCTTTGACCTCGTCCCGCCGATCTGCAAGGACCTGGCGACGCGCTTTTCCAGCCGCGCTCTGGTCCGTGGGGAACCGATGCTGGACCGCGGGCAGCTTCCTAGGAGCACCCTTAGGAAGAGGTCTCAGCTGGGACGCCGGCACTGGATTTTTCTCTTTTATTGTGGACCAATCAAAACTGCTCTTGACATATTCAAACTCAGGGGCGCTCTTCGTCCCGGCTTCCACATCACGGGCGGGTAGAAGATAGACCAGGGTGTAGAACACCAAAACGGAAGACACGATGACAAAGAGGCGAACTGGTCGCCTGAGTAGCGTATTCATCATGTCGCGCCTCTATGAGCATTGCAAACGGATGGCAGCGTAGTCTGAAGAGACGATTAATCAAGCACACACACACTCTTCCGCCGAGTGCATAATTGATTGATGGTTGTGACGGACAATTTTTTGTTTGTATATACTTGGGAGAAATGACGGTAGATGTCCCAGGCAGGGGTACTCTACTGCACGGCCGTGGAGCCCCCAATCCTTTCTAAGTGTAGTTGAGACAAGAAAGCGATTGTTGGGAGGCGGCGCTTCCCTAATTACCCAATAGGCACATCTGCCAAGATTCCATTTACCGCCGCCCTTTATACATATTACACGTACTCTGGTACAACAGGCTCTAGCTAAGACATGTCTTAAGCTGCGGCGAATTTCCTTTCATCTTTCATGCATGTACACGTACGGATGCAAGGAACCAACAGGAAATACTGGTCAGATCGTATAGTATCAACAGAATATCCTACCAATTCCTATGTAGGACCAATGTACCTAAATAGAGAGTCGCCACCTCGTCGCAGGCTTCCTGCGTGCCTGATCATTGATATGATTTCTCCAGTCTTTTATCAGGATATCAGGATGCTCGCTCGCCTACCTAGGCTCGCTTGCATAGCACCATGATCGTGGCCGGGTTTCTTCCTCTGGTGCTGGTGTGCGTGCTCGCCTCTGCCATGTCCTGCGGAGACATCGAGCCTCTGGCCTTCCCCATCACCGACGTTCAAATTATACCTAACATTACAAATTCGTTCACAAAAGGGATCCAAGCAGGCGTCGGCACGCCCCGTCAAAACATGGTATTTCTTCCATGGCCGTAAGTTGAATTGGATTCGCATCTCACCGCCAGGAGTTGACACTCAGTGCCTCAGGGAGCTCAACAACACGTGGATCTATGATGAGCAGCCCTTCTGCGACCCTTCAATCATCTTTAATGATCTTATATGCCAAATACGGCGCGGGAACCTCTATTCCGAGGTGAACTCGTCGTCGTATAATAAAGCCGAAGACATCCCCTCAGCAGGTGGTGCTTCTGTTGAAACGCAAGGGAAGGGCGCCGAGACAGGCATCGGGCAGCTCCTCGGGACGAGCGTCGCCGTACAAGATGGCCTGGATATCGGCTCTGTGCAGGTCGCGGAAGCCTTCCCTTTCGGGGTCCCCAGGCTCTCCTGGGATCACGGCTACACCATCTCTCACCCACTGGGTCTAGGTACGAACTCGACGGTACTAAACACCCTCGTGCAGGCCGGCAAAATAGGCTCGCGCGTATGGTCTATATTCTGGGGCAGGATGTGGGTGGATGCCGCGGACGCGATGGATGGAAGCCTCATCTTCGGCGGGTATGACTCGCAGAAGGTCATCGGTAAGAACTACACGCAACCACTGGACTACAGCGACACGAACGGATGCTGGACGGGTATGAAAGTTCACGTCTCGAGCGTGAAGCTTAACCTCCGAAATGGCGACGACGTCGAGCTTCTCTCTACAAATGATGCTTTCGATACGTGTATAGTCCCGCAGCGCCAGCTACTCCTCGAGGGGCCGCCAGACATAATCAAAAATTTCGAGAACACGACGGGGATGTCTAACATCGGGAGATCTTTTGGGTTCCACTGGTCTTCGTATCTGTACAGTGACACGAGCATGTAAGTTTACAAAGTCGGGCGAGGCGTAGCATAAGCGGATGCCGCGAATAACAGTTCAAGCGAAGTCCCAACTAACCAGGCTCGTGGCAGCTTCGACGGCGACTTGACTATATCCCTATCATCGGGTCTAGACGTCCGCATATCAAACAGCCAGTTTCTAGTACCGTACGTCGACGTCGACCGTAACGGTAGCCGCATTGTCGACACCTCGCGACACGAGTTCTTGTTCAACGACGTATACCAGAACCCAAACACGCTAGGCCGGTATTTCCTCACGGGGGCATATCTCATGGTGGATCATGACGCGAGCACTTTCACGCTGTGGGCGGCGAATCCCACGCGCGAGAGCACCTTGGTATCCGTCGCCTCTACGGATTCCAACGCAACCTGCGACAACGCGAACCCGTCATCGCCTGACTCGAGCAGAATGGCGGCTCTATCGGGCGGTGGTATAGCCGGCATCGTAGTTGGGGTCGTAGCGGCCCTGGGTATTGCCGGCCTTGGAGCATTTTTCCTGTACAAGAGAAGGCGAGGCAGTAAAACAGAGCCGGCAACCAACCCTTCAAACGTGCCACTTAATTCGAAACAAGCAGACACTCCGTACGAGCTTCACGGTAGTGCTAGGCCAGAGCTTGCCGGGGATGAGCAGCCTCCACGGCCTATTTACGAGATGTGACGTATGTAACTTATTAACTACTTTAGATATAGTAGAAAGAACTCCCTAGACGCGACGTCGAATTTTCGTAGCAAATAGGATGCACATGACCGAGCATTCTAGAAGATTACTATCGAACCAGGCTATGAAGCGGCCTTCAAGAAGAACTTAGCTCTAGTTAGAAATCGTCAAGTGGCCGGGTGAAAACACTGCTGGTACTATCTGAAAGCCATGTGTTCTTTTTTTCTTGTTACAATATCGCTCTATTATATACTACAGATAAAGGTTCTCTCGATGACTTCATTTAATACCGCTTTATACAAGGACTTTCATCACATGGGGTTTAATGCGAGAGGATTCTCGTGCATTATCCTAAAATATGGAAACTGGGGCTATTTGCATCAGTGTCTGGTGCTTAGTCCTTGCCTAATAATCCTATTTAGCTTCTCATGAAATGATATTAAAAGAAAAATAGTTAGACTCGATAAATAAGTATAGTGAAATGGTTTCAGCCAATATTGTCCTTTTTCCCCTTCATCAACAGCCGGCGTCTATATGATGAAGTTTACCGTATTTTTTTTTCTCCCTATCTGCATGGTTGCTGTAGAAGATCTCCAGGTGTAAGCAGCCGACTTAGCTGTTTCTTTCTCCATTTGAAGGCCGTTTCGTGGTCTCCATGTCGTCGAAGCAGTCAAGTTAGACAGGCCCTTAATGCTAAACCCTATACCGAGCGAGCCGCCTGCAAGCTCCATAGGAGGTCTTTCGATAGGCACCTGGGAAGCAGGAATATCATTGTGGTACTGAGCTAGCGCGGCTGTACCTAGTTGGATTTGCACCTCGCTGCAGTAACCTAATATGGTTGCAGCTGATTGCAAGATTTCCAAGTCCGAAATACGTTTCCATTTTGGTTTTCCACCATGGTCTGGAGCTACAGCATGAGTGTGTCCGCTATTGTGGTGTCCATTCTTGCTCTCGAGATGCCATTGAATCGTGTGTTGGTCCCGAATATATGCAGTGGGATACAGAGTGTATGAGATACCGTCAAAGTAAACGCCAGCATCCTTGCCGCCATCGCCTTTCAAGTTGACACCATACATGATATCGGCCATCTGCAACATGGCGTCGAATGGGATCCGTAGGCCAAAAGTCCCCCGACAAATAGGGACGGGAAAGCCGCATGCCATGATGGTGCTCGGGAACAATGCTCTCCAGCAGGTCCCGGGACAATCATCAAGATCACGAAGCTCCCGTATGCTGATCCCAAAGGCTGGCAAACTGCCGTCTTGTTTAGAAGCATCCCAAAAGTCTACAGACGAGGAAGTAAGTTGGCCTGCTCTTGGTATGCGAAACGATGCGGTAATCCAGGAGAGGAACTGGCCGAGTATTGATATTTCAGACACAGTGCCCTTGAAGATCAGTCTCGAGATCCCGGAAACCTCCTCATCAACGGAACATAACGTTCCTCGAAGTCTACTAACTGGTTGTTGCTCTAATTGACCAGTTAGTCAAAAAGAAAGAGTCGAAAAAGGTGAGGAAAGAGAAGAGGGATAGACAAAACAGCCAATCGGTAACTTTTATATAAAAAAAAAAAGGTAGTCTCGCATGGCAGAATGATCATTATTATACTGACCGAGGCTAGGAAAATTCTTTCCTAAGAGTATCTCCAAGTCTATCAAGAACTGTTCACCAATGGCGGCTTCTTTCCAAGTCGCTTGAATATACTCGTGACAGGATGTCGCCCAGGCATGCAGAGAATTGCCCGTCACTGTCAGAACCGGCCCAAGGTCGGGGTTGCCGTCAAGCTCATCTCTGAGACACTGCTGAATTTGCCACTTGATATTGAAAGCCACCTCGTGGACTTCTGCACTCTTTTCTGTGGAGCTGAACGAACCTCGTACTATTTCATCAATTCTGTTCATGAAGGCGCCCGTGTCCTCAAAGGACGATACATGGTTAACTCCTGACGGCCGCGGAGAGCGCTGTTGCAGATGACGCCACCAAGAGCAAAGCTTCGTCATGGCTTGTGGTTTAGGAGAGGCAGGGTTTGGGCGATTACTGCTGCCTAATAAATGAGGGCTCGTGGATATTTATTTTCAAGTCAAAATCCATCCTCAGGGCGAGGGCAGATCTTGTATCTGATTGAAGCAATGCTGCAAAATTACGAAGCTCTAAATCTCGTAGGGTCCTTATTAGAGCCGAACTACATTAAATCGCTTACTTGTATGTGGTTGATGGCTCTCTGGAGGGGGCATGATCCCCAGAAGTTATAAGCTGCCTATCAGCGACATTGGACCTTGCCTGCTGACATCGAAAATGTGATGGCTCGCTTGTTATCACAGCTCAGCCACGTTTGGCCATTCGGAGTGAGTTACAAAATCGGTTCCGAACTTGTGGAATGAGCCCCTATAAAAAGGATGGGGCTATAGTTATGAGGAACGCAAAGAAGATTGTCTATGTATATAATATATATATAAACAAGAATATAAATCTCGTAATAAATACTTAAATTTATTTTGGAATAAAAATGGTGGCGAGGCTGAGGTTAAAAGTTGAAGATTTCCATTTTGATTCGGGACGGTATCAGAGGTGCTTGCGCTATCCTACTTTAGGTAGGTAGTCAGCTGTCGCCGGGCCGTCACCTAATACAGGTATCTGAAATTTTGGGCTAATTTTGGGCTACAACCACCATACAGTACAGTATCTCATGCTTGAAGGACCTGCGACGACACACCGTACTACCTCATAACTGTTGGTTGCTCGCAACGTACTTTTGTACCTAATCGCACACGACCGAGGAGCGACGCGCGAAGGCTGAGAAAGGCGAGAGTGCCTGGGGCAGGAGTAGGCAAAAATGCCATCGGTCAATCTCGCATCGCCAAGTGCGAGAACAGCTCTTTCACGCGCCTGCAAGAGCGTCACCGCCGCCACACAGACGTTGGCTACTACTACACGGTATGGGCTTCTTCCGACCCCTCCCCTCGTCTCTCCTGCTCTCGCCTCTGCTGCTCCTCGATCAATTCCTTGGTGCCTGGGCTGACTCTATCTTCGTCATCGATCCGGAACAGAGCATTCTCTTCGATACCTCATCTTCGACCCTCCATCCTCGCCTCAAACGGTACCGTCTTCCGGCCATGCAACAGCGGTAACACGCTTCTCTCCCGCCTACCTCCCACGACAACTTTAACTGCAGGTGTTACGGGTACACTCGAGGGAGTTTTAGATATTGTGCCCAGGTCGGCTATCACAGCACACCCAGCCCTCGCAGGTCCGCAACAGATCCGATGCGGCCCTCGACCGACCATGGCGACGACGAGTCGCCTAGTACGTAAGAGGCGTCACGGGTTTTTAAGCCGTCTTAGGACACGAAATGGCCGAAAGACACTACAGCGACGAAGGGAAAAGAAGCGGGCTGTCATGTCAATGTAACCGCTTCCCGACATCACACCTATCGGTATCGTGCAATCCCTGGGAATACTATGATAGATTCCACATGAGCAAATAACCACGTGCGGGAAAAAGATGTCTTAGCCGCGCAAGACTCGAGGGGAGACACCTAGACCGGCAAACAGGAAGGGAGACGTTGCCGTCGCATACGATTGTATAATAGCACCTTGGCCTTTCCAATCTTCCAGATCACTACCGGCAAGGGGCTAAGCTCGATAGATATGTATCATACCTCTACACATATACGAAATGCACACAATCTTAAATCAAGCTACATGATTTACTACGTCCTCGATACACCCTATTTTTTTGTAGGCGTGGCCACGGATAACGCAGGGCTGTATGAACAATTCAATCTGATCTCTCGGTATAGTGTTATATTGCTTCAATGAGCCAGTTCACTTTGCACTAGATAAATATAGGATGGTGGTGGAGTTCGTCCCTTCGAGCGGCTAGCGACATCTCTCACAAAATATCAACGAATGCCAAGAAGCCTAGTCCAGGGATTAACGGGAGTCTATCTACCCGAGCGAGCCACTAGGCCTTCACGTGTATTGGCAAACAATACTGGCAGATATTTAGATTCAAGATCATGAGAATTACTAAATATTTAGTATAAGAACAGGAGTATCATGCTTCTACAAGTCATCAGACCATAAACAAGTCATCCAAGTAACACCGTGACCCAATCCCATGGACCCCCTTTCTAAACAGGGCCTTGGACATCATCGTCACAATCCAGGGTATCCGTGTAGCAGACAACGCTCAAATCATCACTCGCCTGGCCGATCCAGATGCTGTATCTGCCACTGGGATTCGGCACGATCCAGTTCTGCGACACCGTGTCCCACACGCTGACATCCTTCCTCGTGAGCTGCAGCGTCAGCGTCGCGCTCTGGCCGGGCGCAAGCGTGGCCGTCTTGGCGAAGTCGCGCAGCTGGATGACGGGCGTGTCGAACCCGCCATTCGACGTCGGGAACTGCACATACGCCTGCGCCACGGCCTTGCCCGAGGCCGCGGCCGTGGTGGTCCCCGTGTTCTTGACCGTCACGGACAGCGTGTACGCGACGTCGAAGAGCGCCGGGTTGCCGCCGCTCGCGCCGCCCGCCGCGGGCCCGGCCTTCTGCGTCGCCGAGTAGCCGACCGGGTAGGGGTACTTGCTGGTGCCGGCGGCGCCGATGGCGTGCGCGGCGTCCGCGTCGCCCGAGTCCAGCCACGAGTACAGGTAGCGCCAGACCTTGGAGAAGCCCGCCGGGTAGTACGCGTCGGCGGCGGGCGGCAGCGCCGTGCTGAGGCTCTTGACCGCCGGCGTCGGCTTCGTCGGGCGCGCGGGCGGCGCCGTCGACAGGACGGCCCCGCTGCGCGCGATGGTGGCGTTCGCGAAGGAGAAGTTGGCGTAGCTCAGGCCGTGGCCGAAGGCGAAGCGCGGCTTCACGCCCGCCTTGTTGAGGTGCCGGTAGTCGATGTAGAGGCCCTCGGAGTAGTTGTCCTGGATCTGGCTCAGCGTCGGCGTCGACACGATGGACACGCTCGCGGGGTAGTCGGTCTCGGCCACGGGGATGCTGTAGGGCAGGTGGCCGCTCGGCGAGACGGTGCCGAAGAGCACCTCGGTCAGCGAGTCGCCGGCCTCCTGGCCGGGGAGGTGGGCCACGAGCACGGCCTTGACGGACGGCAGGTTGATCCACGACTCCATGGTGATGGGCCCCACGGTGTGCACGACGACGACGACGTTGCTGTACGCGGCCGCGGCCTTCTGCACGAGGGCGTCGCCGCCGTGCCAGGCGGCCAGGCCGCTCACGTCGCGGTCGCCGTGGTTGCCCTCGACCGTGTACGAGTTCTCGCCCGAGTCCGAGCTGATGAAGACCACCGCGACATCGCCGGCGCGCGCCGCGGCCACCGTGGGGAACGTGTCGGTGTTGTAGAACGTGACGTTGGCGGCCTTGCGCCGCAGCGAGCTGATGGGGTCGTCGAGGTACGGGTAGTTGGCGCTGCCGGAGCCCCAGCCCATGCCGAGCAGCCCGCGGTTGCAGTCCTTGTCCGTGCACGAGTTGACGCCCTGCGCGTCGGCCTGCGCGTCGGTGCCGAACACGAACAGCGGCGCCGACGTCTTGAGGGGCAGGAAGTTGGCCTGGTTCTTGAGCAGCGTGATGGCCTCCTGCGCGACCTGCTTCGCCACCGTCTTGTGGTCGGCCTGCACGTTCACGAACTCGTTGATCACGCCCGAGGGCGAGAACAGCGCGCCGGGGTATAGGGGCCCGACGGCGTCGGTGGAGTAGGCCGAGAAGTTGGGCGGCGGGTAGTCGGCGGCGTCCTGGCCCATCTGGTACCAGGTCGCCACAACGCGCGTCGCCATGTCGTTGAGCCGGTCGACAGGCACCGAGCCGTTGAGCACCGCGCGCGTGAGCTCGTACATCCAGTCGCTGTACCCGAGGAGCGGGATGCCGTTGCCGAACGTGTCGCCCGGCATGCCCATGTCGAGGCCTGAGAGTGCCGACGCGACGCCTGAGATCTGCGCCAGCCAGTCCGTCATGACGATGCCCTGGAATCCTAGCTCGTCTTTGAGAACACCGCTGATCAGGTACGCGTTTTGGGAGCAGGCAGATCCGTTGACCTGTTGGGAGCCGTGAGTTAGGAATAACACAATCTAGGGACTTTGTGAAGAGGTGCGCTTACAGCATTGTACGCGGTCATCACGGCGCCTGTGCCGGCTCGGACACCTGCCGCAAAGGGCCAGAGGTACAGTTCGTGGAGGGTGCGGTCATCTACGCGATCGGGTTAGCCAAATGCCTGCACAAGCTTCTTACCCCCGCGATGAAAACGAACCGATATTGGCGCTGTAGGCCTGCTGCAAGGGGTTGTACATGCGGTAGACCTCCTGTTCGTTAGCGATGTAGTGTTTTAGCGTCGAGATGACGCCCTGCTCCTGGACGCCCTTAATCGTCTCCGAGCCAGCGACGGCCTGTAACACAGGATCCGCGCCGAAGCCCTCCCAGTTCCGGCCTCCTCGTGGTTTTCTGCCGAGGGCGCCGACCGAGGGCCCGAGGTAGAAGTTCGCGCCCTTGCCCCTAAATTCCTCGCCCATCGCCACGCCTCGCTCGTACATCAGGTCCTTGTTCCACGTCGCACCCGTGGTGATGCCTGCCGGGAAGGCCGTGATGTTGTCCGTCGTGCGCACACCGAGAGGCCCGTCCTGCAGACAGAGCTGCGGGAAACCCACGCGCAGGGCGCTGCCTGTGTTGCCTACACATCGTCCTATTGGGAGCTTGGTTAGACCAGGTTCGGTTGGGCATGCGTTCGTCCGTCGCGGAGTTAAATCATCATCTCACATACCCTAATGAAATTGTGTTTAGTAATCACTCTTAAAAAATCGAGATCGAGAGAAAAGAATAAAAAGGGGGAAGGATTCCGAATCGTCTTACCATATACATGCCGGTCCCTGCAGTAATGTTCACTTTTTCAGCGACAGTCATGCGCGAGACCAGGGCAACGGCCTTCGTGTAAGCAGCGCTCCAATCATTGTCCCATCCTCCGTAAGGGGCCGGGTAATACGGCGGAGATGCGTAACCGGCCGGGACGGGATCGCGGTTGTCTAAGACGGCTGCTGACGCTATCGACGGTAGGAGCAGCGACGACAACACCAACGACGCGAGCCGGAGGCCCGAAGACGACTCCTGATTGAACATTACGAATTATTCGAAAGCGCGAAGCCTACCTCGTCGCTTTCTCTACTATTAGGCGTGTCGACTGTCGCGAGGGAAACACGAGCCAGAAGGAAGCGGGAAAAAAAGGAAAGCAGAAAAAAGGGGAAAGGATCTACTGGGCTATATACCTACATTGTTATTAACCCATGGGCTTCACCTGAACAATCAATATACCTGCATATCTACGGTGCCTGCATGGCTACTGCGTACATACTGTACATACAGCTCTGCTATAATGCCCGACATAGAGCCCCAAAATGACAAATGTTGATATACCTACATAGCACGCAGGCCGCTTTCTCTCATGGGGCCGTCTTCACGTGCACTCACATAACATGGTGAGCTAGGCCCGCTGCGGCAGTTGATCGGCTCAGCTTTATTGCCAAGCGAATGACATGTGGACGGGGAAGAAGGCGGACAGCTACATGACGTCGTCATTGGCAGCGGGAAGCCTGTAAATTTGCCCTTCAATGCGACGCTTTCCCGGTCTTGTCTCAATATTCTATGCGCGCGGAGGAGCTCGGTAGGTCCCCGAATAAGAAATTCCCTGGGACGATGAGCGGATCTTAGGTTACATCAGCCAAGCCGAGGCCCTGTTTGTCTGCTGTTTGTTCGTCTTTCTTCGAGAAGGTAGCTAGGTATCCTGTATGCATCCGTGTACTGCGTAGTCGCTCCGCAAGTCAAGGAATTCATGTGGCAGAATGTTTTACCGAAAACTTCGTTTAAACGGAATATTTAGTCGCAAGAGACTGCTTGTGCTCGTATCAATTTCCCCCTAGTGACGTTTATGTAATGAAATTGGGGCTGAGATCAAAAAAGGGAATAGCTCTGCTCAGTATGCCTCGGCAGAGAATCAAGAGAGAAGATACGCATAATTTATAGTTCCTGAATCGTATCTCTCATCCGAGGTTATCTAGATCCTAGTGTAGATCTATCTGAACTACATATAGTGTAGTCGTCTTTAATTTAGATCTTTGATGCGCTGACTGTTTGTTCTCTCTCTTCTTACTCAACGTTCCAAATGCTCATATCACGAAGCTGCTCACCTAGCATCCAATCTTTCTATGTCGACCGCGTAAAACTCAAAAGTTACGCTACAGTCAAACCATCTAACGAGCATTATCATTGGTCTGTTATTACAACAGGCTTAGAGCCCATCACTATTAGTAGTGGTGGGTGGCTTATGAACTGTATCGGCTGAAGAAAGAGACAATAGTACGCAAGACGCAGAAAAGTTTTTCTTTCTTCCCCCCTTCCCTCAACATCTGAGCTGTGCAGATCGTTTAGTGCGAAGAAGAATGAACACCTGAGTCATGAGAAAACAAGGCATCACATGGCCCATCCTAGCAATTTTCGAGGTTGGCAGTGGCATGCGGAGAAACTTGGAGTCCTACTCGTGTATCGTGACTAAGACGGTCGCATTGTACTGCGTACAGCATTTTTGCCAGCATCGGGCTTCAACGCTGATCTAGGTAGCTCACCAAGTATGCGCCTATCAACAAGAAAAAGTCGCTTCATCGCTGGCTTATCGGAGTAGCAGCACAGATTGGGTTAGTATTTTCGATAGAAAGCTCGACTTTTCGGATGCTAGACTAGGTACAGTATAGACTGACTGTAAGGTCCTCATGGCTATGGTGTAGGGAATATGGAGCCTAAGCAGACGCAGGAACGATGTTACCTAAGAAGGATATTGAGACTGATATATCGTGTGTCATCATATTGGAACCAAGTGATGCATAAGAGAGTCATACCTGACGCTTCGTGGGTTCAATAGCGTTGGAGCCAACGTTAGTAGGTAGATAGCTGTGCATAGCATAACGCCATTGGCAAAGCATAACGCCTTTGCGCTGCTACATAGATCGCTTAGATCTGAATGACCTTTCTAGTCATATAGCGTACGCTAGGTGCAGGATTTGCGTCGATCGGATGTCGGTCAAAATAAAACCTACGGAGTGTATAGGTCCTGAGTTTGTCCTGAGCTACTGAGTAGTTAATGGGGATTTCTCCTTTCTCATCCTTGCTGCATTATAATCGATCCACTGAATCATACATGTGTACATCCGTCTATCTACCGCAGGCGAAAGCGGTTTGAAGCGATCCAGTAGGAAGAGAGAGAATAGGACAACAAGCATACCGGATTGGCACACTATCCAGTCTAGTCTATACTACAGAGTAGTAGCGTACCTAGTGTATTCATCCCCGGATTATATTGTAGCGTGTAGCGTGTAGGTAGTGTAGATTTAGCAACAAGATTTTGTTCTTCTGTTTCTCCTCATCATCGCGAACCCCCAACATTCGCATCACACTCATTCAGCTTGAGCCTCGCAAAGTTGGGTATAATTATCACATGCAAACTCGGCATTCATCTGCAGGTGAGAATCCTTTAAGTCTACTACATATATGGCGTCGGTATACGTCACGTCCCGCCTATAGTACCTAATGCAACCTGCACGTGAGGCCAAAGTGTGATATCACAACGGCAAGCTGACCCGAAAGGGCGGCGCCTCTTCGAAATCTGGGGAACATGAACCTCCTCCACTCCCCCAACCTTATCGGTCAAGTGGTCCTAAACGGGCGTCTTGAGCATGCCTACATACCTGATCACTAATAAGCTTGGCTGTTATTGGCTTAGAAAGCTGAAATCGAGCGTATGTAAATAAGCGCCGCCAATCCTCAGGAACACCGCAGGGACACACTGCAGCTCGGGAACTAGAGACCAGAGTAGAAGGTGAATCGGGCCGGCGAGGTCACGATGGAGTTCCTGGGATCCAAAGCAGCATGGCCTCGCGGAAGCACACTACATACATACCTCCCCTGCCAGCGATTCACCGCCATAACAGATCAAATACCTAGGTACTATCGTGTAGATTAATATTTGGTGGTTGTATCCGCCCACACGGGACCCCCTGCTCAAGAGGCTTTATATGTTGAAGCTGCTTCCACAGCGGGATCGGAGATAAGTCTAATGATCCTAAGAAATGTTGAGGCGTTGGGAATTACATAAGGCGATAAATATCCAGACAAGGGTATGCTTGACAAATAATTACTTAGTTCGCTCGAATGTTAGTTTAGAGCACTCATCCTCTCTACTTGTATGAACTGTATGTAGGTATGTTATGTACGTAGCAACAGCGTCCAGTGACGGAAATTTAGATTGCAGGAGAACGGCTACCCCGGATTCTCGGGGGGTAGTAGTGCCAAGTTCTACAGAAGAATTCCTACCAATGGTTGATGGAAATCACATTATCGTAACCGCAAACAATTCTTCATGAAGGGAAACTGGCCGCGTGGCTGACATATTGTGGAGTTTTTGGTCTACCCCAGTGAGCCAACAACCCCTGAAGACCCCAGAAGCGGCAATAAATCCCGGCCAGTCTTCCGGATTTCGTCCAATAGGTCTGTGTGGGTAGCGGATAGGAGCTTGGCCGATGTTGTATGTATGTAGACCCCTCGCAGTCTGATCACCACTCGCGAAACCAACCCATCAGAGCTGGCTGACTAGCCCTCAACGTTTCCTGCAGAAAGCCATGACTACGGCCGAGAGATACCCCGAGAATAGCCCCCAAAGGCATTAGGATATTCTGGCGCACACGCAAGGAATGATCGCGGCAGCACCACCATTCCCTTTCAAGACATTCCCCCTCGATATTCGACATCTCGTCAGGTGAACCAAACCCCAAAACCACACGGAAATCGCTAGCATGGGAATAAAACATAGATCCAGAGGCTCAGCCTAATGCAGGGCTGGCTAGCCCCCTGTTAGTGTCTACATACATACACCGTGTACCTAGATCAGTGATCTGTGATGTCCATCGACCATCCATCGACCATCCGTCTTTATACAGTATAAAGCGCCACGAGCCCACCCGTTGAAGATGATGGATCTCGTCACCAGCAGCCTGCCTTCTAGAAGCCTATTGCCTCGGGTGTAGAAGCGTCTCTTGTCTCAGACCTGCATCGTCACCCCCTCGCCCATCCCTTCCCCTCAGCCCAAGATGAAGCCATTTGGTTGGTCACTCGTCTCGAGCTTTGCTCTCACAGCTGCTGGCTCGCCCCTTGGAGTACGAGAAGTGCAGATCAATGAACGAGGTATGTGGCTGGACGCCTCCTTAGAAGAATGCCACAATTCAGGGGAACTAACGCCAAACCAATAGCAACTACTGTCACGGCTACCCAGCTGACCAGCTTCGACCTCTACGCACAATACGCCGGTGCATCCTACTGCAACAGTGGCAACGCCATTGGGTCCGTCGTGACCTGCTCTGCCAGCGCCTGCCCCGATGTTACCACTGCTGGCGCGAAGATCGCAGCCACTTTCGCGTATGTTGGATTCACTATACCCCCTTGCTGATTGTGCCACAAAAAACTTACACTGAAACAGGGGCTTGACAACCGATATCCAGGGATTTCTATCCACGGACGCAAAGAACCAGGTGATCGTTGTATCCATCAGGGGATCGCACTCGATCCGCAACTGGCTCACAGAGTAAGTTTCCTTAGGTGCTGCTGCTGCTGCGCCCAAGACCCGCAAAACGACTAACATGATGGGGAAACCAGCTTCGAGTTCATCCAGGAGAGCTGCAGCAGCCTCGCCTCGGGCTGCAAGGTGCACTCGGGTTTCGCCAAGGCGTGGTCGGAGATCTCCAGCCCCGTGCTGGCGGCCGTGAAGGCCGCCAAGGCGGCGTACCCGGCGTACAAGATCGTGTTCACGGGGCACTCGCTCGGCGCGGCCGTGAGCTCGCTGGGCGCGGCGTACGCGCGGCAGCAGGGGTACTCGGTCGACATCGTCAACTTCGGCAGCCCGCGCGTGGGCAACGCGGCCTTCGCGACCTTCGTGTCCAACCAGGCCGGCAACGAGTACCGCGTGACGCACCTCGACGACCCCGTGCCCCGCCTGCCGCCCATCATCTTCGGCTACGCGCACACGACCCCCGAGTACTGGCTGTCGGACGGCACCGCCACCACCACGGCGTACGCCGTCGGCGACATCAAGGTCTGCGACGGCATCACCTCGCTCGGGTGCAACGCCGCGACCCTCGGCCTCGACATCAACGCCCACCTGTACTACCTCGCCCCCATCTCCGCCTGCTCGCCCACCGGCCTCGCGTTCAAGAGGGACACCGCCACCAACTACACCTGGTGGCAGGCCACGTCGCCGTCCGTCACCGTCACCGACGCCCAGCTCGAGACGCAGCTCAACGCCTGGGTCAAGCAGGACGTCAGCGCCGCGGCGTAAGAGTAAACGGAGGAGTTTTATTATCATATTTTATGTCGCTGCGCGAGAACATACTTGACGAGGAAAGGTCTGGGTATTGGGCGGATCGGGATTGGCATACCCTGATGGGGGTTGTTTGCTAAGCACCCGACCAAGGCATATAAGGCGTTATGAAGGGGGGCACGGCATGAAACGGTCTACTTCGAAGTGATGAGGGATGCGACGACGTATGATAGCGGCATTGCCTTGATGACATTGTATGATAACATCTAAGCAGGGGGCCGCTTAGGCATGGGCATATGGGATATCTAAACAGGGAAAATCTATTCTTAAGTTCATCATAACATATCATATCTAGTAGTGGTGATCCAGTGTTGAACATACCGTAGCTCCTATCCAATAACCCGTAATATGTGTACAACTGTCGAGCTTTCATCGCCGAGACACAGGTTAGACGAACCAAATACCCAGCAACGTGTATCCGTCCCTCGCTCCCAGCCCCCTCTAATTCATATCCCTTTCCCTACAGAAGCTGTTCATGTTGAAAGCCAAGCTCCTGTAATGTCTTCGCTTTGCGCCCAGTCTTCTCAAACTGCATCTTCGCCTGCGCATAGATGCTCCGCTGCCAGAGTTCTTCATCGCCCCAGAACGGCGGTTCTTTCCTCTTCTCTCCCCCTTCCCCCTGATCGTCACGCGCCCGCAAGGCCCAGTCATGTAACGCATTGATATATAACCCATCGCCGCCCGGGGGAAAGGTATGGAACGACTTACCCGCTCGCGAAACTCTCTTCCCCTCAAATCCTTTACCTTCCTCGTCTTCGCGTTCCCAGCTCTGCAATTCTTCGTGCGAGGGCAGAGGGAGCCTGTTTGACCATAGGCGTGAAAACACTGCGGCTTGTGCCTCGGCGAGCGGGAAGGGGATGATCTTATAAGGTAAACCTGGAAGCACGAGAGTCGGGTGGTAAGTGTGAAGAAAGTGTCGCGCCACACCGTGCACGCGGCGGCCATCTGTAATTAAAGAGGGTGTGGAGGCCGGAAGGGAAGAATCAGAGATGAAGGGTAATGTATATAGGTACCCTGTACAAAAAATGATGGCGTCGATGTCCGATATTCGCTCTGCAGTCTCTCCTCCACCCTCTACGTTCGCACCGGGAGACGTCGGGGCAGGACCAACCTCGATCCCCTTCTCGTCGATCAGGAACCGCTTGATCGTTCCGACTATGCGCACTTTGTCTCCTACGCCTAGGTGTGCAGCTATGTCGTCAGGTATAGGACTGCGCGCCGAGATAATGAGGGGAGATGCGCATACGGCGCTAATTTGTGAAGCGATGTCTTGTCCTGAGGGCCCAGACCCGACGATGACAACGCGTTTCCCAGCGAATTCAGATGCAGCGCGGTATCTCTTTGAGTGTGAGATCACGCCCGCATGTGCGGTGGCGAATGCGGAGATTTCGGGTGCTACGGCAGGAATGCACGGCGCGGAATAATGTCCTGAAGCCACGACAACTGCGTCGTAGGTTTCTACGCGCGAGACGTCTGCGAGGAGGTTCGTTGAGCGGACAGTCCACTTATCCCGGATTCGGGACTGTACTGGTGGACTGGAAGGGGGAGTCTGTAGAGAGACATCCGTCACCTGCGTCGAGAATCGGACCAGATGCCGCACTTCGCGAGCGTATTGCAGCATATATTCCTGCACGACCTGCCTCGAAGGGAAGATCTCGCAGCCCTCGTGCGTTCCCTTTCCTTTACCATCCGCGGTGAATCTCAAGTCCGAATACCGCATCAGCGTATGCGGGATATTCGTGTACAGGTCGTCATACATGGGGTTCGGGAATATCGGGGGGCTCCTCTCCTTCCGTGATACGGGCGGCAGCGAACATGCACCCGACCCCGGGGCTGTGCTCGCCTCCTCATCTGAGTCAAATTCGTAGTCGGCATACTTATCTTCTTCTTCCGCCGCGGACTCTTCTGGGTAGATTGGTGGGTCTGGAGCCGCATGTGCATCCGTCAATGGTACGCGCAGTGGCTCGTGAGACGTGGCTGCGTTGTAGTTCCACACTCCGCCTACCTCAGCCTGTTGCTCGTAGATGTCAATCTGCGAGGATGAGAAGCCCTCGGCTAGGAGGTGCTTCGCCGCTGCGAGACCGCTCGGCCCCGCTCCGATGATGGCAATGCGGTTTATATTGAAAGCGAGCAAAGGCGGATTGCTGTCCGTGGCATTTTCTTCCTCGTGAACACTACCTAACGATCCCATCTTGAACAATCTAGGCGTCGAGTTCGCTGCAGTCGTCACGCTGCCTAAGGCATAAATCTGTAGCGAATCCTGTCCTCGCGCTTCCGTGTCTAAGTTGTATGTCGGTAGGTAGGGCTACGCTAGCTGCCGTGACGCAACAACGCTTATTGAGGTAAGCGAGGTAGCTATATCCCTCGACGCTACACATGTATCCCTTGATATTTCGGTTTGTGAGGCTTCCTCGTCTCTCAAGTTTTGGCCTATGATTGATAAAGGATGTGGGGATGATATAGGCAATCCATCGTAGATATACCATGTACGAGGTAGTACCTAATGTCATGCGGGCTATTTCGATGGCGCCATTTCGCTACCGAAATGCGGGAGCGGCGGAGCCTCCAATGGCTCCTTTTTCGGCCCGCTCCGGTCCATCTTGACAATCTGACTTACTTCTTATTGCCCTCGACTAGACTGATAGCTGTTAGTCACTATATATCTCGAGAGCGCTTGGTTTTAAGAAGAGGCCATCGGTTACAGTGAATAGATAGTCTATATTCATATTCCATTTCTGACAGAAGTACCGAGTTTGCTAAAGCATCACAGAATCCGCCCAAGTATCTTATCGATACGCCCTTAGCGGGCTAAGATATCGTGAGGACCTAAGACACAAGTTTGATCCAGACAGGTCCGAAAATTTCGAGGCGGATTCTTGCATTTGATCAACCCATTGTAAGGGAAGTTAACATGTCCTGATGCGTTTAGCTTCTCTTCTCAAATTTATTTGCCCAACGATACACGACCGATTGCAAGGCCAATAGTGTCCAGATAGGTAGTCGAATCCACCCATGCGGCATGGTCATCTCATCTAATGAATCCGATGCTGCTCTCGCGGTATATCGTCAAGTTGTGCATCCCCGTGTCTAATCTACAACATCATGATATCTGGCGCTGGTGTAGCAAGTGCCTATGATGAGCCGAAATGTGCGCGGCCGGGAATCTATTAAGGCCAAAATAATTCCCAATTACTTTAGTCGGCTACTCCCTCGATGCGCATGCCAACTGCATTAGGGACACCAACGAGGATTTTGCCTCTTGGCACCCGGACATCCTTGACCTGTGCGGTGGGCGTACTTAGTAACTGACCAACCCATCGGGAAACTTGCGGTTTGAGACTGTTCGTCATTGGTGCAAACTTACCTTCATACAACCAAAAACATTTACCTCCTTCAAGTTCGGGCAGCTGCGGAAGATACTACCAACAACTAAATCGTTAACTTCTTCACAGAAGGAGATCTCGAGGTAACGCAGTTGAGCATATGTCTTGTCACTCGCAAAAACCTTCTCGAACGTCTCTCTAGAAATATGTCGGCATGCATGTACATTGAGGTATTGCAATCCAGATCCCGAATGTTCCATCAAGGCTTCAAAGCCCTGTGAGCAGAGTCCGACCTTGTGTTCGTTTTCTCGGGGTTTAGCTGCGTCAACGTAGCGACATTTTTGTAGATCAAGGAACAAAAGTGGTTTATTTTTCCAACCTCGGAATAGTCGAGCAAAACCAGCATCAGTCATGAATTCGCTTTCGGTAATGCGTAGTTTAGAAATACTGGTGCAATTTTCGTGAATGGCATCGAGCAAGCGATCGTCAACATCGGATACCTTCTTAATAGAGAGTGTCTGAAGCTGCCCACCAATACTATTTAGTACATGGATATAGGAATCTGTAGTAGTTTTCTTGATGCAATGAAGACTCAAGTGCTCAAGTTTATCGAGTTCCGCAGTATGCTTGATACCCTCGTCAGAAACCTCTTGGTTGTGACAGATCTTCAGACGTGAGAGGCTGGGACATAGGTCCGGCAGTAAGCCAACGGCTTTGTCACCGAAGTGCTTGTCGGTGTAGTAGATATGCAATGCCTTTAGGTGCGAGCCCTTCTGTTTTAGAAACTCTGTCCACATGTCTTCGCTCAACAGATTTGCTCCATGAATGTAGATACTCTCTAGGGTCATATTTCTTGTGGTGAGATACTGCATGACCCTATCCGTGAATTGGATTGCGTTCCGCAACTTTAGCTTTTTGAGCTGTGGCACCAACTGGAAGATCTTGATGAAGTCGTCTGAATTGAGCTTAGCAGCATCGTATACATTGATAACCTCATGGTGGGATTGGAGGAAGAGGTTAAGGGTGTGAGAGTCAAGAAGACGGGTTTTCGAAAGTAATCTGGCGATACGATCAATGACAGGTGAAGGAAGATCGCCGAGGTCATCTGCTAAATGAATGTTGCTCGCCAAGGTTTCAATGCAAAGAGTCATTAGGGGTTTAGCTCCAACATCGTAAGTCCCGTCCAAGATGCGACTCTGTATCTTGCGTCTACCCAAGCCGCCTTTGGGTACAGGGCCTCTTTTCTTCTTCGGCTGTTTGTTTGCGTCTTCGTCCTTGGCAAGCTTTTGGCCACAAGGGCTGCAGACCAAGCCACCTTCAGGCCCGGAGCGAGAGTATGGTGTCACAGTAAACCGTTTACCACACATCTCACAATTGCTCATCTGGCCCGGCATAGGTGCCAGTTTCTCCCTGAAGAGAGCAAGCGCGAGATCATCATCGGACTCAGAGTTAGCCCCACGCTTTCGTTTCTTGTATGCCCTTGATTTCTTGATCTTTGCGATGGCTTCCTCCTGCTTCCTGCGCTTCTGATCCTTTGCTCGACGAGCTGCCGATGCAGCCGATCTGCCAGAAATAACGTCGTCATTTTCATCCTGCGGCGACTGCCCTGTGGCTGGCGTATTTGAGGAACCACCGGTTTCGGCAGCTGCTAGACGAGCGACGGCCTCAGCCCGGATGCGTGCTGCAGAAATGTTCTTCGAGGCCAAAAAGTCAGTCAAGGCAGACTGTGGTCCTCTTATGGACCGCCCGTCCTGATTAGAGTTATGGTTACTCCTAAACCTGTTGGTTAACTATTTGCTCATATGCATATACCCACACCATAAAGTTAGACGTACATAGTCCCAATGGGTGAAGGACGGAGCCCTAGTGAAGCGTGTTGGAAAGACAAGATGTGGTGCAGAATCCTGCAACCTGCACAATGAGTGGACAAACAGAGGAGTAGCTAGTACGACCTGTCTCTATGAACGTCTTGAGAGGGAAAATGACGTGTCTTCAGTTCCGTACGACATACGCGATACGATTAGAAGTGCTCTTGGCAACCAAGTTGCTGAGAGATGAGAGAGGGCGGAGGATGGAGGGATGAGAGATGATGAAAAAAATACTACAGCTAAAACAAGGTTAAAGAAAACAAAGTTGACAGCAGTAGGTACAACAGCATTGCTTAAAAATGTAGTACTCTAAGATCAAGCTGTCACCTAGCGGCAACTAGGGGAAGAGGTAAAGTAGGTAGGTAAGGCAGGTACCTCATTGTTCAGTCTTTGTTGTGGCAAACCTGTCGCAAAAAGCAACAAGCTTAGGTCGATGCACGTTGGTACCTGGCTATACAAGTAACCACAGCACCTTTGCGACGTGCCCCATTGCGCCCAGCATGTATATTACCTACCACGAAGGCGTGTAAAGTGCTTACAGATATGGATCCTTCCGGGATCTTAATTGAATTTTAGAGCCTATGATTGGCGTTTCTCTTGAGAATCCCCACCTATCTATCACGTGATCTCGCGCTTTGTATTTCAAGGGGCGCGTTAATTGGTACTTGGGTACCTCATGCAGCATGTACCCCTCCAAGCAGTCGTACCCAAGGCAGGCACTATCCGCTCTAGCTGAAGCAACATCCATCCATCTCCCCGGGTTGTTACCTGGTGTTTCTGCGCTTGCTTGGTGTAAAGCATACAGAGATTTTGCCATCCCCTTTCTTTTTTCGTCCCATATCCCCCAACTTTGATTCCCACCCTCTTTTCTTCACTCTCCTTTCTTGTTGTAACTAGTCAACACTTTCATTCTTCTGTTGGCTAACTTTTAAGTGTTCGGGTGCCCTTGGCATCTTCACCTCATCTTGTTTTTACCCTGCAGCACTCATTTCATCCTCCGCTAGTCCTAGTTAAGCACCTTACTTGCATCGCGATCGTGATCACGGCCGTTTGCGCACCATGGCGCCACGAACTCGACGATCTACCGGTGTTGCCAATGCCTTAGCTGCTGCCGCGGCCTTAGATGAGCTCGAAGCTGCCGAGCAGCTCCGGCAGAAATCCATTAGCGCTCCCACGCGCCGCCGAGGCAGACCGCCGAAGAATCAAACCTTGACCACTGTCACAGGCAGTAGTGACTCTACTTCCTCAGTGCCCACGCCGCTTACCACTTCGGATGGCGAATATTCTACTCCAGCCACTAGTAATGCTGTCACACCAGCTCCTCCAAGCAAGAACACTATCCATATACCTGTCTCTGCCCCCGAATCTTCCAACCGCCCCCGCCGAGGTCGCCTTACTCTCGAGCTGCCCGAACTTCCTCCTGATGATGACGACAATGACGACGACGATGACGACGATGACGATAGCGGTAAGAAGAAAGCCAAGTCTGTCAGTTTGTCTACTGTCATCCGAACCAAAAGAGCTCGTCAGTCTGTTCCCTCATATAACGAAGAGTCGGATGAATATGACGGTCTCTATGGCGATGATCAGTCTGCTAGTGCTGCCCTTGCTCGCAAGTTGCAGCGTGAGGAAGATACAAAGGCTTCTATACTCAACGCTCGTGTTCCCATCAAACGAAGAAATAGAGCTCTTTCTCTTGATAGTGACTCTGAGAGCAGCTCCATCATCGCCCCCATCGCCAGGACCAAGCCGAAGCGCTTATCCTCTAAATCCCGATTCCCGCCGTCTCATAAAGCTCCAGGTGGTAGAGTGGATAGCATTGATGCACACACACTACCACCACGCAAGAGACAGAAAATTAACGAGACTACGAGCGCTCCAACCTCTACTATGAACATAGATATTGATGACGACATTGAGATTGACGATGAGGGACTTAGTTCCTCCTTAGATAAGGGTAGTGATGAGAGCGAGGAGGTCAACGAGGACCTGGATACTTCTGAATCTGATAGTGATGATGGAGCTGGACACGGAGTTCCGACTAGAGTTATGGTAGCTCCCCCTCCCTTTTTGCGTCGTAGACAGACTGGCAGGCGCACGAAAAACGACAGATTAAGACTAGAGTCTAATCACCCGGAGCTCAGAACAATGTGGCAGGATCTAGAAAACACGGCAGAGCTGAACGCGGGTATGGCCGCGCAACCCGCCATGATTTCCCTGCAACTCAAGCCTTTCCAGCTTCAAGGCCTCGCATGGATGAAGGCGATGGAGCAGACCCCATGGAGGGGCGGATTACTTGGAGATGAGATGGGTCTTGGCAAGACCATCCAAGCCGTTTCGTTGATTATGTCTGACTATCCAGCCAAGATCCCAACGTTGGTACTTCTTCCGCCCGTTGCTCTGGGACAGTGGCAGGATGAGATTGCTACCTACACTGGGAACAAACTGAAGACGATAGTCTTTCATGGAACAAACACCAAGGCCAAGAATCTGTCGGTTAAGCAGTTGAAACAATTTGATGTTATCATTATGTCCTACAACAGCTTGGAGTCACTGTATCGTAAGCAAGAGAAGGGTATTAAGCGGAAGGACGTGCTAGTCAAGGAGAAAAGCGTCATGCATCAGATAAAGTTCCATCGCGTAATTCTTGATGAAGCTCATTGCATCAAAGTAAGTTAAACTTCACTAGTCCCTAACGCTATAGCTAACCATGTGAACCAGACACGTACTACGATGACAGCCAGAGCTTGTTTCGCCTTGAACGTGACCTATCGCTGGTGCTTGACTGGAACACCCCTCCAGAACCGTATTGGAGAGTTCTTCTCACTAATTCGATTTCTCGAGATCGCGCCGTATGCCTCGTACTTCTGCAAGGACTGCCCCTGCTCCGCTCTCGAGTGGTCTATGAGTGAAGATGGCAAATGCAGACACTGTTGGTCTCCTTGTTCTTGAGCATCATTCTCCTGCTAACAGATCTCAGGCGACCATTATGCTATGCGACACGTATCTGTTTTTAACCAAGAGCTTCTAAATCCGATTCAGAAATACGGCAATACTGGGACGGGTAAAGAAGCTTTCAAGAAACTTCGTCTCCTAACTAACCGCATCATGTTGCGCCGTCTCAAAAAGGACCATACCAACGTCATGGAACTACCTGTCAAAGAGATATATGTTGATCGGCAGTTCTTTGGTGAAGAAGAGAACGACTTTGCTGGCAGCATCATGTCTAACACCGAACGACAATTTAATACTTATGTGGCTCAAGGTGTGGTCCTAAACAACTACGCCAACATTTTCGGATTAATCATGCAGATGCGCCAAGTAGCAGATCATCCAGATCTTATTCTCAAAAAGTCGGGGGAAGGGGGACAGAATATTTTGGTCTGCTGTATTTGCGACGAACCTGCCGAGGAAGCAATTCGGTCTAGATGTAGGCATGACTTCTGCCGGCAGTGTGCCACGAGCTATCTCGCCTCGCAAGATGAGCCTGACTGTCCACGATGTCATATCCCGCTATCCATCGATCTCGAACAGCCTAGCATTGAGCAGGATGAGGCGTTGCTCAAGAAGTCATCTATCATCAATCGCATCAAGATGGAAAACTGGACATCATCGTCCAAGATCGAGTTGCTTGTTCACGAACTCCACAGACTAAGATCCGACAACGCATCTCATAAGTCGATTATCTTCTCACAGTTCACTACTATGCTCCAACTCATCGAGTGGCGCCTTCGGCGGGCTGGGATCACAACGGTCATGTTAGACGGCAGCATGACGCCCGCACAACGCCAAGCATCTATTAAACACTTCATGGAGAAACCAGAGGTGGAGTGTTTCCTCGTCTCTCTAAAGGCAGGTGGTGTCGCACTAAATTTGACCGAGGCTTCCCAAGTGTTTATTGTTGACCCGTAAGTTTATTTCCTAGTCCATAATTTTACAAGCTTCGCGCCACCGCTAACCAACTTGCTCATTTAGGTGGTGGAATCCAGCTGCTGAATGGCAGTCGGCGGACCGCTGCCATCGCATTGGTCAGACCCGCCCATGCACAATTACACGTCTCTGCATTGAGGATTCGGTGGAGAGCAGGATGGTCCTTCTACAGGAGAAGAAAACCCACATGATTCACTCTACTATCAATTCGGATGATGCGGCTATAGAGTCCCTTACTCCGGGCGACCTCTCTTTCCTTTTCCGAGGATCCTAAGATCTACCTAGCAGACTATACGGTCCCAGTATCGTTGATCGTTCCACTGAGAGCAAAACTACAGCATTTCAGGGTCCCCAAGGAGTGGTTTCGAGCTCCTGAAGAAGTACCGAGATCTACTCGGACCCAAGTCGATTTTTACCGCTTCATAGACGCTTGCTTGCATTTGGCTGAGCATAGGCGTTATGAGAGAGGGCCGGTTTTGTACGCCGTGGCAGGTTCTACGAGGCGTTGTGAATGAGCATCCTACGTCTCTTTCTCCCCCCTCCCCCCTTCATTTAATTTTAATTTTCAGGACATGATGAGGTGGTAAGAAACATGCCTCCATCTTTCCAGAGGTTTTAGGGTCATTTGTACACCTGTTCTTCCTTATATCTTGCTGTAGACAGATATTCGAGACCACCGCATCGGGTCGTGATAGAACGCTGAACCTCTGCAGCCGAGGGAGGGATTGTATGTTAGTTCAGCCTAAAAATTACAATGACGAGTGTGCAATGAATGACGACGATTGATTGATTAAATGAGCACTTATTTTTGAAGTTTTCATTCTTTTTTTAATTGTGAAATGTTCTATCTACAGTCGTGATATTGGAACCTGTATCGTGTAATGATAGCGTACGCACACAGCACCTACTGTAGAGAAGCAACTGTTAAGTGGGGCCACCTTGCTTTTTAGACGATAAGCTCTGCCGGCTCCGATAAAGTCAAGCGACGCAGACTCTCGCCTTATAAAACAGGATTTGGCTAGGTCAGCCAGCACCTTGGGCCATGGAGCGCTTCATAGCAGCGTCTAGCCGGCGGCTTTCAACGCTCAGGGCACTGCCAGTCCGTCGGAATGGCTGGGTATGCCAGTCGTGCAGAGCTCATCAAGGAGGCACACGGATGCGCTTCAGTACCGGCACCAGACTCTCGCAACAACAGCAAGAGCAAGAGCAAGAGCAGCAGCAGCAGCAGCAGCAGAAGCGGCAGCAGCAGCAACAACAGCAGGATGACAAGCCGTACTACGTGACAACCCCTATTTTCTACGTCAATGCTTGTAAGACAATTCCTCGATCGCAGCGCTAGGGAGATGGAGGTAGACGTGGATGTGGAGGTGGAGGTGGTGCAGGCAGAGGCGGAGGTGAATGTCAATGTGAAGAACATGGCGGCTAACTCTCCCAGCCCCCCACGTCGGTCACCTATATTCTATGGTCGTCGCCGACGTCCTCAAGCGATGGGAGGTCCTGAAGGGCCGAGAGGCCTTCTTGAGTACCGGCACCGACGAACACGGCATGAAAGTCCAGCACGCTGCCGAGCTGCAGGGTGTGCACCCGAAGGCTCTTTGCGACGGCAACGCCGAGACCTTCAAAGACCTCGCCAAGAAGGCCAACATCGCCAATGACCGCTTCATCCGCACCACCGACCCGGACCACCGCGAGGCCGTCGAATACTTCTGGGCCCGTCTACGCGACGGCGGATACATATACGAGAACAAGCACCAGGGCTGGTACTGCGTGAGCGACGAGACCTTCTATCCCGAGAACATGGTCGGGAATCTCAGGTCGCCCACGACGGGGAAGAGCTTCCTCGCCTCTCTCGAGACTGGGAATGCCGTCGAGTGGACCGAGGAAAAGAACTACCATTTCCGCCTGACCGCCTTCCGCGACAGGCTGCTTCAGTTCTATAAAGACCACCCGAACTGGGTCGTGCCCAGACAGAGGTTCACAGAGGTCATCAATTGGGTCGAGAACAACCTCGAGGACCTCTCCATCTCCCGCCCTTCCAGTCGCCTGGACTGGGGCATACCAGTGCCCGATGACCCCAGTCAGACAATCTACGTCTGGCTGGATGCCCTCGTGAACTATATCACCACGACGGGATACCCAGTCTGGCAGCCCGGCTCCGAGCACAAGAGAGGCTGGCCCGCTGATGTTCACGTAGTTGGCAAAGACATTATCAGATTCCACTGCATATACTGGCCCGCCTTCCTGATGGCATTAGACCTTCCCCTGCCGAAGCAGGTGCTCAGTCATGGCCACTGGCTGATGAGCAAGCAGAAGATGTCCAAGTCTGTCGGAAATGTTGTTGATCCTTTCTTTGCTCTAGATCGCTGGGGTGTGGATACGATGCGGTACTTCCTAATCTCCAATGGTCATGTCGCTCAAGACGCTGAATACGGGAATGCCTTCGTTGTTGAAAAATACAAAAAGGCGCTGCAAGGCGGATTGGGCAACATGCTCAACCGAGTCACGCGACCAAAGAACTGGAACCTAAGGCACGCCGTGGAAACCATGACGAAGACGAAAGCTCCGTCAATACAACCGTTACCAGAGGATCGCGACGCCTCTGTAATACAAGCTCACCAGACCTATCTAGGACAAGTCGTCAAGATGGCAGATGATCAGATGAAGGCTCTAAATCCCAGTTGGGCACTCAGAGCTATAATGGAGGCTGTCTTTGAGGTAATAGCTAATATTGTTTGTATATACGACGTTATAGACAGCTGACAGACGAGGCAGACAAATCGATTTTTCTCGGAGGTCGCGCCATGGCAAAAGAGTAGCGAAGGCGACACGGCCACTGTCGAGCAGACCGTTTTCTTGGCCGGGGAGTCGCTACGCATCGTGGGCATTCTTTTACAGCCCTTCATTCCGGAAAAAGCCTCGGAACTCCTCGATCGACTTGGCGTAAAGCCCGACAGACGGACCTTCAGTGATGCGGTGCTATACGCGGATGACTCGTACGGCACGCCATTGATGGACCTCGGCACGGGAGCTAACACCAGCCTCTTCCCGCTTCTACCTGTTGAAGACTGAACATACTAGACAGATGGTGGGAGAGCTGCATGTATGATTTTAGACGTAAAATGTAAAATGTATACGTAGATAGCCCGGACTATGGCACTCAGAGCCGCGCCCTATAGACGGAGTACGATGTCTTCCAGATGTAAACTACCTAGCTAAAGCGATACCCATGAAATACTAGTAAACATTCCATCTTACTGTTTAGTGGTAGTGCAGTGTCTTCGTTGGTCTGTCTTTATGCTGATATGTCTAGGATTAACTTGGGGCTCACCAAATAAAATAAAATAAAAAGCCCAAAAAGCTCTCCACTTCTCTTTACTCACCAATCTAAGCCTCACTTCCGTGCAACACTTGCACACTTCTCTATCTTTAATACACTCCCTTCTTCGCGTGTTATTTTCGCTTGAAATATGAGGATTAATGAGGACATAGGTTAGACATTTCGGGATAACTCATCTTGCCACATTGTTTAGCAAGAGCTCGTCGCCGTAGAGGCTAAAGGTTAACTAACTTCATGATCCCCGGCACAGCTGTCTCTACACCCAAGATCCTTCTTGTGCCTTACGACGCGCACCATGTCGAGCGGTATCACGAGTGGATGCAAGACGAGGTAGAGTGACATGCTTTTTGTTTTCGTCCTGCGTTCTCTACTTCGCACCGCATCGACTTATCTTCTCTATATCGCGTCTCTTTCATACGGTCGATACAGCACCATACACCTGAGTTTCCCCTGCATCTTTTTAGGCAGTTATGGCTAATAGGATCCCCGTCTAGGCCCTCCGCGAGGCAACAGCTTCGGACCTCCTGACCCTTAACGAGGAGTACGAAAACCAGCAGTCGTGGCGCACGGCGCACGACAAGCTGACGTTCATCGTGTGCCAGCCCGCTAACGGTGCTGCCGCTGCAGCATCGACGATCTACGCTGGAGAAGACGATGCGCCGGCGCGCATGGTGGGGGACGTGAATCTGTTCCTGACGCCCTGCGACGGCGACAACGACGACGATGAGAAGGGGGGTCACGAAGCGCCTGGGCTGCAGGGCGAGATCGACATCATGATCGCCGCCCCCGGAGACAGGGGTAAGGGGCTGGGCGAGGCGGCCGTGCGGGCGTCCCTGCGGTTTCTCGCGGCGCACCTCGACGCCGTCGTCGGGGAGTACGCGCGCGGTGAATCGCCTTCGCTGTCGCCGAAGGACGTGAGGTTAAAACGACTCGTGGCCAAGATCAATGCCGACAATGCGGGGAGCATCCGCCTTTTTGGGAATTTGGGATTCCAACGCGACGGGGACCCGAATTACTTCAACGAGATCGGCATGGTGCTTTCAGATTTTCCGCGCGCATCTGAGGGGAGTGATGTTCTTGGGTATAGAGAGTGTGATTATGATAGATCCCGTTTGAAGAAATGAAGTGGTACAACGAATCAAAATAAAATAGAGAAAATATAGAGGGCGAAGGGTATCTACAGCTTCGGGAACAATCGATTAGTATGCACATTTGTGTGTGAGAACTTGTCGGCATAGCATTCATCAACTAGCTAACGTAGAAGTTTGTTCATTTCTTGTTATATTGCCTCCTGTATGAGATTCTCAGACAACCGCAGTGAGCTACGTTGCTTCATACAAAACAGACATTACATGGGGAATTCATAGCCGATCGGCCCGTGGCATGTTATGTGTTGCTTGAGGACCCTGAAGTCGAACTTAGAAAGCGCTGGAGATTCTGACACATGCCGCTCTACGTGTCCCCGTGATCGTCTGCCCGTCCAACGCACAGTTTCAGCAGTCCAGCCTTCGCCAACCAGCCGTTCGTTTGATTTCATCATCCCCGACCTGAGCATCTGTATACCGAAATCCTCAGAGTTGATATGCTCGAGCATTTCCCACCCCTCATCCTAATGCAAATAGACCGGTCACGCACTAGTAGGAAACCGGGAAACCCAACGGATCCACATCTCTCGTCTCATCAGAGAGCCTTCAAAAGGCCCGGAAGTTCTGACTAACAACGAGCCATTTTCTTAGCCCGCGCGACGCATTCCGACCCAGCGCCTCCCAATGCGGCACCAACAGCCAAGCCTCATTAAACGCAGCCTCAACCGGCGGGCCTTCCACCGCCACATCCTTTCCCGCTGCTGCTGCCGCCGCCGTGCCCGCCGCAGCACTAGCAGCAGGCGCCGATGGCTTATCGCCCGGCTGCCCATACCGGATGGTGCCACTAACCTGCACCGCAAAGCTCACCCTGTCGCCGTCCCTAATGGACTTCGCGACCTTGCCCCGCCCAGGGCCCCCCGCCGCGTCGCTGCCGTCCGCGGTTAGGGACAGCGCGGGGGGGCACCCGAGGGTGTAGTTGGGGCTCACGGGGTGCGCGTCGAAGGACAGCACGGCGTAGTGCACGTGGCGGCCCTGCGCGTCCAGCAGCGCCTCGTAGGCGGCTGCCGACTCGACCACGCGGCCGTTGACGCTGATGTCGGGCTTCACCGACGCCGAGGCCAGGTGCGGGGACGCGCTGGCGTAGTACTGCGCCAGGGGCTGCCGCTTGTTGAGGGAGTCGTAGTAGTGCTCTACGAAGCTCTCGGCCGCTTGGGAAACGTGTTAGCTTGTTTTTTTGGTTTTAATTTTCTTGTTTGTGCAGGTTTCTTAAATAGAGAAAGAGACATAGGTGGACGGGAGAGAGAGAAAGAGAGAGAGAAATATATATTACCGTCGCTGACGACTTTGGCTTGTGTGTCGGGAGTTGGTAGATTCGCCATCGTGCCCTCTGCTTCTGACGGCTGCCTTCGCCGCCGCACGGTAGACAGTACAGTTTCCTTAGCTGTTCACCCCAGTCGCTCGTATTGTTGAGACCCCTTCGCCCTCAGAAGGTAGAGGTCCGCGTTTCGCTGCAGATATGTATATGTGTATCTATCAAGTGTACGATGTCTTGGTTGAATACCGTCGATGGCATGTAAGTTGCGATCCTGTAGAATCGAAGAGCGACGTCGCAGTTTTTTTTTTTTTTTGTGACAGATGAGGTGAAAATTTGGCAAATAGCGATAGGGTACGTCGTCGAATATGAGGTGAGAATCATGAGAGAGGATTGCGAAGAAGGTTTAATATAATGTTGTACTTGTTGCGGGAAACAAGTTACAGGCTATGTATGATGTTAGCGTATGGGAGAGGAGGTATTGAATATCATCAGTATGGAAAAGCTGCCTGCCTGTTAAGTATGCGATGTACAGTGCAGGATCAGAGCAGATATCACACTGTGGAACTCCATCTGGTCTCTTCCAACCTTTATCTAGATTCTAGATAGATACCTAATTGATGAAAAGCCATAGTCTTAATACATGGTGCTCATTCGTACGGATCATCCCTTTAAACCTTTAGTAAATAAGTAGATATATCTCGTTTTCAGTTTATATCCGTGTTTTCTAGCATCCTTCAATTCCTCAGGGCTAGAGACGCAGCTCCTAGTAACTCGAAATTTGGGTTCATCTCAGGGTGCGCAGCATAACTTCCTCAGACGAGCGACACCGAATACCCCCTAATTCGTTTATTATTTAGAATAAGACTCGAAAATTATGAGGAAATTGGATTGCGGTGTTTTCGTTGTTTAAGGTACCACCAGGCTCACTAAGCGTGCGGAGTGGTGATATACTCAAGCACCTCGATTGTAGCGTCAGCGGCCGTTGTCCTGTACAACAATGAAAGCATGTTAGGTGTGATTCAACTATTCCGTCGTGAATTATTCAGCATAGAGATCTTCGTGACACCACGAAGCAAGCAGAGATGGGTAAAACAATATGGCACGCTCTTTTGGTGGGTATCTCGTATGAGGTATGGCTATTTGGTCGGCGGAGCCAGGGTTTAAGGTTCAATATAAAGACTACTGCACCTGGCGCCGCCTTGCTGCAGTGCGAATACGGTTTACTGATGAGGTTGGGTTGAGACGGTTACAAGTACCCGGGAGACTCAATAGGGGAAGTTGTATTACATATCGGGTGTATCCAGCAAAGAATGCATATTCGTCTTCGGTCTAATACCACTTTTATGGTCGCTTAAGAAGCCGTGTCTCAGGGAGGGTGGGTGTACCTACGTACGAAGTGAGCAAAGAAGGGAAGCCAGTGGTGACACTTAATATAAAATGATAGAGTTACAGCGATAAGGAGAGATGAAGCTTTAAGCCCGCCTCACAGAACGGAATAAACTCACCAACAACATCTCGGATAACAAACACGAGAGTCCTGTTTTTTTATGAATAGCTCATAAATTGATTGTTTGAACTCCAACATAAAAGAAAGGACTAACCCAAGGAAGTGTATAATCTATTCAGTAGCCAGGATCACGTCGTTATTCGAAAGCTAAAAACCATACGTATCTGTCCGTTACATGCGGTCAACGCCGGATCGGGTCGGACCCGGGAACCTTCCACACCCCGGACCTTTTTTCATTACCCTATAGCTCGCACTAGTTTATCCTAGACTTACCATGCTACCCCCCTGTTAAAGGTTCAAGTTGAAGTACGTAGACGCTCTAGGCAAGCCTCTGCAAGCATCTCGGGACTTACCATGCAAGGGGTTTTCCGTACAAGTAACTGGCAAACAGAGGCGAAAAGATACCTTTTGGGCAAGGTTGACCAAAGCTCAGCGTTGCAGATAGTACCTTGGGAGGGTCCCTTTTACTAGGCCCCCCTTGCGTACCCTACACTTACCCACAAATGAGCTGTATGACGTTCGCTGTTCTACCCCAGAAAGTGTCACGATGGCAGCAAGCTGTTTACATTGGGAAAATAGATTCCTAATGAATATGGACCTGTCGGCCTATACCCGGCCATTGGATTCTCACGGGAGATGCGGTTGTCGGACGCCCCTTGTTCTCGGCCGCGCCCTTTTGCCAATTTGTGGGAACACGCTGTCGTGACTCGTCGTCTGCAGTCCACCACCAAGGTTTAGATAGGATGCAAGGGAGAATTATATTTATATATATATATATATATATATGTGCAGGTAGGTCCAGCATATATACCAATTCCATCCATGTACTAAACAGCTGTGGTTTGATTTTCCCAGCTTGCCAAAGATTTACACGGTTTTTATCTCTTCCTCCCTCTTTTTCGGACTAAGATCGGAATCATATCTTAGCTTCATATAGATAGATCATCAGAGAGACTTTGATAGATCAGATTGCTAGCATTATCATCAGGGCATCACGTAGGTACATTCATTCTAGGCCATACAAAAGACAGAGAATCTCTCATATCCATAACATACTGGAGATATTGTCCAAGAGAAGAGACCAACAAACCACCGTGGCGTAGTCTCTTCATCAAGCCCCGTATCTCACCACCAACTCGCAGGCTCAGCCAGCAGCAGCAGCAGCACCTCTCACAGCCATGGGTTCCTACGTGCCCGGCCTCCCCAAGCTCTACATCGAGACGCCCTGCATCCCCTCCGCCGAGCTCTCGCGGGCCGCGGGCTGCAACATCTACCTGAAGCTTGAGAACCTGCAGCCCTCGGGCTCCTTCAAGTCGCGCGGTATCGGCGCGATGATGTCGCGCGCCCTGGCGTCCTCGAAGACGGGGCGCGCGCACTTCTACTGCAGCAGCGGCGGCAACGCGGGGCGTGAGTTACCGCTGGCTGGCGTCATTTTCTTCTCTTTCTAGTAACTTGAGGCCCCCCGAAATGTCTCGGGGGGTTATGTTTCGGGAGCATGTTTTCGAGAGCTGTAGAACTACGCAAAAGAGTAATGACTGACTCCAGCGGTTGTAGTCGCCTGCGCCGAGGCCGCGCGCGCCCTTAAGCAGCCCTGTGACGTCCACGTCTCGGCGCCCACGCCCGACCACGTCTTGGCCCGCCTCAAGAGCCTCGGCGCCACGCCCCACCGCTGCGGTTCCGGCGGCTGGCCCGAGGCCGACGCGCGCTGTAGGGCTGCTGTGGAGGCGGATGAGGGCGAGGGCGTCTATGTCCCGCCCTTTGACCACCCGCTGATCTGGGAGGGGCACGCGAGTCTCGTCGACGAGATCGCGGCGATCGAGGGTACGGGGTTCTTCAGCGGCGAGAACGGGGGCGTGGCAGACGCCATCGTGTGCAATGTCGGGGGCGGCGGGCTGCTGAACGGCATCAGTGAGTTAATTACCGCTGGAGTCATTTCCTTCCCTTTCTAGTAACTTGAGAGCGCCCGAAATGTCGCGGGGTTATGTTTCGGGCGCATGTTTCGAACGTTGTAGAACTACGCAAAAGAGTAATTACTCACTCCAGCGGTTACAGTGGAAGGCATAGAGAGAAACTACGGCCCTCGTCGGTCTTCTTCCGCCTCCTCTTCCCGGCCATCCAACGGCCGCGCGAACGGCACTCCCGCCGCCCCCCGCCGCCCCGCCGTCCTCGCGCTGGAGACAGCAGGCGCCGACTCGCTAGCAGCCAGCATCCGCGCCGGCTCGCACGTCACGATCCCAGGCATAACGAGCATCGCCTCCAGCCTCGGCGCGCCCCGCGTGTCGGAGCGCACCTACCGCTGGGCCGAGTCCTGCTCCGCCCCGAGCTTCACCTTCACCGCGACGTCCACGTCGGCCTTCAGCTCGACCTTCAAGCGCTGCCCCTCCTCCTCCGCCTCCTCGTTCAAGGGCATCGCCGCCGCGGGGACCACCAAGACGAAGACAACGACGCGCCTCGTCAGCGCCGTCGTGTCGGACGCCGACGCCGTGGCCGCCTGCGCGCGCTTCGTCGACGACGCCCGCCTCCTCGTCGAGGTCGCCTGCGGCGCCACGCTCGCGAGCGCCTACAGCAGCCGCGCCCTCCTGCGCGCCGCCCTCGCCCCCGACGCCGACGACCGCCAGTGGGCCCGCGCCAACGTCGTGCTCGTCGTGTGCGGCGGCTCCAACATCTCCATGGACATGCTGGCCAAGTACCGCGAGAAATACGGGGTGTGAGCTGGTCGGAGGGGGGGATGGAAAGAAGCCGAGTTTGTGTGAATGGCCTACCTGCTCCGAGAGAGAAAGATAGGGAGCGAGAGCGGGTAGCAGCAGAGAGAGTGGGTGAGAGGAAGCTTGGGTAAATGATCGGAGTAATGGGGGGAAAGGGGCGAGCCCGAGATCGGGAAGACGATGAACGGGATGGATCAATATCGGGAGAGAATAACCATGTCTATTCGTCTACTGTTACGGTGCAGTTCGGGGCGATCCCAAACGGTATAAGGGACGCCGACTTCCGTCTATGCAAGGTTATTTTGGCCTACAGTGATAGCCAACATCCGTCTCCTTCAGTATCAATGTGGAGAATTACTTATAACATATTCGAGTACAAAGACTTCAGTGCATGCATAGCAAATAGCATATACATTTGAGAGGAAACCCGTACAATTAGGAGCACGAGATATTTAATTTATCTCTCTGTTATGACAAGAGGCATCCTAAGCTCCTTTCCACCTTTTCTTATTTATATTGTCCTTAGACCGACCTTAATGATGCCGAGAAGCAACAACGATAACCCTTACCACCTCTCGAACCGGCTGTTTGAGGAGACGACTACTTTTGTGTATATAGCTCTGTGTATAGCTACTTATTAGTAAACGAAAATTATAGGGCATGCAGTCATTTGTAATATTATCCCCTCATCAGGATGGTAGAGTGTCCAATTTTCTACCTCATAGCAGCCGCTGTCTGTACGCCCAGTAGCCCCCTCTTATGCGATCCCACTTCTCACCAAGTCGGGATAAGCAAAGCGCGGCCTTGTCTTTCTCGCCAGCCTCATTGTAGATATCAGCTAGCAAGTCAAGGGCGTGGGAGCTGAGGACCTCCTCTTGCCCCCCATTCCCTCCTAGACAATTAACGAACTCCTCCACAAAAACGCGTACATCTCCTAGCGGCCGTCCTCCCTTGACAAGCACGCCGCGGAGATAGTTCCATGGACTCTGGTTTTGAGGCGCCTTCTTAATCATTACTTGAGCAAACTCAATCTCCCGGTCGATGACGTTCTTAGTGACTAAACGGTCGGGCTCAGTAGCGAGTAACCCGGGTGTTGTTAGGCCCGGGTTGTTAAATACTACGAAGAACCGATGCGACCACGCCGAATTGTTGCGCACGTCCTGAGTAAGCATTTCATTGATACACTCCTCCTCTTCGGTCGAATTCCACAGGTTGAGCTTGCGCACCAGGTACTGCCGGTAGCTCCACACATGGTAGTTCTTGGTGTCTTTCGATAGCATCTCCATGATGAATTTGTGCTCGTCGAGGGCCAGAGTCGCTACGTCAGCTTCATTTGATTGTATCGTAGGGTAGAGGACATCTATCAGCTGTTGTCGGTGATGCCATATCTGATAGTTTTTCAAGTGTTGAAACGACACCTCATTCAACCACTTTAATTCGTCTTGGATTGGGATTTCTAACGCCTTAACGATATCCAAACGATATAGCCACACCGTATAGTGCGCTGGGTTCATGTCGATAATATTTTCGGTCAGTCGTAGACAGCGCGGTGAATATTCCTTGACTGCCATCACAGCACGTAGGTACGCCATTGCTAGAGTACATAATTAGTACCCGGTTTTCAAGCATGGAAGTCAAGGAATAGAGCTTGGCGCTCAGAGCGATGCATACCGTCCGCATAGTCTTCTTCGTAGGCGATGGTGGATAGAGCGCCCTCTGGCTCTTCCTGTGGTATAGGTACAACATCATCCCATTCTGGGTCTTCTACATAGGAATTACTCGGTGTGCCTGTGCCGTACAGTTCCTGGTGGAGGTAAGCTATCTCCTGACGTCGTGCCTTTTCGGCCTTTATATCGTCCTCGGTGGTGGTATATATCTCCCCAGTGGCTTCGTTCTTTGTCTTTAAATGCGCCATCCCCCTATCAAACTTGAATAATGTGCTTTCGAGGCGTAACTCGCTTATCCTCGCCTGCTTGTCTTGGTATGCGGCGTACTCTGTAAGGGTATAGTCGCCGATGTCTCGGCCGTTCTTATCGTGCCCCCACTGGTCGTCTCTTGGTCTTGGGATGCTGCGTAGCGGTACGTTCGCCTCGCTCAACTGCTTCCAGAGTTCGCGTTGGCCCTTCTTGGAGAGCTTGTCGACTTGACCAGGGCTCCTAGCGAGACCTAGGTTTAGATAGGTTCGTTTATCGGCCGGGCTTAGCTGAGCAAAGCCCTGCTCTTCGACTATCTTCTGGAGTGGGTTTGTGGACCAGTAGAGTTGCCACTCGAACTCACGGATGGTTTTAGGCCGTTGTGCCGGTACTTGTTGCTTTGCTGCACGAAACGCACATTAGTCAATTGTTGACATTTAGATGTGATATATTCATCATATTCAAGTTGGTAAGTAGCCTGGCTTTGAATGCAAGCCTGGACAATCGAGTCAAGGGCAGAAACAAAGACGGAAATAGGGGCAGAAACAGGGCGGGGTTGTTTTTGGGCATTTAGCCCTTGAGCTCGACGATAATTGGGTAAGACCGGGAACGCTTTGGGAACGACATCGATATACGTCTGACTGACCTTCAGCTTCTTTTCCTTTGGAAGTCCCCCCCTTGTTTTTTGCGGGCATTGCTGCGGGTAGCCGAAAAGCAGAGAGAGGAACGTGGATGTATCGTATCGGTGGACGATATGGTGAGGTGGATAGGATGCAGGAGCGGGCGGCGGCGGCGGACGGATGATCGGATGGAAGGTGGGATATTGGTGGGGTTGGAACTTCCTTCCCTAGCCGCCCGAAAACGTCTACAAAGCTTTCCTGACTCTGCTGCGAACCAAAAGTGACTAAGATACACCAAGTCCTCCCGGAGCCCCGCCTACCCATCTTATGTACATAGGTACGGCCACCTGCTGCCAAATGCGCTTTGTTACGCTGGCAGATGACACACATTGCATCGACTCATTCTTTGTGAAGGTGCTTGATAATCGTAATTATAATTCTTATTAGTAGGTACCTAGGTAGGTTGGATTGTAGGTAACTCTGCTGCCGTCAAAATTCGAACTCAGGCCTACCTATCAGGTATAGGTAATCTAACTGTACTCCGTATATGCATGACCGTCATCCGTGATATACCCCCCTTCCCCCCTCAAAATAAATATAGTACAATAAGATCGATTCATCTCTTGTGGTGATAATGACGATGGCCATGGCTGGTGAATCTCTCTCTGAACTTGCTCGTAGAAGCTATATAGCCAGAATGCAAAGCGAAGAAACACAACCTAGTAGCAAAATAGAAACGATATTCTTTAGCTTGCTGTCGTTATCGGCTTTCTACCCTCCAAAACTTCCAACCTTCTCTTTCACCAGTTCCCCCGTGCACACCGACAAGCTTCTCTACACCCTCCGTCCCAGGGGCATTAAGGAACTTGTCCAGATTAATCTCCATACCACCGTCTTCGTCTTCGTCTGACCCATTCTTTAATACAGCAGGCCACAGAACACCGATTCCGTCTCCACCCAGCGTCGTTTTAAATTGTGCATAGCCTTCGGCATCGAGCTGCTCTTGTAGCTCGTCCAATCTATCCTTTGAAACGCCCGGTTTCATCAAGGTAATTGAGCACCCGCCGCCTCCGGCACCTGTTAACTTCGTCCATCCTAGCCCTTGAAAGTCAATAAGCTCTCGTACACGCTCAAGCCGCGGATGTGAGACGCCCAGCGAAGCTAGGAGGCCATGGTTGATGGATATCAGCTCGCCCATGCGTCTAAGACTCTCATCTTCCCCGGCGTCAAAGGTATCCTCATCAATCAGGCCCTCGGCAGTTCGGGTCACCTTATCGACCGCGTCAAGAATACTGCCTACGAGTTTCTGATGTGTACCCTTTAGCCTAGCTACCTTCGCCACCTCCGCGGCTGTTGATTTCGGCGTACGCGTGTCCACCAAGAGTAGCGGAAGTTCGGGGAAGTCCCATAATGGCGTCACGACAGGGGGCTTGTCGTAGTCAACTCGCTGGAAGACGACAGCCTTGCCTTGAGTAGAAACGGTATTATCGACACCTGAAGGATTTCCGTGGATGGCCATCTCTGCCACGAAAGCCCAACGGTTGATCCTTTCTATCTGTAAACGTGCTTCGTCCGAGGGCTGATCAGGGTGCGGCCCCGAGAGCGTGCGGATCTGTAGCAAGAGGGCAGCAGACAGACAAACAGCAATTGATGCACTGCTTCCCAAGCCAGCACCGATAGGTATTGTAGACCGCAGTGTATATATGCAACCATGGAATTTCTGTGATCCCAAGGAGAGGAAGAGGTATAAAAAGCACGCGGCAGAATTCTGGTGGATCTTGCGCTCGGTGGGAGGCTTGTCGGAGGAGACATCTGCGAGATGGGGCTGTATAGAAGCCATCAATTCGGGGTCGAGATTCGTCACTAGGTCATAGTAGTACTTTTTCTTTGACGGATGGGAGAACAGTTCCCAGGGGAGGTCGTCGATATGCCACGAATGTATTAAATTGATGTCGGGAAATCTGAGAGTAATAGTGCGTCGCGATTTAGATAGCGTCGTGACGTGAAGGTAAGAGCGGAGAGAAATTGAAGCGGCGATAGCAGCCTGTGAGATGGAAAAAAGTCAGTTTTTTCTTATCCCACGAAGATCTAGGGTAGAATGGCGCGAGCGCGCCATTAGGCAGTTTTCGGCTTCAAAAAAAAAAAAAAACATACCTTGCCATGAACCACTGCGTGCTCACCAAATACGATAACCTTGCCCGGTGCCGAGACCATAAAAGGGGGCATCATAGGTGTAGACTTTCTACGTCCTAACCTCGGCCCATCGCTGGCACTCGATGACCTACTGCCCCCACTGCTGCTGGTGTTTCCATTTATGCGCCTATTCCCGTTCAACTCTAGGCCGTTGCGGAAGCCATTTGCGAGACTAGTCATTTCCGAAGACGAGCTTTCGGGAGTAGTTGCGATGACAGTCATGAGTTGCGCCAGAGATGTGCGTTAGGAGGGGCCGTATCCCCGTTTCGAAATAATAGCCTTCGAGCACGGACTCGAGATGAGAATAGCACGTTGAGAGGTTTCGACAATGGAGGTAACAGTTCTTGGTTAGGGTGACAGCAAGCTGAAGAGTGCTGACAACGAAGAATCGAGGCTGATGTGCACGATGCTTGATTAAGGGGTAGCAAGGTCGCAAGAGGACAAAGCACTCTTCAATGGGTTTGTGTCGGGATGCAATTGATAAAGTGGTTCGACAAGACAAGTTTAAAAAAAGATGGAGCACGATGAGGAAAGATGCAGAGAAGAAGGGGAGGGCAAAGAAAGGGGGAACGAGAGGATAGGTACCGGATGATAAAGGCGACGAAGCTATTTGTACCGAGTAAGGTAATGTTAAAAAAACTACCTACTATTAAAAAGGCACCCCCGGCTTATTAGTCGTTCGAAGGATCTGGCACCCGCACCCACCAATTATCATTCAGTGCATACTAAGACAGGCTAGGTTACTTCCATTTTTCGCCTTAGCATTAGGTTAGATAGGTAGTAATAAGGAAATAGCAGATAGTATCGGGCAATTAATGTTGGGGGGTTTTCTTGCGCCGTCAACGACATGCACGGCGCAAACATAACAAGCAACCGGACACGTCGAGAAGTCTCCGTCCCAAGTACGAATACGCAGTGTCTCCTCGAGGTAACATCTACCTTAGCTTCAATAGGTTTTGCGAACCAATCAACAATCGTTTAAGTTTCGGTTGAGGTCATGCGTACAGGCGCACTGGTACAGGTGTAAGTAGGTACCTAGGTAGGTACGCGTTAGGTAATATACAAGTATGTGACCAGGCTGTGTGAGAGAGGTACCTCCCGTTGACATGGAAGGGTCAAGGTAGACGGTAGGGATTCTCTGCACACTGACATACCTACCGAATGAACCGAAAACTAGACACAACGGTTCATCACACATATTTTACTTACCTACCTAATACTTGTAGCTACTTATTCCACATTTAACATGTATTACTCTAGAAGCAGAAAGGGTAGAGACGGGGCATGGGAGAGCTGGCTGGGACTGTATACCACCTATCGCTGTAGGATCGACCGTTTCGATGCGCCGTACGGTGCGTTCCTCGCTTTTCGCGTTAGCATATCGATGACCTAAATGGGGCCCCTTTCTGCCTCGAATTTCCAAATCATGATGAGCGATCGAAGTTCTGGAATCATTCGGGCCACCGATACAAGAGCTAGTCCATGTCGGGGTGAGCGAGTTGAGCCAGGGCTAAGCATGGCAATACCATGCAGACACAACAAGAGGCCCACACACTCTCCCCTTCACTTGGGTGTGGGGAGGCTGAGTTGAGCTTGTGTAGCCAATAGGCGGCAATAGAAACAGGGGATATTCCGCCTATACATGCGATAAGACCCGCTTATTATTGGCTTCTGCAGCTGTAGAAGCAACCCTTTCCTATATAGGCCGAATAAAATGGAGCTCTACACATACTATCTCGTCATGACAGGCTGAGAGTAGGTACATGCGAGGGACATGCATCTTAGACATACATAGTACAGGTACCGATCATACCCGAATCCCTGCTCTGCCACGCCCGACTATGGGTGGATATGCTTCTATTTTGCACGTTCACGCGCTACAAGGGTCCGAGTGTTCTAAGCAAGTTGTCTTAAATATCCAGTCTTGATAGTCAATTTAGAAATAGTTGCACCTGATTTAACTAGTCCGGCATAATGAAAGAGTATATGCCGGCAGCCACGACACGTGAGAAGCAAAAAAAAGGCTAGTAAGCCAAACAAGATTGAGTTCATCTGACAAGCTCAGCTAAAAAAAAGTTGAAGGATCTGTCTGGCAAGTTTAGAATAAGGAAGAGGATTCTCAGCAAGGTGCAAACCAGCAGTAAGGGGACTATAGCACTACCTAGTGACATAGACGAAACATCTACCCCCATCTCTGTACTTTTCGCTTCAATCTTGCTGGAGTAAGCTGACCAAGAGAGCATAACGGTATTTGATAAGAATCTACAGAGTAGGCACGCCCCTTCCAATGTGTCCTCCGCCGTATCGTTGCATATGCGGATGCTTATCTACTGTGTAGGTACTGCATACCTACTACCTACCTACTACTATCTACCGAAGTCTCAATTGCATGCGATGCATGCCGGCTAGATACCTGTCTTCCGAACCCAGCCGTTTTCAGCAACGTCCCTCCATGAGCATACATAGCAAACTCTCTAGAGTCTTGTTAGGTATTGATGGGGCTATATATGTAACATGTTATATGTAATAGAGTCTACGACATAGCTGAGGAACTGCTGTCTCTTGCTTCCCGGTTCGTCATACATCACTGCCGACCTCCGCATCGGGATATCACCGAGATAGGATATCTGGATTCAAGTTGCACAACAAGTTTCAGGCAAATTCCGGCTAGGTAAGCCACGTTTCTTAGGGTAGCTGATGTTCGCGATTATACCTAGGTGTGCGTATACGTAATTGAGCCAAGTGATGAGTGCAATGCAGGACTCAGCAGTGTTCGCTTTCCCGGAATCGGCGAATTGCCGGCGCGTCCGAGTTGAGTAACCCCGAGTGTAGCATTTACTCAGGACCGGGGGGTTCCCAATTGAGCCACAACCGGCACCGTAAGTAGGTGAGTATGTTCTGCATATGTAGGAGGGATAGATACTTATAGAACAACAGCTCAATCCATGCGTCATTCGCTCATTGCGTTGCGTGTCGGTATGCTACAAGATATCGTGACCATCACGTTGTAAACGCGCGTTGTGAATATATATCTGCTACCTAGGTACCCGGGTGCATATGCGATGCCGCTGACCTATTACAGTACATTATTGCGACAGTTGACCCCACGGCCCGGAAGGGGCTTGGAGTAAGTACCTACCTAGGTAGCGTATATACTACATGGCGTATAGGCAAGTAAATCAATCTCTGTCTCTCCTTTGGCCTAATTCTCCTCTGCGGGGTAGGTAGGCATACTGTAGGTTGTACTCTGTATGGATCACCGTTCTGCCGCACCAAATCGAAGAAGGAGGAGGCTCGGCGTCCCGTTTCACTGGGTACCGTAGGTATGTCAGCATATCGGCCTTCTCTAGCACGATTTGAAAAGATTAGCACCGATCATCTGCAAGTTATTATTAGAAGACAACTACCTACTTGTGCGTAGATCCCAGATACAGCAGTCGTCTTATCAGATTATGCTATAGAATCAAGAGCCTCCAAACACCCCAGCCTGCCTGCCTATTTTCGACTATAAGGTCACTCAAATCTCGACTAGCTTACGGTGGCCTTATCACGGATATCGCTCACGGAGGAGACATAGTGAGACACTTGCACATCGTCAGCCACAATGCCTGTCACAAATCTTGTCTGGCTTACGAGCTCCTCGGAGACATTCACGCCAGAGAACAAGCTCGCGATGGAGGGCGCGTTCAACGCGCAGGCAGCCTGGGTAGCACACAACGTACCTTCGGCGCCCACGGATCGGGAAGCGCGAGGCGTGGCCCTTTTCCAGCAGGTTGAAGACCCGCGAGTAGTGATGGAGACGGCACACTGGTCGTCGAGCGACGAACACATGACTTGGCTGGCGAGCGAGGAATACAAGACCAGCTCCGCACCCCTAGGGGCGCACTTCGACTTCAGCAAGCTCGAGTATTTCCACCTGGACACCGACGTGTTCCAGCCTGTCAATGCTGCTGCAGGTGAGGCGTCGCTGCTGCGGCGCCCCGTCATTAGCATCGGCAGGGCCCAAGTGCCCGCTGATAAGAGGGACGAGTTCTCCCGGGCTTGGGATAACGGAAAGGCGATTCTAGAGGACTTTGCGAAGCCTAGCGTTGTGAGGTATGGCTTTCGAGTCCAAAAGTCGGACCCGGACACCGACGAGTTTGTATTCTTTGTCGGTTGGCCATCCGTCGCGAAGCACGGCGAGTTCGCGCAGTCGGCGAGTTTTGCAGAGTATGCCAGTCCTCTACAGGCCATTGCTAAGAGCTTGGATGCAAAGCATTATAAAAGAATTATATGATAGACATGTATATTAGGTGCAAATAAAAAGAACCCTGCCATCTTCCAATGATAGTGCATCAACTTTAAGGCATTGACCAGATCTAGTCATACTACCCACCAATACCAATCAAGAGTGTGCATTCAATACCATTAAGACAAAAGAGTCCCATGTACAGACAAAATTTGTAGGGGTATGACCTAAGCACATATATCAAAACTGAAGAAGTTGGCGCAGACAGTGCTGCGTTTTGTGCTGTATTTTGTTCATTGGTAGTGCAATTGGCGGGAATTATCTATCACAAGCCTTGTCTGCTTGCAAAAAAACTGAATTCCATGCTATCCGTAGACGCCTGCAATGGGCCGGCCAGCCATTGTGCTAGTCCTATGCGCCATCGTTGTTTTCCGTACACACCACCCTCCATTTGTCTATCATACGAGATTCGGTCATGTCGGCATTGCCCAAGCTTCTTGCTAAGCTTCTTGGATCGTCGTCGTTCGCCTAGATGCTCCCAAGCTGAAATGCATTCGCTCGCCCATCACTTAAACAGTGTGCTTGCCCTTCTTATTCTTCTTGGGGACATCCTTGATTTGCAGTCCTGTAGGTCACCTATGTTAGCCCACCATTTACCGACTCAAATATTGCGACAGTTTATCCGGGCCGAGCGTACCTGGGGGCAGGCTCTGCTTGAGCTTCTCGGCCTTGTCGGAGTCCTTAAGGACGAGAGTGTAAAGGTACTTTGAGCATCGGACCTTGAACTTGGTCTGCGAAGGCTTCTTGCTCTTCTTGATCCGGGCGGCTAAGAAGGTATAAAATTAGAGTTTATATTCTCTTCTCGGTGCAAAACACCTAGGTCGTCAATTGTCTGGCTCGGTCCAGTCATACGTACACTTAGCGTCGTCCCGCCGGCAGATCTCGATGAACTTAGAACATGACTGTCAGTTTCTATTTTGTTTTTTTCTTTCTTCGAGAATTGGTGCTATAAACATACTCTCTTGATGTCGGCGATCTCTTGAGGCATCTTGGCGATTTTGGCGAATGTGATGACGGGAAATGTTGTAACGCAAATATTTCGTAAAGAGTTCGTCTCAATTATTCTATCACCGGCACGAAATTGTGTGGACGACAAGGGTTCTCAAGCGAGTTATAGCCAATGATTGTCAATGTGGTGGGTAGGCGATTACCATATGGGCACGGACCAGTTAGATTTACCTAGCAGGTAATGCTGTACGAATACGTAGGTACTTCTACCGGTGGCTTACGTAGGCGCCCCACTAACACCTGTGGCGCAAGCAGCTCAAGTTTGGTAGAACAGGAACAGAACTCCAGTATCAAGCCCTGTGCTCCAGGCAGATGTGCTACCTAGCTTTAAGCCAGATTGCCTGAATTTCGCAATGTGGCACGATGACGGCCGTGACTCATTGTTTAAATTATTATTAACCTAATTGCATCAATAACCTAGGTGTACTGTACTTCAACTGCCCTTAGCTACCAATCAAACACAAGTTCTTACTTCTTCATTGTCTGGCCACAATGCCGACTCCCCTCGACAATGTCATGAAGTCGAAGGTATATATATATATGCTGTGCCAGTCAATTTAAAGGAGCCCGCCATCTAACTTGGAACAGAATGCTGTTTTAGGTACATACAACTAACACCATATAAACAACTACAAGCCGAGTACTGATGGAGGTATACTTTAAAGCCTTCTCTGGGCTGGTTACAGCCGCAGTTGCAGTAAGTCATCGCTTATATATTCTGCCCACACCCTTCTTGATGTATGTGATCTAATGATTCGCTTACAGTGGTCATTTTGGGGCGGAGATATCTTTCCTGCTGAAGCCGACCCAACAGGCAATCCAGAGACTTGGACGAGGGAAGATTTACGTAGATGGCTAGCAGCTGTGAGAGCCAACATTGTCCTTTTAATTGTCTAAAACTAACTTAAACTCACCTAGCGTAATTTACACCCTGGTTCAAACGACACGAAGGAGCAACTCTTAGAGAGGGTCAAGGCAAACATGCGATAGTCATGACAACACACGAGAGGTGAAAATCACCCTATATTTTCTCTCTCTCTCTCTCTCTCTCATATGGCTAAGGAGCACCTGCCATGCCATCTACGATTTCTAAACTACTACATCAAATGTTCAAGCTAATTGACGCTCTAGACTTACACAAGAGAGTTGCCCCTGCCTTCAATCTAGATAATCTGGAGTATCTAGAACTAAAAAGCCTACATGTGCCCCAGCCTCATCCTGTAGTTAGTGGAACTGGTGTCTTTCTTTCGATAGAGCAAGTCCAGCACACGCCATCCCTTAACTTTAGAACCACCTAGCAACCATTGCTACTAGTGAGCCTACGTTATTAGCGGGCCAGTAACAGGACGAGTTCTAGCTCAAACTTGTAATGGCTTAGATAAATGCAGAACGCATCCAGATAAGAATAAAAAAAGGCAAAACATAATAACTTTTCAGTTTACTACGGTTGCGTTTTCTTACGTTGAAAACCATGACATAAAAGCTTGCCGGATGAGTTAGGTTTGACTCAGATACTACTTAACTTCCCGCCGCGTAATAGTCGTAAATGCCCTTAGATTTATCTATAAAGTCTGTGTCCGGGCTATTTAAATAGACATTGCAATGATTGCAACGAAATACAGGTGCCCTTCTACCCTGCTGATCGCACTATGATAGTCTACAGTACCTACACAGTAGTGTACCCCGGGATCAGCCACAACCCCACCTGCTTTTTATAGTGATTCCAGCCACAGCCTGACTAGACAAGGTACTTGGGTACAGTACAGAATACCAGACACGGTTTCGAATTTGAGTTGAGCGGCATGAAAACTCACATCAGCTCGTCATAAATCGTGGCAGCTGGTCTGAGATAGTACTGCACCCACTTACCCTCCTCACCATCATCGAGAGGATAACGCTCGACAAGATGGATTTCCTCCAGGCAAGTATTGTGATTTTCCTTAGCTGTGCTCCTCCTGAGCTATGCTTTAGCTATTCCGTACAGATAGTAGGTAACTAACACAATCCTTGCAGCGACTAGCTCGCGCTCTCGACCGCCCGCTCTTCCCGTGGAAGAAGCTCATCATTGGGTTTTCGGTCGCTCAGTACTGCTTTGAAGAATTCCTTTCCCTCCGCCAATACCAAGTCCTTAAGAACACGAAACCCCCGAAAGTCCTCGAGCAAGAAGTGTCTGCAGAAGTCTACAACAAGAGCCAGGAATACGGTCGCGCCAAAGCAAAGTTCGGTTTTGTCAAGGGTCTCTGGGGACAAATTCAGAACGTCGCCTTCATACACTACGATGTCTTGCCTAAACTATGGTCGTGGACTGGCGATCTCCTGCTCCGCTTTGCGCCGGCTCGCTTTACTGGCGAGATCTCGCACTCTATCGTCTTCGTCCTCTCCTTCATTCTGATCCAACAAGCCCTGTCTCTCCCCGCCAATGTCTACCACACATTCGTCCTGGAAGAAAAGTTCGGTTTCAATAAGCAGACACCCAAGCTGTTTATCACCGATATGATCAAGTCTAATCTGCTCGCCTTCGTCTTTGCGCCTCCAATTCTTGCCGGTTTCCTCAGCATCGTGAAGAAGACAGGTAATCAATTTGTCACGTACTTATGGCTTTTCACTGCCACCATTCAGATGTTCATGATCACCGTCTACCCTATCGTTATTCTGCCTCTATTCAACAAATTGTCTCCCCTGCAAGAAGGTAAACTAAAGACACAAACGGAGACCCTGGCAAAGAAGCTTAGCTTTCCACTCCACGAGCTTTTTGTTATCGATGGAAGTAAGCGCAGCGCACACAGTAACGCATACTTTTTCGGTCTCCCTTGGAAAAAGCACATTGTTATCTATGATACCCTAATTGAGAAGAGCAAAGAGGAAGAGGTCGTCGCTGTTTTAGCCCACGAGCTTGGTCACTGGAGTCTCGGACATACCACTCGACTTTTCGGCATTTCACAGGTAAGTTATATTTCTAATAAGCATGTATCTCGGTTGCTGATAATAACTAGTTACATGTCTTCTACATTTTCACCTTGTTCTCTGTCTTTATCAACAACAATTCATTGTATGCCGACTTCGGTTTCATCAAGGAGCATCCTATCATCATCGGTTTTATCCTCTTCTCCGATGCACTAGCTCCTATGGATACTGTCATTAAACTACTCATGAATATCATGAGCCGACGGTTTGAATTCCAAGCCGATGCCTTTGCGCGCAACCTAGGTTACAAGGCCGATCTTGCTTCCTCTCTCATCAAGCTTCAGGTACAAAATTTGAGTACCATGGAGGCGGACTGGATGTATGCCAGTTACCATTTCTCTCACCCAATTCTTTCAGAGCGACTAAAGGCTTTGGAATGGACCGCTAGTGAGAAGGTGACAGGTGAGAAGACAGAAACGTCAGGCGTTGAGAAGGCGAGTGGGCGTGAACTATAGAGAGAAGATATCTATTAATCACGGCGTTGGGCTCAAAGAGGGCAATAGAAAACCTGTACATCATGATTCGCTGAAATAAACATCTATGACACGAATTAGTGGTCACATTAAGAGTGCATGGAGATGAAATGACCCTACTGTAATACCATTATGACAACCATCTCATCAGGGATTATTGAGATGAAATTGGATAAATCGGCTTTTGATATGGATTACTACAATAACACCCGCTGCCGAGCTAGGTTAGCTGACGTATCTACGCGGTATAATGCTGTAGGTGTTGGTGGAACTCTTCGTACGTACGTACACAAGAGGATTCGGAGTAATCCGTGGGGTTTGGGGTCTGTTTCCAAGTCCTAAGGTTCTGTATTAATTCGTGTATATTTTACAAAAGGAAGTACGACCAGAAGGGTCATATGTAGGTTATTTATATGTATGTATGTGTAGGATCTGTAGGTCCTGTGGATCCCAGTAGGTCCTTGTATTTCTTATCTATTCGGTTATTTGATAAGAGTCCTAGTCAGGGTTTTAGTTGTATGCACTTAGTGCGTACGTATAAGTCTTGTTAAGTCATTGGTTTAATACTGGAACTTCTTCTTTTTGTACAGTAATTCCAGTTCTAATGTTAACTAATCTTCTGTTATTTTTTCTGCTATTTGATCGATTTATATATGCTTTTACTTATATAACTAGCTTGTTTATATTAACTAGTTTTTTTAATATTTAATTAAGTGCTTTTTTTATATAAGCGTTTGTTAAATTGTTTTTGCTTTCGATTTATTGTATTTTTATAATCTCGCGATTTTTATACACTTTATGAAATAATATAATATTTGTTGATTTGGCTTTATATGATCGATTATATATAGCAAAGCTAAAGCAGAATATAATACTGTAATTATATAATACTATTGTTGTTTTTATATTTAAAAAAAAAATTTTATATATATAATATATATATAAAAGTTGTATAAACTTGCTAACAGTTTGCTAATATTATATATAATAAAGTATAGTTAACTATTTAATAAATAAATAATAAATTATATAAAAAAATTTAAATATATATTAATTATAATTAATATTGCTATTTTAATAGTTATAAACTTTTTTTTTAATTATAGTTTTTTTTATATATATATATTTTTTAATTTTTTTTTATATATACTTTTATTTATATATATAATTTATTAATTAAAACTAATATTTTAAATATTTAATTTAGTACTTTTTTTATTAATATATTAGTTAGATTATTTTTTTTGTTAATTTAATATATTTTAAAGATTTTTTTTTTTTATATAACTTTTATAACAATATAATATTAATTATAAGTTGTTTTTTTTATATTATATTAAGTTTAATTAAATAATTATATAGTAATTTTAAATTAAAGCATAAAATTGCTAAAACTTATAATATATTTAACATTTTTAAAATTTTTTAAAAAGTTATATAAAAAGTAATTGTATTATTAAATTTATTAACTATTTTATATAATTTATTAGCTAATATATTTTTAATTATTTATTTATATTTATTTAAATTTTAATAAATAATACTATTAAAAATTTCAAATTTAAAGTTAATATTATTTTTTATATAAGTTTTTATAGCTAATATAATTAAAAATTTAATTTGTAATATTATATTTATATTATTTATAAATAAACTATTTATAAA